>NXFQ01000013.1:0-568868 GCA_003004685.1 Pseudozyma sp. F8B2 | reverse complement strand
AACCCTAACCCTAACCCTAACCCTAACCCTAACCCTAACCCTAACCCTAACCCTAACCCTAACCCTAACCCTAACCCTAACCCTAACCCCTAACCCCTAAGCGCCGCTTCACTCATCACCACCTGTCCGCATGTACATGCCACCAACCCCACCGCAGCTGCTGCAGCCTGACTGACGCTCTCTCCATGGTGTGCTTTGCGTATGTGGTTGGTGATGTTGCTAGCTGCATAGCTGAACTGGCAGACAGGGCAGGTGACGTGTGGCATGGCTGAGGAGTGGTGACAGTGACGGTGCAGAGGATTGTTGCCACCTGCGCACAAACTTGTATTGGACCGTCCTTCCACTTTGTAGTTGACCATCCCTCAGCTTGTAGCAGACCGGCCTTGCAGCTGTAATGGACCGTCCTCCATTTTGAAGCAAACTGTCCTCCTGCTCACTACAAAATTCAACTTTTTTTGTAGCAGACCGTCCCTCAGGTGAATACAGATGCGTCTCAGGCTTGAATTTCTTTTTGTATTCCACACCGCATCTGAGGAACCACCCCAACGTATGCCTTGAATGGAACCCTAAAGTCATAACTGTCTGGGCACATTTGTTTGAGCTTGTGGAATGCCAAGACAAAGATGGACCAGATGCACTGCGGTGGTCCTCAAATTTGTGAAGATTGCGACGCTTTGTGGTGGTGATACCGACGCTTGCAATGAAGTTGACAGATGTTGCACTCTCTTGTGCGCCGGGCTGAGACACGAAACAAGAAGGTGTGTGGTCTTCCAGCTCAACAACTTGCGCATTACCGCCCATTCCCAAGATGAAGCCATTTTGTCCATGTCGAACACGTTGACTGGCAACACAGGGTAGTTGCGGATGACTTCCTCCAAACAGTCACTTTACTGACAAACGCCGGCCTTGTTGGCTGACCTCATGCAAGCGTGCTTTCAGCAAACTCAAGAGCACAACTTCAGCGCCATGTAACGGATCAAGAAGTCCTGAATGCAGCCCCACCTGAATGTAACCAGCGTTGACGAGCTTCAAAAGGGCTGGCTGTAGGTGTCGGCGTACTCTTTGATAGTGGCTGGATCCAGAAGACGGCCGCTGCTTGAACATCAACAAATGAATCCAACCAACGCCTTTTCAGCAGCAATTGTAAGTTACTGCTGTCTTTCCAGTGCATCCTTCCTATTGTTGATCGCTCCAAAGTTGCTGGCCTGGACGCAACTCAGGTACATTGCGAGCAGGCTGGACATTCTGAGTGTCAAGGCTGCCTGCTGTTGTCGAGCCTCCTTCCTGGCAATGTTGAGTGCCAATGCTGCTTGAGACAAAGTTGAGTGTTTCGACAAAAGGTGACAAACGGTTGCAAGCTCCAGCAATGCTGTTGAGAGTTGTCGGCAGGCAGGACGAGGCAAAGGAGACGTCACAATGACAACGTGAAGTTTGGGCGGAGCAAACAATGACATCGTTTGGTGGTACAGTTGGTTGCGAGCGCAGATGTTGTGGAGCATGAAGTCATGCAGGCGCATAGGCCGGAAAGCTGTGCATAGCGACTTTCATCGTGTAAACCCAATGAGGCGCGCAAAGTCGGTATTGGCGGCGATTCCACATTGGACTTGAAAGGCCGTTGCAACGCCGTGCTTGGCATGTTTGGCTTTGCTTGTATACAAAAACAAGATGACCTGCGTAAGTTCAACGGCAGACCGTGTGGCAAGCGTTTGAGGATGGAAAAGGTGGTGGCAGAGGTGGACAGTAGGAAGGAAGCATTATTGACGGTGGTGACAGTCGCCGTGATGGAAGACATGGCTAGATCTGACGAGAGTAAATATGTCATGTTCAGCTACACATCAAAATAGTTGGTCGGGTCAGGCAAGAGAGCTTGAGAAGGTCTTCGGTTCCAGGATCAAACAGACGCACAGTAAGACCCCGGAGTAGATGGACCTTCTCGAGAGCGTCGATCAGGAAACCACAGAAGCACGGACTCGAGCACTTCATATCCGTCGGTTGACCATTGATTGTCACCAAAATATGTTTGAGCAACGAAGCCGCAAAGCAGTCCAAACTCTGGTGGCGCAAGGACGTCAGTTGGAAGCAAGCGGGTATCGGCGATGTCTGTGGCGAGGGCCGTCAAGGCGCCGCAGATCAGCAGCATGGATACTCCGCACTCTTTACATGGTAAGCACAGCACGGAAGCGAGCCTTGTTGGCCATCATGTGCTCGAAGGCCTCATTGGCCTTGGCAAGAGGGAAGGTCTCGCACATGCACTTGACGTCGAATCGTTGGCTGAAGGCGACGGTATCCTCCGAATCGAGGGCATGACCCGAAGGCCACCCATGCACCGAGATGCCCTTGGTGATCATGGCGATCGAGTTGACAGGGATGTCTCCAACGGCTGTCGTGACAATGCGAGACAGAAATTTGCACATCACAACAATGCAAGACGCAAAGGGTCAGCCTTCGATCTGTTTGAGCTAGAGGCACGAGGATGACTGATACTTACGTGCTAGGATGAGAAGCTTTCCCATTGCTCTGCATCCGCCTACCAATGGCGAAATGTGCTCTGGGTTTGGGGCAGTAGCGACGACGAGGCTGGCGCCGCCCAGCTTCTGAAGAGCCTCGGCAGGATCCTGGCTGCTAGTGTCGATGTAATCGGTGGCGCCGAGCTTCGTGGCAAAGTCCTTCTTGTCGGTACCACGAGAAAGTGCGACGGTTCGATAACCCATCTTGCTAGCGTACTGGACCGCAAGGTGGCCAAGACCACCGAGACCCTGGATTGCAACGATCTCGCCGGCAGTGATGTTCATCTTGCGGATAGCGTTGTACACGGTGACACCTGCGCACATGAGAGGAGCCATCTGGACGGCATCACCATCAGAGGGCAGGCGAACGGCGGCTTCGGCCTGGAGAAGGCAGTACTCAGCGTCTGTAGTTCGGGTGCGTTTGGCGAATGCCCAACGGGACCGAGACGAATGGAATATGAAGGATCAAGGTCAGTTTCTGACTGAGCACGAATCGGAAACGGCGGTTTTGCAACTTACATCCACCGTCACGGGTGACGCCGTTGATCTGGCCGTTATCGCACATCTGGAACAAGCCCTGGTTGCACTGACGGCAAGTGCCATCATGGCCACCGTGCCAGGCGCCGCCGACGCGGTCTCCGTTCTTCCATTTGGTAACGTGAGGGCCAACCTCGACAACCTTGCCGACGATCTCGTGGCCTGGAATGCGGGGGAGAGGTCCGAAGGCTGCGTCCTGAACGAGTTTGTCACTGTGGCATACACCACAAGCCTCGACCTGTCAAGAACCGGTTTCAGCGTCATCTTCAACTTCGTTTTAGCCATCTGTGTGGGAAACCAAACCTTACGCGCCCCGTGGCGGTATGAGCGAACTTTGCCTGTGCCTGGACGAGGAACTCACCTTGACGAGGATCTGACCGTCCTCGGGGTGCTTGAGCTCGATGTCCTTGAGAGTGAGAGGCTGGCCCTGCTTCTCAAAGATGGCCGCCTTGTACGTCTTGGGCAGAGAAGACATGTTTTCGTTATGGATCAATGCGATCGAGAATGTATGAAAGATGGGAGGGAGAGGGGATCCAATACGACGGAGCTGGTTCTTCTTCTACACAGACGATTCGACTCAAATGCCTAGTGACGAGAATGCGCGGCGTCGAACATCGGCGCTCTCAGCTAGACCCAAAATTGTCCGCAAACAGGGAGGTACCTGAGGGTGCACGCCTCTTTCCGCAAAGCAACGAAGATATGAGGGTGGCTCTGGCCTCAAAGAGCTAAGCGCAGGGTCTGCGAACGATTGGCCGCGCACGGACAATAATCCAGGATGTCGCTCGACATCCAGCTGCACCAGACACAGACTCGAATCTGCGGCCTAGGGTCGAGTTTGTGTTTGCCGAAACGTGACCCTTACCACTCCACCTCCACCCGTGATTGCATTCGAGAAATCCTGACCCTTGTGTGGAGGCTGGCCCGAAAAAAGGGAGCGATTGTGCAGGCTAACTGACGGAACGGCGATGTGTTTGTGTCGGACTCCGACCGATCAAGACGAAGAGAAGATCGCTCTAACATATGACATCCACAACAAACAGCGAGTCGTGCGACAGCCAATTCTGCGTTACTGGACGTCAGGCGCGTCATCGGCAAGCAGATCGACAAGCCAACAGGTCCGCCCGTGGTTTGCCGTGACGTTGTTGCTGAATCACGCCTGCATCCCACGAGTACCACGCCCTGATTTTCGGGAAACAGTGTTGTTCTTTTCCCCATGAGTCAGCCTTCCGACACTCAAGAAAGTGCCAGCCAGGCACATCAGCGAGACGGTGTCGTCTGCGCAAAGCACCTTTTTGTCAGCGGAAACGAGGTGTTGGGTCCGTAGTGATGACGCTCTTCGAGCCTTGCTCAGATGTCGTGTGTTTGCCTCCGATCAGAGCCCTCACTCGGTTTGGCGAGGGCTGTCTGACAGACTCAGTCCCTCGTACCGGCTAACGAGAGGCAAAAGTCAGCACCCGCACGCTCACCTCGAGCAGTGCAGAAAGGGTTCCTGGTCATATAAGACAATCCATCGCAATCCGATACCAACCTCTTCCCTAGACCCCCATCAGATTCACGAAAGCTACCCAACAGCCCATCCTCGCATCGACTGTAAAGCAATACTTCACCATGTCAACACAATCAGTTCCATCAAAGATGCGTGCAGCCACCATCAAGGATTTCAAGAAAGGCTACGAGATCAAGGATATCGACGTCCCCACCGACCTTGGGCCTAATGATATCCTGGTAAAGATCGCTGCCGCCGGCTATTGTCATACCGATTTGCAGGTGATGGAGGGTGTCTACGAGTCGCAAGGTGCCAAGCCAGGCCTGGTCGGTTCTCATGAGCCTGTCGGGACGGTAGTCAAGGCCGGCTCCGACGCCGGCAAGTCGGGCATCAAGGTCGGCGACCGCGTCGGCTCAATCAACACGTATGGCTTCTGCGGCAAGTGCGACTCTTGCAAGCAGGGAAAGCAACTTTGCGACAACATGCCCGGTATGCTCGGTCTCACGCTCAACGGCGGCTTCTCACAGTACATGAAGGCCGACGCTCGCGTCGTGTCCAAGGTTCCTGAGAGCATTCCTTTCGACCAGGCCGCGCCGCTCTTCTGTGCTGGTGCCACCGTCTACGGAGCTCTGCTTGCCGTCAAACCGGAAAAGGGACAGTGGCTTGCAATGGTGGGAATCGGTGGTCTTGGCCACCTTGGTGTCCAGTATGCGAAGGCCATGGGCTGCAAAGTCATCGCCATCGACAACCGCAAGGAGGGTTTGGAGCTCGCCAACAAGTCGCCTGACCACCTCAAGCCGGACAAAACGTTCCTCATCGATTCCGAGGAGGCGCAGAAGAAGTGCATCGATGAGCTCTCTAGCAGCCTGTACGAGACAAATCCAGGCGTTGACCGCGTCGTCATCAACTGCGAGGACCGCAGCCTCATCAAGTTCAGCCAGCAGTTCCTGCGTAAAGGTGGTCAGCTGGTCGATGTGGGTCTCCCCGCCGACGGACCCTTCGAGCTCGACTCGTTCGCCATGAACTTCAAGGAACAGACCATCCGCGGTCGCTTGATCTGCACCCCTGAACAGTGTCAGGATATGATCAACTTGCATGCCGACAACGGCTGCACAACCTTCATCGAGAAGACGTACAGCGTCGACCAGGCGAACGACATGGCCGAGCACTACACTTCAAAGAAGCTTCAGGGTCGTCTCTGCATGGTCTTCTAAGGTCTCCGTTGACTGTTTTCATTCGCGAACGTAATTAGTAATGTCAATGACCAGATCTTGGAACCTTCACCACTTGAAAGTGATCCTCCGATGACCGTGCGCGATCGGCTTTCAGTACCTCAGCGGTCCGTGTGCAGTCGATCTGGCGATAGCGGCGTGGACGCCAACCCACGAACGACTGATGCCCGGCTATGATTGATACTTGACATCTGTTCGGCGGAAAGGGATGCCGTGGAGCATGCAAGTATCTCGAAAGTCCTTATCGATGCAGTCGGGTCAGATCGGACCCATTTGCCATCCCATGTTCCCATGCGTCCATTGATCCACAGCTGAACTGGAGCAAGTACTTTACATACTGCAACCCTGCATCTCAGATGAACGTGGATAAAATTGCACATGTCAAGCGAGACCGCTTGAGACAAGATAAGTATGTCTTGGTGAGCAGCTCCGACTCGCGTCTTTTTCGGGGTACGACGGTCCGGCTCGATCAAATCCACTGGATGGGAGGACATGGAGTATCAAGCTTTGTTGTAGGTGAGTACGGTTCCTGGATGCATCCTCCCAGGGACACGTCAGGCCAAGAACTGACGCAAAACTGAAAGCAGTCGTGGATTCGCTTGGGTCAGGTCAGGGGATCGGCCCACCCCGTCCCTCGGTTCCTGGCGAGCGGCCCTCTTGGTATCAGTTGTCCTCGTAAATGCCTCTTTGCACAAAGCCCGCTTTGAGCTCGAGTGTGGATTAGTGGAACAGCTTCGGAGGCTCTTATCGGACCCATGTCTGCCTCGAATCAGCCTCAGCGTCGCTCAGGATGGCGTCATGCGAAACACGACGATGGTTCTGATAGCTTGACTTCCTTGGTCTCCTCATGCTTCAGGAGATGTAGCCGTGGTACGCGGTGATACCGATCAGAGCTTGTTGAATACGTTGATCAATGTGAGTGCAAAATCGTCTTGCGTCAAGGGGAGACGCGAACGCGGGCAACGCGGGTCGCATTCATCCCGCGGAACTATATGTGGGAATCCGGCCTGTCTCCATGTGACGACGAGGTCCATTCTACAGACGACACCGTGGCTTCGACCTTGCAACGCCTTTGTGGGATCGTACTCCAGAACTCGAGCTCTCGAGAAGGTCGAACGAACACTTGCGACGGATGTCTTTGATGGTGTGGGACGTGCATATTCTTTTGAGACAGGCTCCCCAGCCTTATGAATCCGATTTCCGATGAATGCATTGTCTTGCAAAGCTACCCGTTACTGAATATCATATGCTGCATAGGTGGACGTCTTCGATATTTTGGCATTTAAGCTCGAGGAGAGGTCAGAGCCGCGATTGGCGGGGCTGAATATTTGAGCTCCGAAAGACATTTTTCCTCGCTTCTTCCTGCCCTTCGGTACCATGTGAGCCACCCGGATGATTCTGTTCTCCGCGAAAGGTCGGCGTATGAGTGGAAAGGCTCGGCTTTTTCTTTCGACTCTTGGCCGTACGAAGCCACATGCTCCTGCTCGTGAATAGCTGTTGCAGCTTCTGATGCTGGCGGTATGATGACTGATCAGCATCCTACCGGCGAATGAGGAGGGGTCTGCAGCGGAGGCGGCACTGGGGAGCACGGCGCCGCAAGCGTCGTCGACGTTGGGCGCTTGCAGAGAAAGTCCAGAAGCATGGCAGCAGAGGCTGTTGGCGCAATTTGCTGTTTTGAATTCTCCCTGAAGCCCGGTTGATTTACGCGATTGTATTCGAATGGGAAGCAGCATTCAACACGTCGGAATACAAAATCTGACACATGTGGATTCAGGTGAAACCTGTGCTCAAGCCCAGAGTCGTAAAGCAGACACGGGATTTGTAATCGAACCACGAATATGATTTTCGTGATTTTGAAGTGTGTCCAACAGCGCCTTCGCCATTTTCGGAATGATTGCTCGTGGTTCTCCATCCGTTCGCGCTGTTCCCGCGGCCATCCAAAGTGTTTCACCTCTCGCAAGCCGGTCCTTTGTGGAAGCCTCGACGCGGGGCGTCGAGCCAGGACCTAGACCATAGCGGAGCAGCGGAGACACTTTACCACTCCTGATCAACGTTGAGCACGCCTCACAAATATTGGTTGGGTGTCAATCGAGGGCCTGTCAGACTCAGAAATACAAAGGAAGGCCTTGATTGCTTCTGGCCGATCCGAATCTGGCGACGAACAGCACGCAAGCTCGTGCAGCTTTACGTAAAAGTCGTATGCGACTTGGACCCAGAGATGCTGGATAGCATGGGAAGCAACCATGATCGACAACGATGATCGCCAAGGCGGCAAGGGCATCTGAGGAGAGATGAGGATGTCTCTCAGCAGTGACGAGGTCAAAAGGGAGCATGATTCACTTCGGAAGCGTCTGGGAAAATTCCGAAGATTGGACATCTCCTGCACAGGGCCGCGACTTCGACCCGCCCACCTGCATACTAAGCGCCCTCGCCTTCTTCGTGGCTCTTCTTCCACCGCCTCCGTTCCTGGGCTGCGAGCATGGCCACAAGTTTGAGACGTCGATCCCCTGGCCCGAGACAGCCACAATTTGTACACGACTTGCGCCCTCGTACCATAATCCTGCGCCAGGGCACTGTCGCTGTCCTCCGTCACCTTGTTCCTGGGGGTTACCGTCCAGACTGACCGGTGTTCAAAGTTCACATCAGCGTCCGAGAGCCATTCAGTGACGCCTGAGGATCTCGGCAGCATGGTCTGAAACGTCGCTCACGCCTCCCTGGGAATTGTCTCAGCGCAATCGATCAACACATGGGAGTTTGACAGGCCGCAGCTTCATTCACTTAGCAAGTTCTAGTCTACCGAGTGCAGTCGTTCCGGCGTCCTGTGGCTGAGGGCTGCCCTCATGTCGATGCTTGCCAGAGATAGCGCACAGTAAACACGCCAATGACTGGATTCTGCTCGACATATATCTACCTTTGCCCTTCGAGGCGATCATTCCGCGACGATCCCCTACACGTTACCCTATCTTCGACCTTGACCTCACCACCTCGCCACCTCACCTCTCACCCTGTACGGCTACGGCAGTCGGGTCCGACTCTGAGATCTGGTATCTCCACCTCAGCTTCGATCACCACAACCACTTCCACGCTCCTGCTGGTCAGGTTCTCTTAATATTCTTTCGACCTCGGTAGCGCAACCCTTCATGATGCAGGCACCTAAGCAGATCAACACGGGCTTCGGCTCTTGCCTCGCCTCTATCGACCTCGAAGCAGCTCACTTTGCTGCAGAGCGCCTACACCACCTCTCCATCAACCCACCCGCCCCTCAGTACCCTGCTGGCTCCTCTCACGGCGCTGACTTTCACCGCAGCAGCTTCACCATGCCCATCGCATACCCTCGCGCCACCTACTCCGAGCCTCTGGCTGGCGGCGATTCGCTTTCCGAATTGCTGCCAGGAACGCACGAGGTTCTGTCGCAGAACGCGCGCGCTGTTGACGCCTGCCACTTTGTGCCCGTGAAAGTGGAGCCCACTCCTGGACTCTACACACCCTTCGTGAGAGGAGGTACCGACCCCAAGCAGCTGCGTAAACGGCGCGTCCTGGTGGTTGAGCGCTTGATCCCAAAGCGTGCCCCTACCAACCCAGACGCTAAGATCCTTATCCTCACTCACGGTCTTGGCTTCACGAAAGAATGCTTCATCCCCATCGTGGACGAGCTCTTGAGGACAAAGCCCAACGAGATTGAGGAGATCTGGATGATCGACACCCTTGGCCACGGCATGTCGGCTGTGGTCAATCGACAGCTCGACGACCCTTCGCCTCTGGAGTTCAGCGATCGCTGCATTGATGGCAACGATCTCGCCCGCGACATCTTGCAGTTCATTTGCTGCTTTATGCCCTCAACACGAACCTCGACTCCCGTCGAGCCATCGAGGACGCTCGACTTCCACCTTCCGCGCTTGCCCAGGAAGAAGCTTGTGGGCATTGGCCACTCCTTTGGCGGCGCAGCACTGACGCAGGCGTCTTATCACTTTCCAGACCTGTTCGACTCGGTGATCCTGTTGGAGAGCATCCTAGGCACCTTCGAGCAGGTTGATCGCATTCATGCCGTACCGCTGGCTCGGTACACTTTGCTCAAGAAGGACCGCTGGGAGTCGCGCGAAGAGGCACGCGCTGAAGCTGACACGGACAAGCACATGCAGTTGTGGCACCCGTCGGTGCGCGATGCGTTTGCTGCGGGAATGTTGACGGAATCTTTGACGATTCCAGGCACCTACGAACGCAGTGCGGACAAGGTAGCCGAAGCGCTCTCGATTCGTGGGAACCGACCTGGTATGCAGGTCTCGCAATACCTGCACTGTCTACCCGCACGTCTTCCGGTCTTGTTCGTCTCTGCACACAAGCCATTGCTGCTGCCACTGGAAGAGATCTTCCACACGGCGCAAAGCATCCCTAATCTCCACTTCGAGGTCATGACGGGCACGCACAACTTGCCACACGAGCGACCCATCGAGATTGCTCACCGCATTCTTCGCTTTTGGCGCGAGACCGACGTTACAGTCCCCTTCTTCCGCGAGAGCAGACTCTGACGAAGTGCAGTTGCATGCTACTCTTTTCACACGGACACTCTGCTTCCAAAAGCTCTTCTTATAGATCGCATTTTTTGTAATCATCTCAGGGTTCTCGTCACCGTCCTGTACAATAGTCATTCGGTCATCTGCATCGCCATCGTATCCCATGTCTAAACCGTCTGACCGTGATCATTTGAGGTGAGCCAGTAACAAGCACCTTGCTGGCGTCGTAACGCGAACTTATCGATACGAGCGTATCGAGAGAAGTCTAAGTGCACGTTTGGCCTAAAAACAACGCTTAAATTTGGCGCTAAAATCCAGAACTGTGTGAAAAATAACCGTCGGCCATGCCTTTTCCGGAGGGGCTGGTTGAGTTCCGCGGGCTTTGTCGGAATGTCCTCCACTTCGGAATGGTTTGCCGTGCGCCGTGCTGCGCCGTTGCTCTCAGAGTGCGGGTCTCTCAAGTGAGTGAGATGGCTCGACCGACGCGATGTTGGGTCGGTACAGGCTTTCTAGTGTACACCGGCTAGCACCGCACTTGCCAGCTGTGCAGAAGCGAGAAAGCGTCAACGATCCCGTTGAAAGCATCAATCAATCTACCATCACCATTCTTGCGACAACAGTCGAGTCCATCTTCAGCACAGTTCGTCATCGATCACGAGGGATGGCGGCATCGACAAGAAGAGTAGCGGCGTTGGCCTGGCACGCGATAGCGCTGTCTTCGTGTATCTATGGCTTCAAGTCGCTCGACGTGCTACCTGAGATCCTTGGCGTCGACATGATCAACGAGTACGGAGGTATGTCGACCCCGGTCTGCAGCTGCACATGCTCCGTTGATCCTGCTGTCGATCACGTTGCTGGACAACTGGGCGATACTGACTGACCTCGCACTGGGATTGGCAATCTTACAGGCGCCTTGCAATTCTTGACCATGTGCGGACTATCGGCAACTACTGCCGCCATGTCGCTCGCGCTGATACTGGACATCACGCAAGGACCGGAAGGTGAGCATGTTTGAACGACTTTGCTAGGCCAGTCGACGACGCAGCCAAACTAATCATCGCTCTCCCGATCATGTCGTATGGTTCAACAGCACTACGCTGGATGAAAGATCTATTCATGGCCGCCTCTCTGCCGATGGAGACGCTGATCACGCTGCTGTACTGGTCCATTGTAGCCATTAACAAGGATCTGCTGATGCAGCCCAGGAAGATAATGGATCCTGCCAACCCAGGACAGGTTTTACGCGAGGAGTCGGTGTCGGTGCCATTCTCGATCGATGCCAGCATGCACGCGTTTCCTGGCGTGTTCCTGCTGGTTGACTTTTTTGCATTCAGTCGACGGCTTCCCAAATCGATACCGATCGTGGTTGTGGCTGGATCCGTAACCGTGGGCTATACGTAAGTATCACTGAATCTGCATCGTCTTATCATCATTGATGTTGTACCATCGCTGACTCTCGATGATCTCTAAATTCGGCCAACACAGTCTCTGGGCCGAAAAATGTGCTCAGATGAATGGACACTACCCGTACCCTCTGCTGGACATCCTAAGCACTCCTCAACGTATTGCGCTCTACGCCGGTGCAGGCGCAACATCGTGCCTGGTCGGACTAGCAGTCGTTCGACTTCAGGCCCGAATCAAAGGGCCCGCCACGAAGGGGAAAGGCAGGAAGACGAGTTGATGAGCGTCGTTCCGTTACGGCTTCGAACACACCTAATGCCGTGCTCGGCCTCGCAAGCGACGTTGAACGAACTTCAAAGCACAGACACAGCAAGAAAACGAGAGCCAAATAGAATGATGCAAGCATGTGTGCAGTGTACGGTTAGGGATCCCGATCGTCCGAAGGATAGCTTGCTCATTCAAGGTTGAGCTTGTCGAGTTCCCTGCCATCTTTGAGCCAAGATCGTGACTGCTAGGAATCGAGAATCGGCCGGAGAACTCTGCCAGATCGCCCGATTAAAAAACCTGTTCGGCAGTCTTGCGCTTTCAACACCCGACAAGAAAGAAAAAGCTCTATGCAGGTGCAGCAGGTCTTCGCTGCAAACTTATGCAGGCAAGATAAGGGTCTCGTCACACGAGCACTGCATCTCGACCGCTTGTACGCTCGTCCGCTGTCGGTCATGCAAGCGATTTGAACGCAACAAGTCCACTGCAGCGTCTATTCTGATTTTGAGACGTCGGTCGGAGCTTGTTCGTCCGAGTGTGAGGACGCTCGAGTCTCTTGATGCAGCGGACCATGTCACACCGACTTGACCGACGGCGCTGTCCTCTAGATGAAGGTGTTTCGAGATTTCGAGCGATTGCACGCTTCACGTTGAAAATTGCGTGCTTTTCGCACTTTCTCCACACCAACACACAACACACAAGCACACTCTAATCATACACGCACGCCATTCTGATCCTCTGAGAACATTCGACTCGGCATGCCCGACCGACAGCTTACCAAGCTTCTCCCTAACGAGCGCGTTCATGCCGACGCAAGGACAGATGCAGACGCTCCAGTCGCTGCTTTCCAAATGATCGTCGGCTCGTGTCGAACTCGCTGCAGAGAGTAGCCGGACCCCGCATCCTGCTGAGCATTGTTGCCGGAAGATGCGTGGCCCCCCCCTCGTCTGACCTTAGCACGCACCGTGAGCCTTGAATCTTGAACAGATCGTCGCGTTCATGCCTCAACGTCCTTCCCCTTCTTTCTTCTCGTCCATCCATCACATCGCTCCCTTTGGTTCCGAGCATCTCGCCCTTCTCGTGCATAACGCTGGCTCTTGTTGTGAAAGTCACTCGGTAAGAAGCAAAGCATCCAGTTGCATCACGTCCTCGAGATGCCTGTACAGTCCACGAACGGCAACGGTGCCGTCAATGGCGCCGACTTTGGCCAGTTCGCCGCTTCCCACGGTCACGGGGCGAATGGTCGCGCATCAGCGCTTGCAACCGGTGCTTCTGCGCTCAATGGGGACCATGTGAACGGCAACCACACCAACGGAAACACTGCTCAGCTGCATGTCATCAACGGACATGGCTCACAGGCCAACGGACACTCGTCCAATGGCAACCATGCCAATAGGCGCGCTGACTCCGCTTTCAACGCTGCGGGCCCATCGAGCTCTGCTGCATCCGCCAGTCGTCCCAACATTCTTTTCGTCATGGCCGACCAGCTGGCCGCGCCGCAACTTCGCATGTACAACGAAAAGTCTCAGATCAAGACACCAAACCTCGATCGTCTCGCAAGCGATGCCGTCGTGCTCGAGTCTGCATATTGCAACTCTCCGCTCTGCGCCCCCTCCCGTATGGCTCTCGTGACCGGCCAGCTTCCCTCCAAGATTGGCTCCTATGACAATGCTGCTTCCATCAGCTCCGACCTTCCCACCTACGCTCACTATCTTCGCTCAGCGGGCTACGAGACTGTCCTGGCTGGAAAGATGCATTTCATCGGCGATCAGCTTCACGGCTTCGAGAAGCGTCTCACTGCCGACATCTATCCAGGAGACTATGGCTGGGCTGTCAATTGGGATGAGCCGGACCGCAGATTGGAGTGGTACCACAACGCCTCGAGCATCCTTCAAGCTGGTCCATGCGTACGATCCAACCAGATGGATTACGACGAAGAGGTCCTCTACAAATCCAAGCAGTATCTCTTTGACCATGCCCGCCGCCGTGGCGGGGGCGCCAATGCGCGACCCTTTGCTCTCACCGTCAGCTTCACACATCCGCACGACCCTTACACGATCGAGGAGGAGTATTGGAACCTCTACGAAGGCGTCGACATCAACATGCCCGAAGTCGAGATCCACCCAGACAGGCAAGATCCTCATTCAAAGCGTCTCCGTCACGTCTGCGACCTAGAAGGCAGAGACTTTACGCCCGAGCAAATCAAGCGTGCCAAGCGCGCCTACTATGGTTCCGTTTCGTACGTTGATGCCAAGATCGGCGAGCTGCTCAGCACGCTTGACAGGTGCGGCTTACGCGACGACACCATCATCGTCTTCAGTGGCGATCATGGAGACATGCTTGGCGAGCGATCCTTGTGGTACAAGATGAGCTACTTTGAGAGCTCGGTCCGTGTGCCGCTTCTGTTCAACTACCCAAAGATGTTTGCCCCTCGCAGGGTCAAGGCCAACGTATCGACCATGGATCTGTTGCCCACCTTTTGTGATATCATCGGCATCCCGCTGCAACCTCAATTGCCGCTCGACGGCACCAGCATGTTCCCGCACCTCGTCGGACAAACGGGTCACGACACCGTCATCGCAGAGTACATGGGAGAAGGTACCGTCGCTCCCCTTTTCATGATCCGTCGCGGCCCCTGGAAGTACGTCACTTGTCCCGTCGACCCTCCTCAGCTTTTCAATCTGGCACACGACCCCAGGGAGCTCATCAACCTCGCTTCGGACAGGAACTCCCTCGACGCACAGACAAGGGCGACCCTCGAAGCTTTCGAGATTGAAGCACTCAAGCGTTGGGACATGGCAAAGATCACCGAGGACGTGCTGGCGGTGCAGCGCCGCAGACGCTTCGTCTTTTCCAGCCTCAAGCAGGGCGCCTGGACTTCTTGGGATTATCAGGTACCTACCGACACGCAGAACATGTACATCCGTTCGCATCTTGATCTCGACGACCTCGAGCGCATGGCCCGCTTCCCTCCCGTCGACGAATTTGGCCGCACCCTTCCTGCCTCGTCAAACGGCGCAGCGCAGATCAATGCAAAATTGCAGCACGCATAGAGCGCAACCCCAACATAACATCTCATCCAACGTTCCTAGCACAACCATCGCCCCTATAATGGACTCGCATTGCTCAGTTGAGCCAAATCTCATTCAATTAAATTGTTCATTGACTGTCGTCATCGGAATCTTCTTCGTCTCCTGAACCGTCTGATTGAGCTCTTCCAGAATAGAAGGTCTCCCAATTTGATCGAAGCTGTTGCGCCGCCGCTTCTTGGCTCAGTCCGTGCAGCTGAGCAAAGTAGTCGTTTGCTTCCGTCAGGTAGCCTGGGATCCCCTTGACAGTGTGGTAGTCGCTCTCCATCAATGCTCGACTACGCTCCACGCTGCCAAGGCACTCGCGCGCGGCAATCTGCTTGCGGTTGATGGTCGACGAGAAGCCAACGTAGACGTTGGCATGCTTCTTGGTGATGGATCGTACGACGTTGTTGTCGAGCGTGCACGAATGTAGCGACACGCGCACAGCGCCGAAGGCCGAGATGTCTGCGTTGCGCAGCGAAGTCAAAAGGTCGACTGTAAGGCCTGCTGCTTGAACAGAGTGAAGCGAGATGTTGCGTCGATGTTGGAGAGCCACGTCGATCTGTGCTCGCAAGACGGACAGTTGGTGCGTCTGCGGTGTTTTGAGCTTTGTCAGCTTCGGCAGTGTTGTGTCCGGCTCGTCCCTGTGCGGATCGTAGTTCCACGCACGCCGAGGTATCCTGAAAGCTCGATCGATGCCTACCTCCCCGAGCAGCGCATTGGGGAAGCGATCGAATTGCTCGCGAATACCCTGGCACACGGATCGGAGCGATATTGGATCCGGCAGCTGATCCCATATTGCATCGAGCTCTTCCTTGCTTCGATCTCCTTCGTCGGAGGAGGCTTCTGGTATGCTGAATAGATCGTGGTAGTGCCTCGCTTTGTTTGGCGGCGGGTCGAGGAGTGAGATGTGGTGGGCGAACCATGGATGCCATCCGAAGCAAGGGATCACTTTGGTGGGATGGTGCAATGCCAGCTCGGCGACCATGCCCTGATCTCTTGCATTTGTTGCCATGCATACCAGTCGACCCACTGTCGTGCTGCTGATGCGTTCTGAGAGTTGGTCCAGATTGGACGAGGTGTAGGCGGCTGGATCATCGGTGGGGTGGCAGTGCGAATCCACGAACAGGCCTGCGAGATCTGGAGAAGGCTGATCAGCATCCGCCACCATCTCGCGCGTGTCAAAGTGTGATTCTGCCTCACACATGACGTCTCGACGATTAGCCAGCAGTCGTCTCGTGTGCTTGGTGGTGGTCGAGCTGGCGGAAGCCTTGTGGCAGAATATCTTGGAACGGTATGCTAGTCGCCGTTGGACCCTGAACCCAAGAGCCCGTGCTCGCCTCCACTGTCGAACGATCGCCGATCGACCAGCTATGGTCTTAGGCTCAGCGAATCGAGGCGATGAAACACCTCGTGAGCAACGCACAGGCGCAGCGAGGCTCGTACTGCAACGCTTGAATTCAGTTACACAACTGTAATTGCGGGGCCCCTTTCCCACCTTGTGGTGTATCCTACCGGCTGTCCTCGTGACCGGTTGCCGAAGGTGCAACAGATAGAGCATAAACGCCGCCTTGTCCTAACCCCACCCACAATCAAGATGCTCGTGCCAAGGTTTCCCGTCTGACTCATTTCCTCGTCGCCTTGCCTCCTGATCACTTTCTCTCTCAGTACAAGCTGCCGTGGATTGTGTCGTCGGTGTCTGCAGTCAACAAGCCCGCCTCACAGGGCTCCTCAGCGATGCAAAAGATAGGTTCACACACGCGGTATGATGCCGACACGGGCATCTACACCTCGAATGTCGCCTATGGCCCCAAGACTGCATCATGTGTATACGAATATCTCCTAGGCTCTGTCGACTTTGATGATCAGCAAGAAGTGCTGAGAGAATGCAGCAGCGGAAGGTCCATCAGTCTCGGTCGACTCAAGCTGGATGCGCAGAGGCTCGGCACCGGCCTGATCCACAAATGCAAGCTCAAGCCGGGCGACACTGTCTTGCTCTACCTCTATTCTTCCATCGACTTTGCGGTTGCTCTGCTCGCATCTCAGTTTGCCGGTCTTCGTGTCGCACTTGCCAATCCGGACTACCTACCGACCGAGCTCAAGCATGTGTACCGCCTCACCAAGCCCAAAAAGGTCTTTGTCCAGTCGCGCTACATGCACAGACTCAGCAAGGCGGCCATCGGTGGTCAGTCTGTCATCATCACTGACGGAGACGTGGCTGGCTTTGGCGGGGTTCTGTCGATCAAAGGCCTCATGACCAACGAGGCTGCTGCAAAGGAAGCCAAATTGCACGTTCCGGCAGATCTCAACGAGACGGCATATCTGCCTTTCAGCAGTGGCACAACGGGTTTGCCCAAAGCTGTCGAGATTTCGCACAGCAACGTCATCAACATGGTCGAGATCTTCCGCCACACGCCGTCTCTTTTCCCAAAGCATGAGGACGGTTCAGAGATACAGTTTCGTGCTCTCAACTTCCTGCCCTTCTTCCATGCATACGCACTCATCCTTATGCTGCACTATCCGATTCGCACACGGGGACACACCAGCATAATGCGACCCTTCCAGCCGGAAGCGTACTGCCGTTTGGCGGCGGACCTCAACGTCAACTTTCTGACGCTGGTACCGCCCGTCCTCACTTTGCTGACCAAGAATCCAGATGCAACACCAGAAGCATTCCGCAGCGTCAAGCAGGCGATCTGTGGAGCGGCCCCGTTGGATTTTGAAACACAACACGCCTTTACACAAAAGACGGGCGTACCTGTCCAGCAAGCATTTGGCATGACTGAGACCACTGTTGGTGCGCTCGGCCTTCCCGGCGACGAACCATCGGGCTCAGTTGGATGTCTTTACCCTGCCACAAAGGCACGCATTCGAGACGTAGAAAGTGGCAAGCACCTCGGGCCAGGCCAACGCGGCGAACTGCTGATCCAAGGTCCACAGGTATGCAAAGGCTACTATGGCAATCCGACGGCGACACGAGACACTTTCACCGAGGACGGCTACCTTCGCACTGGAGATATAGCTATTGTCGATCCTCGCACTGGCGAGTTCAGCATCGTGGACCGACTCAAGGAGCTGATCAAGTACAAGGGATTCCAGGTCGCCCCAGCCGAACTGGAAGGCGTGCTCGTATCTCATCCTGCCATCGCAGCTGCAGCAGTTGTCGGTGTCTACGACAAGCAACAAGGCACTGAACTTCCACTAGCCTTTGTTGAGCTCAAGGCAGGTCACGCAAAAGATGCAAAGGTAGCAGAGGACATTGACTCCTTCGTAAAAACCAAAGTGTCGCACCACAAGTACCTTCGCGGTGGGATTCGCTTCTTGGACAAGATCCCGGTCAGCGCGAGCGGCAAGATTTTGCGGAAAGAGATTCGCAAATTGCTGAGCGCTGAACTACAGTCGAAGCAGTCACCAGGTGAAAAGGCAAAGTTATGAGGAGGTGAGTTTCGCAGCGCGATCCAGCAGAGGATCCACTGTGCTTCTGGTTGCGATCACTCCTGGCAAGAGATCCAGCATTGAATCCATGAAGCACGCTGAAAGGAGATTATGTCAGGATGGGTGATGTCGCTCATAAAGACTTCGAAGGGGGACTGTGAATAATTGGAGGAGCAAACACTCGTGAAGTATGTGAATATCATTTGAAATTAGTAGTACAGGTTGTGCGAGACATGGACTTGTCGTGAGAATATGGCGGATGAGAGAAGGGGTATCCTACTGAGAGTGAGGGCCGAGTATCCGTTCAAGAAGTCAAATCAGGCAGAGGTCTCAGCGTGAGCAGCCTCCCTCTGAGCCTTCCAGAGAGCGATCTTCTCCTTTCGGACCTTGAGACTCTTCTTGACATTGAAGCCGCCGTCGAGGGTAGTGCGCACCTCTTCGAGCGAAAGAAGCGAGGTTTCAGGGTAGAGGAAGTAGACGAGGACGAGGAAGACAAAGGTGAGACCTGCGAAGAAACCGAAGGCACCGGAAGGAGTGATGGCGTTCATGAGGCTGAGGAAGGTGGACGAGACGACGAGGTTGCCTGCCCAATTGACGGCCGTGGAGACAGAGGTGCCGATCATGCGAGTCTCGGTAGAATAGAACTCGCCCTGTTGCCAGGGGACGTTGCCAAGACCGGTGGCGTACGAGCAAACGTAGAGGACCATGAACACGAGCATGGCCGAAGTGTACGAAGTAGGGTATGAATAGCCCTCGACGAGACGCTGGTTCGTCGGCTGAAGCATTTTGGCGAAGATGCCAGCGGTGCAGACCAAGAACAGAATGACGCAGGGCATTGTAGCGAGAAGGAAGCGACGACGGCCGACGCGATCGATATACTTGAGGGGAATGAAGGTGCAGACAAAGTTGGCGCCGCTGACGATAAGACTGGTGGCAGTATAGTTGCGCAAGCCAGCCTTCTGAAAGATCGTGTTGCTGAAGTACATCAAAGAATTGAATCCGCTCAGCTGTTGAGCTGCCAGTGTTGAACTCGTCAAGAATACAGCCCTGCGGGTAGGTACATCGGTCCAAACTTTGGCAATCCTTTGGCGAAGAGGAGCCTCCTCGACCTGGATGTGCTTCTTGAGGACGCCGACTTTTGCATTGATCTGTTCAGGGGTGGCAAGAGGATAGATGCGTGCGAGAGCGCGTGCAGCTTCATCCTCGCGTCGCTGTTTGACGAGGTAGCGTGGTGACTCGGACATGAAGAAGTGAATGCCGAAGATCTGGACGATGGGCGGAAAGGCTCCGAGAGCAACGATCCAGCGCCATCCCGACGACACATTCTCGAAACCAGCTCCAATGGCGTACGCGACGACCTGACCGCCCGTGACGGCAATGCTGTTCAAGCATGTAAGACGGCCTCGGGCTCGGGCTGGCGCAAGTTCTTGGATGTATACGGGTACGATCTGTGCTGCAGCGCCGACTCCGAACCCGAGCAAGACCCTGCCAATGACCATTTCGTATTTCTTGTGAGCGGCGGCTTGGACGATAGCACCGATTACGAACATGATGTCGCAGATGACGAGGGTCCACTTTCTGCCGATCTTGTCTGCGACGACGCCGGCGCAGAGCGCGGAGATGATGGCGCCGACGGTGAGCGCAGAGGTGATGAATTCCTTGTTTCCATCGGTAAGTGATTTGTTGTCGAGATCGTTGCCAACTTGGACGAGAACGCTTGAGATAGCGCCTGTATCGTAGCCGAACAAAAGACCACCGATGGTTGCAAAGAAAGTGAGACCCCAGAGGTAGAGACTGTTGCTTTCTCCCTGACCGGCGGCCTCGATGGCGGCTTCGTCGAGGACCTGGTTGAGTTCTGCGGCGTCGATGACGCCTTCGGTGCTGACGACGGAGCGGGTGGCTATGTTCAGATGGTTGAGCTGATCATGATCCGCGGATTCCTTGGAGGTGGCCTTGTCGTCGGACTGAAGAGACTGAGGCTTCTCGTCAACGGGAGTGAGGTTGTTATCGTGGTCAGACATGGTGGCGGATCCAAGGGAGCGATGTCTTGGTGGATGGATGTTTAATTGTCGGGCTGTGCTTGTTCTTTGTCGAAGGCGTACGGGGTATTGCAGTAGATGTGAAGCGAGATCTCAGGCCTGTACGACGGCGATGGGGAGGGAAGAGGAGGAGAAACAGGGCAAGGGGCGGGATACCGATGCGACTCAGGTGGAGTCAGCTGTGAAAGAAAGACTTGTGTGGGGGTTCCGAAATGAGAAAGTGGGTGTTATATGTGAGATGCTGAAAGTGCGGGGTTGGTTGCTGTAGGGAGGTGAGATTAAGCGGAATGGATGAAGGAAGGAAGGAAGAGTGGCACAGCAAGAGACGAAGCGGGACGAAGGGAGGTGAAAGGATTTCCAATGGGCTCGCGTTCCATCGCGTGGGCATCCGAAATTGCTCGTCTCGCTTTTGCCGTTGGTGGACGGTCACATGCGGTGACGACTCGGTTTCGATGCTGTCGAACACTCGAGTATAGTCGAGCCACGGCAACAGCGGACCGGTGAGTCGATTGAGAACAGACGGGCAGCCCGAAGGACGAGGCGCACACTCTCTTCTACCAAGCTTCTCGGCTAAACGGTGGATACTATCGTTCTCGTTTGCCCGTCCCTTGCGCCCGCTCACTTCCATCATTTTTTGAACGTTGGTACCATCATACACATCCAATCCGCCAAAGCATCATATGCTGCGTTTGTTCGCTCGCTCCAGTTCCTTCCATAGGGAGAGAACGAGGGCATTCGTTATGGAGAGTGCAACGAGTCGCCATGCTGTACGTGTGAGAAATTGACCGTTCGGAAAGTTTCCATTCTTTGCACTCATTCCGATGTTCCACGATGACACAGGCCGCGTGCAGTCTGGAAGATTCTCGGCGAAAAATGCGAAATGAAATTCCGACTTGGCCTGACAGCGCTTAACACGCCGCTGGCGCAATCTTTGTCGCTAAGCCAGGTCCTCTCGGACATCGACTGGACCAGCGAGAAGGCAACGCCAGAGTTGAGGGGCTCAACAGCACCCAGGTGCACGGTTCACGGTCCGGGCTGACAAGCGGAGCGGCGCCAGATATGTAACGGCTCGGGGCATTATTGATACAACGGTGGCCGAAACCGGAGGCTCGACGGCAATCTTTCTCGGTTGGTGTGGTCTCAACTGTGCTTGCTTCTATGGCCTCACTCGACAAGAAAATACGTGAGATACGCAGGGGAAATTTTTTCTTGTTTTGTCTTGACGCCGTCCGGCGTTGGCTGACTGATTTTCGCACGAAAAGATGAATGGGCAGGGGAAGGAGTGAGACGATTTTCATCCAAGCAGGCAAGATTCGAAGGCGGACAGACAGACGAGTGGAAACGCGCTCTATAGTGCTACAAGGACGACGACGTCGTCGAGGGCCGGTCAATTGGACCACTGTATGACAGCGACCCCGCAATCTGGTGGCCTTCCACCGACACGCCAAAGCGAGATCACGAGTGTGGGGTAAGGAACGGTACGCATCAATGTTGAGCGCCCCGCAAAAGAGGGTCCGACAAGGGGCGGCTGGCTGGATGGATGCTATCGAGGATCATGTTGCAGGCCATGTGCCTCTTTCGGCGCTTACGATGAGTAACTCTTCCGCCGATCGGTGTTGGCGCGGCCTTTCAAGAATCCGTGCTCACAAATCTATTTATCTGTGTCAAACTGTTCAGCCGGCTGTACACACACTCTTCTTGATGACAGATATCCTCAACCTTACTCGACCTAACAAGCTTCGCGAAACCGCCATCGGCCCGATCGCGAAAAATAAACAAGCGACGATCCGGAGAAGTCCAGTTTGCGGGACTGTGTTGCGGATGCGGGCCAAGTGGTGGCGGAAATCCACGTTCAAATCACCAGTACTCTGTCACAGACCAAGAGATAGAGCCATTGGCCTACGTTGTACAGCCGTGTTGTGTCTCGCTACACATGTCTGGTCAACGTGTGAACTTTGTAGCTATTCGGCTCGCTTGTCCGTGCAGCGTGAGCAGCCGGAGCAGCAAGATTGGCGTCAATCATTGGCCTGACTTTGAAAATACAAAAGCGGGGCTGCATGTGACAATCCACTTGCTACGCCGCGCTCTTCGGGACATTGGTTGCGCTCTTTCCGGACGCTGCACTGCACATACTGCACTTCCTCTGTTGTTCTGAACAAAGAACCAACCGTCCATCCGATTGCAACTCATCGCTCGGTTGATATTGATCTGCAGTGCGCACTTCAATCTGAGTGGTGATCTTCTTCCTGTGAGAGCTGTTGAAAATGCGAGACAAGGAAGCAAACGCCCAGCTGATAATCACAGTTGCTCCGGACTGAGGTGTGCGGGCCAGAAAGGAAAAGGGGGTCGGTCGTGTTCTACTCTCCTCTCGTCTTGGACCAGCAATCCCAACCTATCTCATAATCAACGAGACAATAATATCATGCAAATCTGCACCGGCGATTCAGCGGAAATCGGCTGTTTCGGACTCGAATAGGCCGCTTTGGTGTGAATGCGTTCAGACAGTCACAGTCAGAATTGCCGTCTCGATCCTTGTTCTCACCACATCACATCGCATCACATCGTCTTCGATCGACATCGTCGTCTTGCACTCCGCACCTCGCTCGCACCACTTGTCTCCCTTGCTCCGAGAACCAGCGTGCGGTCATTCTTTCGCTGTCCGGACAGCCCGCACACATTGCTACATTCTTGGACCCTGTCATGATCTTTGTCTACTTCGCCTCGCATCACTGAAACAACGACGACGACGCTCGACGCCTCTTCGTCATCCTTCTTTCAATCTTCAGCACGAATCAGCTCGCTGAGCGAGTCGCGCCGCCATTCTGTCTTCTCCCAGGTCCATTCCTTCTTCTTCGCGCTCGCCGCCTTCCGATACGACCCCGCGCGCTCAGCGCGGCGAACTTGCAACCAGCCCCACTGCTTCGCCCTCCCAACGAAGACCATCATACGCTAATCATCTGCTTTCGGTGCCCGCCTCGGGCCTCGCCCCAGGCGGGATCGGTATCGGTCCACCCTTGGCCACGACAAACATCGCTTCCACCTCGCCAGACAGCTCCCGAAACCGCCGCGGCTCTCGCTCATCCATCCTCGCATCCGCCACAGAAGCTGCCGGCTCGAATGCGACATCGTCTGACAGGGAGTCCATCCGCTCCGTCGGCAGCAGCTCGCGCGGTGGTCCGACCACTCCAAGGCAAAAAGCAAGACGTCCCTCGCGAACCGAAGAGGCTGATCGAAATGTCTCGCCTGTCTCCTTCTACTCATCCTTCGAGGCGCCCCTGACGTCCCCTCGTCAGTCGCGGCAGGGAAGCATGCAAGTAGACCACATTCACATGTCGCAGCACCAGCGGTCAGCTTCACCCACTCCTTTTGCTCCGGCACATGCTTCTCCGCTCGACCTCACAAATAACGGTCTCTCGTCGCACTCTTCATCGACCTTCGGAAGACCGAACGCTGCGTCTGGCAGGGTACGCGCGCCGAAAGCACGAGCTGATGCTGCTATCAAGCACGGTCAAAACACAGACCGCTCCGACTCGCTTTCGCCTGTCATGCAGACTGTCGCGGCCTACGAAAAAAGGTCCCTCTCCGCCAATACACATTCGCCCTCTTTGCGTAGCGGCGATGCTTGCACGTCACGCAGTCCGGTCAAGCACAAGCCGACACCCATCTCTACCTCCAGGTCCACCAACACTCATATTCAGCTCGACAATGCTTCCTCTCCTCGACCGCGCTCCAAAAGCACAGCGAGCTCTGCCAATTCTCTCACACTGCCGTCCCCTAGAGATGCTCAGCGTTCTCCCTCCATCCCGGTCGAACGAAAGGATACGCATGCAACGACAAGCCAAACCCCCAAGACACTCGCGCCCACTTCGTCCAAGCCCAGTCTCCGATCCCGCATCTTTGGCTCCAAGTCTCCCAAAGTCGCTTCGCCTATCACCCCCTCTTTCGACTCGGGCACAGAGACACCCTCACCTAGATCCGCCCGCTTTCCGCCTTCCATCTATTCTGAGGATTCGCATAGTGATCCAAATCTGCTAGACAGCGGCGACGCCCGGTCTGTTGAACGACCCATGCCATCGCCCAGCCACCCCGCATCACATCTTGCACTCGGTCACGATGACGATGACGATCCAAGTGATTATGGCACAGGCGACACGCGAGGAGATGCCGCCTCCAGTCGCAAATCAAGCGGCACTTCCAGCTTCCTCCGAAAAACGATTCGCTTCAAGGACAAGTCGGCCTTTCTTAAAACTCGTCCCTCTGTGTCCTCCATGGCCTCAGAATCAGCCACCTCTCTGACCACCTCGGTCCCGCCTTCGCCTCTTGAATCCCCTTCCGCTACCGACCTCGACGACGCGACCAGGAAACAAGCCGGCTACAGGCAGATCAGCGGTCGCAGAGGTGTTCAATATGGCAGAACGTCCACCGACGATTTCGATCGCGAAAAGAGTTCATCGCCGCATCGCAACTCGCTCTCGCTTCCGCCCAGCACTCAGAATGCGGGCGATGCTCCTGGCCTGTTGCCCGCCGTCGATGAACTCAATCTCGAGGCATCTTCCAAACTGCGCCGCTCATCATCCCAAAGGGCAGGTCGAAGGCTCAGCCAGCATCATCTTCCGTCTCCGATACGCTCCGCTGGCACGAACTCACCGGACTCAGGTCTATCCTCGCGGCATCAGCTCGCAACTCCGTACCTCGAAACGAGTGCTCGAAGCCACATTCCACGAAGCAGCAGCCTCCAGGGCTCGCTCAGTCGCAGCAATTCTGCTGCGGCCGCCTCGCAGCTGTCATCGCGTCAAGCTGCAGCATCATCGGATCGAGACGGTGCCGCAGTCACGTCGCCTCGTCGCAGGCCTCGCTCTGGTTCCGCTACCAACTACTCGCCTCAGATACAGCCGCGAACCACCAGCTCGCCTGCCCAAAGCTCCACCGCACGCCGTCCTGTGACGGCTCAAGGCAGCCCATCCCTCACGAGCTCGCCATATTCGGGCCTGTCAACCAGCGATCGTGCAACGCGAAGAGCAAGTCGTCCCAAGACCGCCGAAAGCGGACACGCTTATTCCGGCTCGCTTTCCAGTCTTCGAGATATTCTGTTGGTAGCCAACGCCATCTCGGAGGAAGGCGCAGTCTACCACACGCCTCCTAACACCGATGCCGGGCGTTTCGATCCGACTCGTGACCTGACGACATCTCCACTACATACAACTTCGCCAACTGACCCCAAGCGACCCGGTCTTCCGCCCAAGAATCCCCTCCGCAGACAAAGGCCCTCAGACGCCAGCGTCACCGGCTCTCCCTCCACGTCTGGTCATTCGCCTGCTTCAGCTCACCAGGCTGGCTACTTTCCTGATGCCTCGACTAGCCGGACAGCTGAACAACGTCCGCTCGGCCTTGCAACTAGAGTCATTGCTGGGACCCGTCAAGTCTCGCCTGCTGGCTCAACGCCATCGATCACTGACTTTCGGACACCGTCATCGGATTTGCCGCAGCCCTCACCAATGGACAGACAGACCTCGGGCGACTACTTCCGCTCTCGTGACATTGTCAGGTCGCATGACGCGCCTTCAGGACAGATGTCTCAGCGCTCACCTCGCCTGTTGCATAGTGCTCGCAGCGGCTCGGCATCCCCGGCGCAGGCCTCCTTGAGCTCTAGTCAGCACCTAGCACGAGCTCCGTCAACTGGTTCGACCTCAGCACGCATCTCGAGACGACACGAGCGCTCGACAAGTGATGCCACCAGCTCACTCACCGATCTTCGTTCTTCTCTCGGGCCAGAAGCTTCGACAACCTCACTCCATTCCGAAGCGTCTTCCGGCACAAGGAAAAAGAAGGAAGGCACCGGAAGCAAAGTGCTCGCCTTCGCGCGTGACCTCGCCCATCGGGAAGGAAGCGGCGACCAGGGTAGCACGCTTCCAAGCTCTGGCACGTTCCGCCTTGGGAAGAGCAGCAAGTCGAAGAAGGCAGACGCGGCATCGCGCCCGGTCATTCGCAGATTGTACGATGGACCACTGGAGACCGATGCGGCGGCTGCAGCTCAGGTACAGGCCATGGAATTTGGACTGCCCTCAGCCATGCGGTTCACCGACGGCGTCAGTCCTGGATCTTCTGCGGTCGATCTGCAATCCTCGGCTGGCGTCCTACCACGCACTCCCAGCACATCGGACACCCGGGCCCGCTCCGTGTCATCATCCGCCAGCACTGCTCGTGATCTTTTGTCGCCCACATCCGGTCACCACCTCACCCCCCAGTTTGGCAGCGTTCTCGGTGCAAGCTCGATCCCACGCAGTCCCAGCTTCGCCGCCCAAGCGTGGTCCATCTCGCAAGACGACCTGTCGCAAGATCAGAAGCGGCTCGTTAAGCGCTGGTTCGTTCTGCGCGAGCTGCTAGACACAGAAAGAGCCTACGCATCGGATCTCGCTGTGGCGCGTGACGTCTATCTGGCAAGGGCGAAGATGAGAGCCGGCATCACAGCGCCTCTGTCCCCTTTGAGCATCCGATCCGCAAGTGTCTTTTCGCAGCTTGCCTCTCCCGAACCGACCACTCACGGCAGATCGTCGCAGCCTCATCTTCAGCAGCGAGGAAGCGGAACGGTCATCAATTCAGGCACTGGCACTCCAGGGGCGAAACCAAATCTGCCTCAACGTGCGCTCTTCCGCAATGCCTCGGCGGATGCTACAGCGACCGCGAACTCTGCCGACCAGACCGCATCGTCGACGTCTCTTGCCTCAAGCAATCAGAGTAACCGTTCGTCGATGTACACTTTGTCTTCGCAGAGCTCGCAGACTTCCGATACAAGCCAGTTTGCGCTCTCGGGCCATCCCGCTTTTTCAGGCGGTCCTCCAACACACTTTTCGATCGACGGGAACTCGCTATCACCCACCTCCGGAGTCAAGCCGCACGCGGTGGCACCTATAGGCTTGCGCAGCACAAGTGCCTCGCCCATCTCATCGATGCCTGCCACACCATCCATGTCGACGACTTCGGGCATCCTCTCGCCTGGCTTTCCAGGCCCCGTGGAAGGGTCTGCGACCGGATTGTCAGACGCTCCTCTCAGTGCTGCAGACGTGCGCATCATTTTTGCCCAACTTGAGGCTTGTGCTGCATTCGCGGACGAGATGGTTGTGGTGCTCGAGGCCGCGGTCGGCAGGGTTTGCAGCGGGACAGCAGAGGAAGCGGGTCAGCTGCTTGCTCAGGGCATAGTGGTGGAAGAGTCTGAGACGGACCGTGTCGGTCAAGCTTTCTTGAAACTCATGCCTCGAATCGAGCAGGTCTATACAGCTTACTGTTCGCGGCATGAGGCCTCCATGGCTAGATTGCAAGAGTTGATCAGTACACAGCCTAAAGTCGGCGCTTTCATTGGCGAATGCACCCTTGCTGCACGTGCGTATACGAACGCATGGGATCTTTCCTCCTTGCTGATCAAGCCTGTCCAGCGCGTCCTCAAGTATCCTCTGCTCCTCAAGGAGATTTTGGCGTCTACGAGCCTCAAGCATCCAGACGCGGAGAATCTGTCGGCGGCATCAGCCGAGATTCAAAAGGTAGCAGACAACATCAACGAGGTCAAGAAACGCAAGGATCTGGTAGATCAGATTGTCAGTGGCAAGGTGACCAAACGCAGCACCAGCCAACGTATACAACACGGCGCAACTAAGAAGCTGCTGCGTCGTCAGGAAAAGGTCAAGAAGCTCGTGCTCGGCCCAACAGAAGACATCCTCGCTGATGACGGTCAATACAAAGAACTTGTGGAGCAATTCCGCCAGCTGGACAAGGCGACAAGCGATTTTGCGAGACGTTGTCTGGGCTGGTCGACGCGGGTCAAGGATGCGCACGAAGCGCAGCTCGCTCTCCTCAATCAATGGTGCCGTATCTACGCAGTTGATGGGATGATAGCCGACACAGAGGCTGAGCACCGTGTTCACGCCTTTATTCAGCTTGTCGAAGCTACCTTCCTGAGCGAGTATTGGTCTCAGCTGGATGCAGAGATCCGCACGAGCCTGACTCCTGCATTGCAACGCATTGCTGGGCTCTTCCCTCCGCCGCAGTCGGTCATTGCGAAACGCGACGATCGCGAACCAGACTACACGCGCTACCTGGCCGAAGCTGCTCGCGGTGGGTCAAAGGCGGTGGACAAGAAACTGACAGAGAGTGCCAACGCATTCATCGCGCTCCACATGCAACTGATGAACGAATTGCCGCAGTTCAACTACGGCATCCAGACTCTATTGGATCTATGCATCGAGTCGCTTTCTCGCACCCAGGCTTCGTACCATCTTCGCGTCCACCGTGCCCTTCTCGCGTTCTGGGAAGTTTACGGACCAGAGGGGAATGCTGATATCGCGATCAGCGAAGAGACGAAAGAACGGTCAATGCGACATCTCCATCCGGTCAAGATGTTCTGGCCGCTGCACAGTAGCATCGCTGGATTCGCCGAGGCGATGGGCATCGTTTCCGGCCTCGCCGACGAGCCTCGGTCTCGCAACGCATCGGTCAGCACGGAAAGCGACCTCCTTGCGGTAGGCAGCCTGAGTCCTTCGAGCACCAACCACTTCTCGCCGCTGCAAGCGGAACGGTCTCTGCCCGATCCGGAGTTCGCATCCAGGGTGCCAGACGCCACGAGCATGAGCAGGAAGATCGAGTCCATCACAGCCGCAGGTAGCGAGGAGCTCTTGGAGTCGACTACGGCGCGAGCTAGCCCTAGTGCAAGCCCTTTTGCGACCCCACCTTTGGGAAGCCGACCATCTCTGTCGCCGCAGCTTCCGCAACAGTCACTTCTCGGGTCACCTGCTCCTATCGATTCTCACCACCACCAGCAGCAGCAATTGCAGCCTACGCTACGATCCGCCAAGTCAGGAGGCGGGCTCATCGGCCTCCTCCGATCCGTGGGCAGCAGCTCTGCCGTGGGTTCGCGCAAGAACTCGCAGTCGACAGACACCGCCGCGGAAAGCTTCGTCGACGCGCTCGGCTCCGATCCGCCTACGCCTATCAGCAAAGACACGCCGGTGATGCCAGACTCTGTGTCAGCCGGGCACGGACCTGTTGCTCCACCGACGTTGCCTGCTTTGACCTTCAACTCCGGTTTCTTTGGTCAGTCGGGCACCGAGTTCTCTATGGGAGCATCGGAACAGCGCAGCGAAGCAAACGACACGCCACGCACAGAAATCATCGAGACAATGGCCGCAGTGGCAAACAGCGGATCGAGAAGCAGCAACCAGACCAGAAACGGATACCCTTTTCTTGAATACTCTGTCGGCGACTTGTTCAGGGTGACGAACCAGGACGGTACACACCTGTTCGGCCATTCTGAACTCGGCTTGACTGGATGGGTCGAACGAGAGAACTTCGTTCCCTTGTCGTGAGCACCGGAGCCTCTCCAGAACAATTGCTTTCATCTTCTTGTCACTCAGTGTCACCTTCGTTTCACTTGCTTTTGTGTAGTCTTGTAAAAGCGCATCTGTCGCCGTTTTTGATTGAATGTCATGACTCGTCCAAAGCGCCCTTGACGAGTTCAAATGTAGTGAAAGTAGCGGCAGCGGCAGGGATAGCCCGCAACAACGTCGGACTCAACCCTACCAGGAAGGCTCTCGCACCTTCTGTTCGGTAGATCTTGCTGGCCTCCTCCGATACGTACTTGAGCACCAGTGGACCTCCCCAACCTCTGGGAAGGGGATGGTTGCTCAGCTGGATCCTAGATTTGATCACGTCCAAGGGGTAGCACGCTAGCCAGTTCAAGATTCCACCGCAACTTCCGCTCAGCATCAACGCCCACACGGGTAGTCCATTCCGCGTTGTTTCGCTGGGGAGGTATGTTCGGAATCCGCCTTTGGCCAGTTCGAATCCGGTGTAGAACCCGGCGTACGCGGGGACTTCGCGCATGACTGTGACCCAGAACCCTCTCATAACACCATTCTTGACACCGTATGTCGAGTAGACCTCCTTTGCAACCGCCGAAAGTTTCTTCGACTTTGCAACCTCGCTGCTGTTGTTTCGAGAGGTGATCTGTGCCTGCATTCTTATCTTGAACAACTCGACTGGAGAAGAGAGGATCGAATTGACTCCGCCTGCAATTGCACCTGCAGCGGCGATCTGCGGTATCGAAAGGGCCTGTGTTGAAGGAGAGATGAGACGTTTTGCCGATTGGAACGCTGTGAAGAGGAGTGCATTTTGTGCTGCGATTCCGATGAGAGGCGATGCCATGCCTTTGTACAGTGCGAGGATGCCCTCGGCGGATACGGTCCGGGTCAGGACGTCCATGGGCCCGCGATAAGTGCCCGGTGATGCGATCTGCGAGCGTACCTTGACCGTGTCGAGCGGTTGTCCTACCATCACCTGCGCCGCTCCGGCCAGTGAACCAGCAATCAGATCGCCAGAAGGCAATGCGAATGGTGGCCATGGCTCGCCGACTGTAGGAGAGGACATCTTGACGCACGAGTGGCAGAGTCTATGCAGAAATGCGTCTAGCTGATGTGTGGTCGACAGATGTCAAGGTTGAGAGGCTCAAACTTGGCTGTCACAAGAAGATTCGCGGTTATCCAAATTCAGACGAAGCATGTGGCCTGAGCACGTCATTTCACATTTTCGATATGAAATCTCTCAGTCCTCCTTCATTGCATCAGCTATCACATACTGTACAGTACATTGTAACTGCATCGGATGCCGGGGTGGTCTTGGTTGCTCATGCACGCGGTGACGATGTTCAAGCGAAAGAATGAATGCAAAGAATCCATGTTGCACGTTCTAGACAGAGAGGCCGGTCTAAAGAGGATGGTGGAGAGGACTGATGCGTGTTCGTGATGATACTGAAGCAAAACGAGGTATGGAAGGCCTAGAAAGAGCGTAGTGTAGGCAAAGGAAGTCACAGAATCTTCCATCAACGACCGCATAGAGGGATCAGATCAAGCGGGTGTATCTAGTGAGCCCAGAAAGCCGACTCGTCGTCGTTGTCGTCGACCAGATCCGCGGCATGCACTTCAGCCGTGCTGTTGCGAGCGTCCGAGATGTCGACCGAAGCAAGACCATGTGCGTGCCCGCGAGTGGGCGGATTGGCGAATGGATCTTCGGGCAGGGAGTCTTCTCCATCGTGCAAGGGTCTCTGCTGCGGCAACCTCGTTCCGGGATGGATCGTATCGTATTGGGGAGGCAATTCCATCAGTCGACCGGACCTGAGGTTTATCAGCTCGTCACCGTTGTCATTGTCGTCCAGCAGAAGGCCGGCATCGGCGTGGCGAACAATGCGCGTTGACTGATCGGCGCCCTCCGACACCTCGGCCCAGCCTCCATTTCTCGAGATTGGCGAGGTGGGGGAGCCAGCCGTCTGCGGTCGAAGCGAGCTGAAAGGAAAGGTGCGCTCCGTTCCACTGACAGGTGACGTGTTGCTAGCCAGCAGATCCTGATAAGCAGCCTGCGAGGCCGCATCTGGGCGGTACGTCGGACCAGGACCGACACGCGTTGATTTGGTCGATCCGCCGTCTGAGCTGATGGTGCGCGAAGCCACGGGCGGGCTGCCTGTACGGCTTTGCAGCTGCATCTCGTGGTAAGTGGCGCTGTCGTGTGTATGCGGGTCATCCGAGTAGAAACCAAATGCACGCTGGATCGAGTCGGTGGGCGACCATGCATCTCTCGAGCCATTTGGCAGGTTCCCGGTCGTGGTTATCCGTGTGCTGTGTGCGCTTGAAGCGTCTCGTCGTGCTGCAGCATCCATCATGGCATAGTCGTCGGTAGATGCGGTTTGATGACGGCCATTCTGTGTGCCTGTAGCAGCATGCCAGTGATCGTACGCACTTGATGTCCAGCTACGCAGCGAAGCTCGAGCAGAGGGAGCGTGGGTGAGGGGTCGCGAAGCGTCAGAAATACTGTTGCGGTCTGCAGCTCTAGTTTCGCGCGCTCTGGCGGCATTCGAATCTTGTCGGGTGTCGCTGCGGCCAAAGATGCCCGGCGCGATGGGCATGTTGGGATCCGCGCTGAAAGGCACGGATGGATCATTGTTGGGCAGATCCCATGCGCGAATGTTTTGTTTGCGCTTCTGATGCCTTCGGAAGCAAAACCACCCGACAGCAGCACCAATGAGGCCGATACTCGCGAAAAGGACCACCATGAGGATGAGGAATCCAGCGCCAGAGAGACCTCCGCCGCCGCCCTGGATTCTGCGGCCGTTCTTGATGGTCTCGATGACAGTCACGGTGGCGACCATGCCGCCATCAGTGGTGAGCGATGCTACTGTGGATGTTGCATCCGGAAAGATGGAAGCACGTGGAGCGGTGGTGGTGGGCGCAAAGACGTTGTGCGCATAGTTGGCCTTGGCGATGCAGGAATTGTTGACGTACTCATTGAGTGCAACGATGTTGAGCTTTGAGACACCACCATAGCCGCCAAGCGAACGAGTGTCGGCCATAGTCAGGAGAAAGCGTGTACCGCCCGTCATGGCGACTTGCCAAGTCATGTTTGTAGCGCCCGCGGGAGCTTGCACAGTGATCGGAGGGGCGGACTCGGGCAAGAAGATGGTTGTGATCGGAGGAGCGTAGCTGCCGTTCCAGAAGATCTCGTAATCTTGACACATGGATGCCGGGTGTTCCGTATAGAAGTAGAAGGTGGCGTCGTACTGCACAGAGGGACATGTATCACCGATATTGGGACTGAGTGCTTGAACAAAGCTGGAGGAGTTGGACATGAGACCGGTCGAGTCGGTGACCGAGACGATCATGTTTGGATTGGCGGTGTTGCCGTTGTAGAAGGGGACACTGTACTGGTACAGCCATAGATCCTTGGAGGCGTCGTCGTAGGATGCAGGAAGGCTGATGGTGACGGGCCAGTAGTCCTCTGTGCTGATCATGACCGTGTAAGGAGGGGTACCTCGGCTAGGGTCAAATGTGATATTCATGGGCTGGCACATGGTCGGCTGCGAGACTTGCACGTTGACATTGTGATCAGGTGGGCCGTTTGAGGTGGTGGCTTCGACAGCTTCGGCGGCGAGCTGCTTATGACTGACTGCGTCTGGAGACCGTCGATCCGGTGAGGCTGTGGGCAAAGCGAATGTGGTAGTGTTTGAAGCATACAACGAATCAAAGCTACGAAGCGCTGGGGTTGGAGCAGGAGGCGCAATGGCGGCCACGACGGAGACAAGGCACGCGCAGATCAGCGCCGAAAGGAGAGTGAACGCGTTGCCTCTCGATCGACTCGCCCAAGGGCGTGACCTGGCACCATGACGGGCCAAGAATTGAGCATCGTTGCCCGAAGCCGTACTGAGCACTTGACGTGATCGAACTCTAATCGGTCGCATGCCCGAACAGGTGACCTCAGATGCATCAGAAGGAGAACGACGGGTCCTGGTCGTTGACGCTTCGCCTCGAGCGGCGATGTCCGTCGACGCGGCATCGTATGATGATTGTCGGCTAGAGCCGGCGGCATTCGAGCCGCAACCGCACAGACACGGGCGGTCGCGCATGATGATGGCAGTTCTCGCGATGGGTCGGCAGCGTAGTGGGACGAGACGCCGTGGTGATTCGACTCGTGACAGATGCCTGCACAAGCAGGGGCAGGGTCTTTCTGGAGCCGGAACTAGAGAGAAAGTATTCCAGACGCCGTGAAGACACGAGCAGATTCCGGAAGGAGGCGCTGAGAAGGTGTCCAGCGGTTGGGCAGGATGGGTGAGGGGATGAGTCTAGCGACAGCCAGCGACTGAGAGGCTGGCCTTGGTTGGAAGCGAAAGGCCGCCGGCCTGCTTGCCAGTCAAAGGAGATGTGGTCGTGAGGGTGCGGGAAGAGAAGAGGAGGATATGGACAACAATGAAAAGGAGAGGAGGTATGACGGCGGAGAGGAGTTGCAAATCCAGGAGAAGCGCGATCAGGGGCTGGAGCAAGGTGAGGCGCAGCTGAGCCACTAGCGGGCGTCGAAAGAAAAGAAGGCGCTTACAGACGTGAGTCAGGGAGGACAAGCGACCCCGAGAAGCCCTTGGTGCACGCAGGCAGCCAGGGAGACAGAGGGACAGACAGGCGGATCCGTCGGAAACGATTTGCAGATTGCACCGACACGCGGATCAACAGAAGCCGCTCAGTTAGCGTTACAAACAGAAGCACTCTGCTGTAGCACCACTGTAGTACCCAGCAGCGGCTGCCTTGGGATCAGAGACGAAAAGGCAACACAAGCAAAGGGTTCGAGCTTTCCAACGCAGAGGATGCGAGCCGAGCCAAGTTGCCAGCCTTTTTGTTTTCCGACTGCAAGCGGCGGAATAGCCGAGGCTGCAACGCTACCGAAGCAGCACTTGTTCCATGGCATGCGAAATTTTCTTTGAACAGGCGATTCACCGCTGCCTCACTGCTGCTGGCGTCGCAGAGTGTGGAACATGCACGTCGCTCGGCACCGTGGCTCTTTGCATGAATGTGTAGCAAGCTGACGGAAAAAAGGTGGTCAAGTTGGTTGGCCATTTCTGGATGGCATGCCTATACTATTCATCGTATGTGTTGCATTGACGCAGCGGTGTTTGCAAACTATCAAAAGCAAACAATCGGAAAAACAAAGACTACGAAGGTGATGCAGATACAATATAGCCGCGTATGAGCCGACAAGGCAAAACGCAGATCCGATACAGTCTTAATCAGGGAAGGTTCTGCGAAACGGTGACTGGGGCGACGTGTGTTGGCGAGGTACTCAGATAGTGCGTAGCAAGCGTCACAGCCGCCATCGAGACCAGCTCAAAGTTCGATGTTGTTGTCAAGAGAGACCATGACGAGGACCGTGACGGTCGTCGACTTGGCTTCCCTTTTACCGCAAGGTCGTAAGAGCGGAGGAAAGGAGATAAAGCGCGTTTGGACCTCCCATAGCAGGTTGCATGCTGCGTTTACACATTTGACAAACGCATCAAACCTTCAACTCGGTCTCGCAAGCGCTTCCTCAGGGTGACATATTGCTGTGATTGCCTTTGAGACATCAAATATAGAGGGTGACAGGGACAAGTCGATGAGAACAAGGGAGTGTTGATGGTGATAATGCCGACGGGCACGGATCTAAAAAGAGGTTCCATTAAAACAAGAGTACGAAGTGAAAGGAGGAGCAGATACGTTCAGCACGGAAGGCGCCGATATCGTTTCGTGTACATGACGGCGTCTGTCCGCGCGCGCAAGCAAGCCAAGCAAGCAAGTTGTATCACAAGATACCGCTGTCCTTGAGCGCATTGGTGAGAATGGTCTCCTTGACCGCTGCAAAGACAAGACGGATGTTGCTGGTATCGGTGGCCTGGGTGAGATGTGGGTAGATGCTCAAACGCGCACGGTTGGTTTGTGTGAATCGCCAGAGAATGTACTTTGCCGCCTTGTTGATGTCCGGTCCGCCGCTGTATTCCGGGAAATACTTTGACAAGGGCTGTTTTGGGATCTTCTGCTTGAAGATGTCGATTTTGTTGAGGAAGAGGATGACCGAAGTGCGCAGGAACCATCGACTGTTGACGACCGATTCAAAGAGAACCAGCGATTCAGCCATGCGGTTTTGACCGCTCTCCTCCAGCAGCACCTGGTCGTATTCGCTCAGCGCGACACAGAAAATGATAGACGTTACCGCCTCGAAGCAGTGGATCCACTTTTTGCGCTCTGAACGTTGTCCACCAACGTCAAAGAGGTGTATTGAGAGCTGACCCATGTTGAAGCGTGTCTCGCTGATGCCGGTTGTTTTCGAACGTGCACGAAGCACGTCGTTCTCGTTGGGGACATAGTCGGACTGGCCGATGCGGTTGACATTGTCGAAAAAGTAGGCGGCACTGTCCATGAGATAAAATTCGCTGCTGCGCTCCATGATGGCGGGGATGATGGGGTCCTTCCAGAGCGAGTCGACCTTTCTCGCCATGGCCTGCTCGAGCGTAGCGCCCGGGTCAGCGTCGACTCGATACTGCAAGATGGCGTCGACGTTCTCGCGATTCTCTGGCATCTCGGGCTCCATCTTGAATTTGCGAAGAGCAAGAACGATAGCCTGAGCCGAGTCGACCAAGTTTTTAATGACGGTGAGTCGATAGAGTAGCAATTCGTCCTTGGTGTAGCCATTTTGGTGGATGATTTTCATCTGCTTGACGATCGTCGACTTGCCCGACTCACCAGAACCGAGTAGGAGGATCTTGCATTCCTTCTTGAACTTGCGGCTGTCCTCTTCGATCTGCTTGTCAATGGCGACACTCCTGTCCTTGGCATCCTTCTGGTCTGTGGAAGACAGGCAGTTTCCCATCTTGGCGCGGTGTGGGCCTGCTCCGGGACAAAGGAAGGGTGTGAGTGCGACTGTGGGAATCAGTGATGCAGCTCGAGCTCGTGCCGAGACTGCCGATCGAGCCGTCCAGTGGAGGTGCTGGGTCTGGGTGTAGGAGCAGGCTGCGTGCTTCAAAAGTTGCTCGAAGATCTCGCGAGACGGTCCATGAAAGTTGAAAGTGGTAAGTGGTGTCACCTAACACGCGGTATTGTGGTTCGTGTCAGTTGCTCGATGCCGAGCCGGTAGAAACAGCTTGAGCAGATGCTGAGACCTCCGAAGTGCTGGTCCGGGAGGTCGGATGCACGAGCCGGTCGCAGGATGGCGCCGTCAAGCCGTAATTAGACCGGATCTGCTGCGCTCGGTTGGATCTGGGCGGCGATGTTGCCAAGCTCGCTCGCTGTGACTTTGCGGTGAGACGCTTCCGGATAGCCACGCTAAAAAAAGGCTTGGCGATACGTTGGAACGGATGCGCGTCGCAAAAGCTGTGCTGCTCGCAAACTGCGTTGTCGACGTGGATCTGGCGAGACCGAAGCAAGTATGAGATCAAGGATTCGTTGCAACAGCCGAAAGCACGGCAGCGGCAATGTTTGTCGGATGGACCGATTGGGCAGCTCCTGGCGAACAGAAAGGCGCAAAGAGCTAAGCAAGCCGACGCTTCGAGAGCAGTGCTGTGTGATGGCCAAAGCAGCGCGAAAGTGGACAGCAAGGATCGACAAGCAGAGGACCGAACGATCGAGCGGGAAGAGGAAACTGAGGGTAGAGCAGCCGCGGTCGTCTCGTACAAGGGAATGACTGGCTGAGGAAGTACGAGATGCTCGATAGCAGACGGAGGCGAGGCGGACGTGTCTGGTATGAGAGGATGGACGATGGACTGAAACCCGAGCGCGAACGACGTAGAAAGGACAGGATGCGACGCGGAGGAGATGATGGGAGGTGCTAGCGTAAGGGTGGAATGATCAAGAGCTAGAGAGAGGGGGGGATGCAGAAAATGAAGCCGAGCCAGACGACGACGGATGGAGAAGTCTCACTTGTGTTGCCGTGCAGTGTGTCTCGCAGACGACGCGGTTGGATTTTCGTCCGGCGACTGGATCTGTTGTGCCAAAGGGAGAAAGGAAGGCACGGACGGTAAGCCGAGCAGCCTCCGTTGAACAGCAGCAGGCGGCAGCGGCGGTGACGGTGGGGAGCAGCTACCGTGTGTGAATAATGTGCCGTGCTGGCTGATTTCACCCATTTGGGAGCGAGGAGAGACATCCGCTCTGGAGAGAGAGAAAGAGAGAGAGAAAAAAGAGGCGCCAGTGAAGCATCTGTGGAGCGTCGAAGTTAAGCGAGCTTCTTGGAGCAGCGTTGCAGCTCGGCCTTCCACTCTCCCAAGTCAAGAAAATTCCAAGTCTCACGTTCCAAGCGCAGTGAACCAGACAGACAGACAATTAATTTATATTACATATTGTAGCATATTACATATTGTAGCAAAATGTAGATTTAGGCTCGAGGATTGCCGCGGCCCAAGCTGGATGCAATTTTACAAAAATAAAAGGGTTTTTATCATGTATTATTTTTCATACTCTTGGGCGCCCATTTTTGCAATTGCAGATCAGTCTCCAGCATCAGACTGTGAACTATTGACAAAGTGTCGAGTGGTTTCCATCGACGAGGAATCGAAAGTAACTGGACATGGCTTTGCGGACTCTAAAAAAAGTCGATAGCCGCCTTTTTCATCTGGCCCCCCTCTGCCTCTGTCGCTGTTGCTTTTTCTTTTCTGGTTTGCGCTTTTTTCCGACTTGATCAAAGAAGCAGTTCAATTGCAGACAAACATTGATCGCTCGGACACATTTCTACGCCGGGTCTTGAGCTCGTCGCTACCGTGCACTAGTCGAGACGATGATCGCCCTTGTCGTGATCTCTGCGTGTTCATATCAGGCCGTTCACCATCTATGGATTGGCGTCGAAGACGACTTCGGTTGTCGTTCATCAACTGGCGAACTTTGCGCCCAAAATCAGCCCATCCGTCACGCCCAACCTCCCATAGCGATCATTGCCGGGCGTGCGTTTGATTGACAGCACGAGCGTTCGGTTAGCGCTTGGAAGTTCGGCCTTGACCAGCAGCTGGTGCGCTTAATTGGCAGGGTGAGCTCGCCTACAACCGGCCTCGACTCGTCTCTGGTCCCGTCTGCACCGGTTGCTAGCTCGTATCAACCTAGATACTACCAATTCCAATCATTACGCGAGGCGAAGCGAGGCGAGGTATGGCGCTGCGCGCCTCGTCGCTGAAACCCTGATTTCCTGAACCGCTTCTCGCTTCCATTGTACGGTGCCGACCTGCATGGTACATGTCTTTGCGGTTCGGATCCATCTCCATCACGATATCACGGGCCTTCGCGAAAGCTGGCGTCGGCTTAGCATGCACCCATTTTGCAGCAATCAGACGATTACTTCTCTACTCGTCAGAACCGATGCGCGTTCTTGACGCGGCTCGATACTACTTTGTGCTTGGACCCATCGTTTTCTCTTGAACCCATTTCGCCAAAGGCTTGGCGCCATTCGTGACTTGCGCTTCCTACGCAGTCCGCACCCCAAGCGGCAGCGGCACGTATCCAAGCGATGTCCAATGGCATGCAGGACTCAGTTGGGAGGAGGGTCTACTGTGTGAGTCGGCAATTCTGCCTTCTTTTTTTCCTCTTACCTTCCGCCGAAATAATGTCAAGTAAGGGGCGAGTTTGGTGTTCCTGGTACCTTGCTCCTGGAAGCATCGTCAACTCCCGAATCGGAAAGAGGCCAGAGATGCACATCTCTTGAGCTGTCCGATGCAATGCGCTGCAACGGCGTCTGGTCTGATCCTCGAGCGGAGTTCCAAAAACCTTGTTCGCGGAGCTGCAAAATTGTAATATTTACTTCAGCTTGGACAGGCCAAGCCGCACCGAGCACGACGGTTGACTGCAACCACACCGGACTAGACTGGCCGCAGGCGACCACGTTGCTGGACCACCAACAAACACTAACCCGCAATCACGTTGCACCATCACCTTCCACCAACGATTGATAGACAACGTTCGACCGGAAAGTTCAAGTGATGCTGTCGTCAAATTGTTCGTCAAGCCAAGACACCCTTCGCACTTCTCCCTGTCTCGAGAGGAACTGCTGCAGTTTGCTTGAGCGTGTGCAAATGGCTCCGAATGCTGTCCGCCGGATCGAGACGGGCACTTAGAATGTCTAGACTAGTGACAGCCGTTGCATGTGATCCGCCCCTGCACCGGGGTCTGATATTGGACCCTTGCATACATCTAGACCGCACCACCCTCTTGCACAGTCTGAGTTTGATATCTACTGATCATTGCGGCGAGTGTGCACACTTGCACTGATGGAGTGTTACATCATGTTCACATGCTTCGCTTCTACCCTTGCTGCTGCTGCTGCTGCTCCTCTTGCTGAAGCAAGGATGCTTCCTCAGCTGCGTCAGCGACGATCTCGACAAGCTGATAGATCGTCACGAGTCCGATCTGCCTCTTCCTTTGCGACTCCTTCAGCCTGTCAATCGCCAAAAATGCAGCAGGTGCAGGCAAAGATCCGAGCAGATCGGCATGATGCGCAAAGTTGGCTCCGCTACCGCCTTCCTTTGTCTCCGCGTGTTCATCAGCCGAACCGTGGCCCGTCTTATCATCAACCGGGCCTCGCCTCGCTCCTGGAGTCGAAGCTCCACTTCCGCTGTAGAATCGCGATGACGCCGCTCTCTGCCTAGCCACGAGCACATCCTTGTTGCCGACAGGAGTGTCTGTTTCGCCTTTCGCGCCCGCGCTGTCCGCAACGGCATTGCCAAAGACCTCGAAGAAATCCTTCTTCTGAAGCAGTCGACGCGCGAAAAAGTCGGAACTCATCAGCTGCACAACATCCGAGTCGCGCACCGAGTATCCCGTGCCCGCGCCTTCGCTCGTCATCCTCGAATAGCGTGCCAGCGACGACATGGCATTCGACAGCGCCGTGTAGGAACGCAAGAAGCGTGACCCTTCCCCATCGTCTTCCTCCTTGTCTTTGCCGCGTCGTCCAGGACTCTGCTCGCCGCCACTCTCGCTCTCTGCTTCCTCCTTGCTAGCTCTTAAACGCGACTTTGACCGCGTTCGCGCGAGCGCAGAGACAGATTTGCTCCGCCCTGTTGTTCCTCCAGCCTGTGGTGCCTGCGACGTCGATCGTGAGGCCTGCCGCGACATTTGGCGCGATGCCTGACGCGACGCTTGGCGAGACGAGACGCGCGATTGGGCATACAGATTGAGAGACCCGCCAAACACAACGAGCTCATTGTTCGGTCCGAAAGAAGCTCCCATCCTCCTGGGAGGTATCTTGAGTCCGGGCAGTATCTGTTCTGCCTTGATCGACATCGATCGTGCAGGTCGGAACGCCAGCGGCTCGGGATCCGAATCGGAGTCCGTCGCTATCGACCCGCCGCCTCTGCTCGTGGTGAGCTCGACCTCGTCGTCGTCATCGTCTCTGTGTGGCTCACCGTCGTCCAGCGACTTGATCGGCTCTCCGATCAGAAACCGTGCGCATACCTCGATGCACGGCCGTCCCGCTTTTGCCGCTTTGCTCGAGAGACGCGACAGTCCGCGCAACAGGTACGCACGCGTCTTGAGACTGATGTTGGCGCCCCTCTCCAGGTCGAAGTGTGGCGGTCGTCGTGGATAGCTCGACGGGAACTTAATTTTGATGCGCAAGAACGCCGGTTCGTGGTCAGCCCATGGACCGTACATTGTCAGCACGCACATGCGACGCGTAAGCTCCACCTTTTCGAACACGATGCGCGGCAGTTTGCGATTGATGCTGATGATCTCTTCTCCGAGCCCCTGCGCCGTGTAGCCGGTGTCGACGTCGGTGTCGTCTTCCGTGGTGAGCCCGCCTCGACCGAAGGCGACGCCGCCGCGCTTACCTCTGCTGGCAGCCAGGCGAGACGGTCCGATGCCATCCGAGTCGCGCGTCTGGCTAGTCTCTCCACCCGTTTGATCCTCCGAAAGATTTCTGTCGTGGTCGGCTTCCTTCTCCAGACGCACGTTGGCAATCCATTCGATCGGGTCTACCGCAGTAGCGGCTGTGCGACCCCTGTCCAACCGCATAGCTGCACCTACGCCCCTCTTGCTGTCTCGGGGATCGGACCTCTTGGCTTGCTTACGGCGTTCCTCTCTCCTGGCGGCCTTATCCTTGTCTTTGCGCTCGGAATGCTTCCTCGAATGCTCACGGGCACCACTGCGCTCTTCCTGTATCGGCAGCGGACGCACGGACGATCTGTTCTGCGTCAAAGACCTCTGCTTGGTGGTCGCACCAGATCCTCCGATGGACTTGTTGCGAAGGTTGGCAGGGAGCTTGAACGACGAATGGCCGCCGCTGTGTTGGGATGCGCTGCCGCCTGCGTGTGTTCCACTGTGAAGCGAGCTTCCAAAACGACTCATGTTGCTCTCGCCCGCTTGCTTTGGCAACGAGCGCGCCAGCTGAGTGGTGTGGACGCGGTCGGAACCCTTCTCAGATGCTCGTTGTCCCTCGACGCGTCCCCACGATCGTGCAAGTATTGGGCTGCGGGACAGCTGGTTGAGGTCTGCACCGAGATCGCCATGGCTGGAACTGTGGTTGAGGCCCCTCTGTCGACCACCGGAGCTAGCACCGAATGGTGCCAGCGGGCTCGCCCTACCGTCACGCAGTACGCTCTGGAAGCCTGACACGGAAGAGCTGTAGGGGGAAGTTGTCGGGATCTTGCTGCCACTGCCCTTCCCACTGAGCAGCGAGCGTGTAGCATGCTCCGGTGGGAAAATGGATGAAGTGGTGATGTTGCTGCCAGACGCCTGACTTGCCAGCTGAGCAGCGTCCTCACCAGCAGGGGCGAGGACGAGAGGAGGATCGCGATACGAGATGTCTGGCGCGTTGGCTCGAGTGAGCAAGACGCGGATGGGTGCGCCTGGGTTGTGACCCACTTTGCGCGTCTGCTCATCGCTGACGGGCCAGAGTCGCAGTGTCTGATCCTTGGACCAGGTGATGAGCTGGAACTGGCGGTCGTCGCTGCCTCGATCTTGGCCTCCCTTGGTTCGGAAGAGGTACTCCTTGACGATATCGGTATGACCGGCAAAAGTAGCCTTTGGCTCTTCGGGCTGGTCCTTGGCCCACATGCTGAGTGTGGTGTCACCGCGCTGCGGCAACGTCATGCAGCCATTGCCGAAGGGAAGGTGACGTGCACGCCAGATTGGCGTCCGCGTCTCGATGACCGACTCGGCCTCTGTGACGAGCTCTCTTGCGCCGATGGCAGCCTGCGAAGTACTGGACGCCAGATTCCAGAATTTGACGGTGCGATCGAGGGAGCAGGTTATGAGTCTGTCCAAGCCGAGGCTGGTGTCTCGACTCCAATCGATGCCATAGATCTTATTCTCGTGCGCCTCGATGGTCGCAAGAGGCAAAGATCCTTTGCGATCGTCCCATATGAGCACCTTGTTGTCACATGTGGAAGCGAGACGATGCTCGCTAGCGCGATTGAACTTGACTTGGGTCACGGCGGCGTTCCAGGCCGAGTAGCCCTGAGCGGGCTTCTGTCTACCGCTTCCGGATCCGTCAGAGCCGCCACTCATGCGCAGATCCCACACCCAAGTCCAAGTGTCGATCGAGCTGGAGGCGACAAGTTCAGGATGGAATGGCGACCAATTGATGTCCGTGATGGCTCTTGAGTGTGCGTGAAGAACATGCTCGATGGCCGACGATCTCGGAGCAGATAGTTGCAGTTGGGAAGCGGCGGATGCGTGCGTCTCGGCATACGGTGAGCCAGCCGAAAGAGCGCCGAAGCCACTGCGCGTGCCTCCAGTGACGCCCGAATGCAGACTGTGACTGTTGTATACGCTGTGATAGGTGCTGCTGCGTTGGTTTGAGAAGTGTGCGTTGCTGGGTATGACGGGACTGATGCTGCTGTGGATCGAGCCGCGATGCAGCATTCTTGTCGACGGTGCAGCTGCACGCGGATCCCCGGGTCTGTCGAGATTCCAGATGAGCAGCTTTTGATTGGAGGTGCTGGCGACCCAGTTGCTTCTTGCGGGATGAGGCGACCATTGAATGTCGACCGCGTCCCATGTGGTCATGTGCGCCAAGAAGCGCGGCGGAGCGTAGGGGTCCTCGAGATCGATGATGAAGAGTCCCTGACGAGCCGCGAGCACTACGTCGCGATTGGCAGGGCTGATGGACATGGATCCGACCGGTTCCATGAACGATATCTCACATGAGCGGTAAAAGGTGTTGGAGGGGTGACGTTGAGAGACGGTCTGCTTGTTTGGTCTTGGTTCTGACGAAGGTATGGGTATAGGTACGACACCTGCCGTAGTGTCTGGGTCAGTCTCACCAGCGACGGCTCGCTGTGCGTCTCGACCATCCTGACCAGCTGGAGGCAAGGTCAGAGGAGGCGAAGACACGGCCGCCGATATTTCCGTCGATGGCAGTGCCGGACTGTCCCTCTCTGATGGCATGCTGGCGGACTAAGTTCGGGTTTCCGTCCGTTGACGGAGCCCTTCGGCCTTTGATTCCACTTCAGCAATGGATTGGCCCGCGAAAGAGCGTCGAGGCGCGAATGGCCTTGATCACAAAGGTGTTGGACGTGAGACCATGTTGGGTGCATGGTTCACCTCCGCATGATAGATATGCCGCGGTTCGACCAGGCGCACTCGGACGGTCCGTGATGATGCTGATGCTGGCTGATCACTGTAGGGGTGTCGTTGGACGACTTCGCAGATGTACCGATGTGCCTTGGCTCCTTCAGTGGTCGAGATGATTGTTACAAGGCTTGATGATATGCAATGCCAACATGCTTGCAATTAGGTGGAATGTGCACCGTCCCGATGATCGGGTGAGTCAGGGTCTCGGAAGGCCCGAGTGCCGAATTAATCACTTAGATTTTTGCCAAAAATTTCAAAAAAGACATTCTCAAAAGGCCGCCTGCCAAGGCAGAAGAAAGTCGAAAAGGCGTGCATGGAATTGAGAGGCTTGGACAGCCGCTCGCTTCCTCATTCCACCATCTGTTCTCTTCCACCTGCTCCCATCCATCTAGACAAGGTCTTCACGCATCCGACAAGATGGGACTGTCAGGACCGAAGCAGAAGCAGCGACTTGTGGGGTCTGCGAGCACCCGTAACACCGCTTGGCTCAACGATGCGTCCGCACCGGGACAGCGCATGCTCGCACAGATGGGCTGGTCCACAGGTCAAAGTCTTGGCCTCACCATGCCCGGCCTCACAGAGAATCTCAAAGTGGCTTACAAGATGGACAATAAGGGTATCGGTGCTCAGCGCCACGAACGGGAGGCGAGAGCCAACGGCAAGGACATCTGGGTCGGTGGTGGTGGCGACCTCGGCAGCCTCTTCGAGCGACTCAACGCTGCCAATGCCGCTTCTTCGTCGTCTTCGGCGGTAGCTTCAGCATCCTCCTCCGTAGATGGCAGCGGCGACGAAGAGAAGTCGAAGAAGAGCAAGGAGGACAAGAAAGATAAGAAAGATAAGAAGAAGGACAAGAAAGACAAGAAGGACAAGAAGGAAAAGAAGGAAAAGTCGACGGACGAGAAGTCAAAGAAGAAGCGAAAACACGACGACTCGGACGATGCTTCTCGAGAGACAACCAAGAAGAGCAAAAAGGACAAGTCCGAGTCAAAGAAGAGCAAGCGGACTTTGGAAAAGCAGAAGGAGGATGTGGTGGCTGTTGTGGCAGGTGCAGACCCATCGCTGGCAGCGGACAAGGCGGCGGTCGATGCGATCAAGACGGATATCGTACAAGGTCGGCCTGTCCGATTGGCGCATCGGGCCAAGTTTCTGCGAGCCAAACGCATGGTGTCAGCGAACGACCTTGCGAGTGTCAACGAAATTTTGGGCATTGCATCGACACCATCTTCCTCCGCAGCTGGCACTCCTAAAGCGACATCGGGCACCTCCACCCCAACGACCATAGCACCAAAGACGTACCCAGGCCCCGGAGGTAGCGAGATCCCATTGATGGACGTAGATCGACGCTTGGAAACGGAGCAAGACGCTCGATCTCAAAGCAGCTCATCCGAGGAGAAAGGCAAGAAGAAGAAGGACAAGAAGGACAAGAAAGACAAGAGGAAGGACAAGGAGGCAAAGAAGAGCAAGAAGAGTGCGTCTGCCGAGGAGACAGGTGCGCCCACCACCAGCGACGAAGGGGCCGCCGCCGCCGCTGCTGCTATAGCCGAAGAGAAGGAAAAGGCAACGCAGATCGGAACCAACTCGCAGGGTCTCTTCGTGTTTGAGTACCTCAACCGTCGCCTAATCATCCGAAAGGCACAGATCGCAAAGCAGAAAAAGGCCGAGCAAGAAGCCATTTTCGCACGAGCTGCTCGTGTCGGCGCCTAGATAACGAAGCATGCAGATCGAACAATTCACGCCTTTTGTGCGCTATACCCCATGCAATGCAGTTGTACATGCTCTTGAATATGCAGTCTTACCAACAGCACTTTTGTACGTGTGGTTGTGTATTGGGCAATGCTTCTCGCTCTGCTTTTAGTGACCCGATTAAGTTTCGGCTTTCTTGTGTGTGCTCTTTTTTCTTTCCAATTTCAAAGCATCGCAAAGCTGGGTCCTTGGCCGGGAGTCGGTGACTAACATACCGTGTGGAGGTCTCCAACCGACAAAGACGTCTTCCCTTCGACACCAATCGCATCGGCACGGCTCACGTTCCTCCTTCGTCGCCTAGACTGGCCACAGACCTCAACTATCACAGGCAGAAACCCGCACAGTACCGTATCGAAGTTCACTAGCAGATCCAGTCCCGAACTGGTCTTCGAAACACCAGCAATGTCTTCAGCACCAGCACCGAATCGTGGTGGCGGCGTGGCATCCGACTCTTCCGGTCCATCGCACGCGCGCGTGCTGCTCGGTCGAAACGCTGGCAAGCTTGACCCTGTCGAGCATCCACCCCTTCCCGTCGCTCAAGTAGGCGCAGCGAACCGTGCAGCTCAACTGCGAGGCATCGCACTGGGTCTTGGCGGAGGAGTGCTGTCAGCCTTCATCTCTCGGAAGGCGCTGAACCTATCCAAGAACGCAAGCTACCTCTCTGGTCTACTGGCGGGAACTGGCGTAGCGTACATCACTGCGAGACAGCAGCTCGAACACAATCTAGGCGCGGTGGAAAGCGCGGAGAAAGGTCTGCGGACGTCGTTGCGAAACCCGGGCGGAGTTTCCGCAGCATCAGCGTCGCCGGATAGTGTTTCAGCAACAGACCAGGCCATGCTCAAGTACGACTTACAAGCTGGAGACTCAGCGCATCACGAAGGAGGAGTAGCGGGGTTGCACGAGTTCAGAGACAAGTACGCCACCACTCGAGGCGATCATTGACGCACCAGCATTCAAAGCAGAACGGATTTTGGTCAAAGAAAAGCATAATCCGATACCACCACTCCTTATTCGCTGCTTTAGCGTTACGTATGTGTGGCTGCAACTCCGTGAGCAACCGTAGCGTGAACAAGCATCGATACGCAAAGCAGTCTGCCATTAGTAGGAAAAGCCATGACAAGTGGCATACGAGGAAGACGAAAAAAAGCGAAAAAAATGAATGCCTCCTAGCCGACTCGAACGACTGACCTCTTCATTACTAGTGAAGTGCTCTACCGCTGAGCTAAGGAGGCGAAGGATGTAAGGAAGAGACTAGATTGCGGATATATAGCTCACTGCCTGTCGTATTACTGATGTCTGCAGTGAGGCTGCGACCACCCAGCAAGGGAGGCCGTCGAGAATCAAGGCAGAGACAGGTCCGGTCTGAGACCCAAATTTCACGCTTACATGCTGTGTCAGTCTGAACGATCCTAGCGGGGAAAAGCAAGTATGTCAATTCGAGATTCGCAGTCATACGTCACTTTGTTGCGGCAACGCATAGATCGATTAGACCGTGATGAGCAGAGAGAGGTCTTTTGGAGAAGCGAGGTAGACGTGGGCAACGACGGACGTGAAGTTCGAATTTCAACTTGACACGGCAAGCCGGAACGAGCGAGCTAGAAGATTGTGAGAAATTCACATTGGTTTCTGCAGCATGTGGCGTAGGCGTAGGCGACATCAGACGGGAGAAGACGCACGAATTCACTTATCGGATGCAGGGATCAGTGATCCACGGCAGCTCCGAAGCAGCCATTCTGCCTCACATGTGGCTGCATGCATCCCCTTCCGACTTTTGGCACAAGACTGGACAAGTCAGAAGACTGACTGCGGGGGCCCGAATGTACAATCCCAAAGCGGGAAAGTTTCCCACAATTTCTCCTCCGGGGTTTTCTTTTGACGGCGAAACCTTCTTGTCGATTAGAGCCAGAGCCAGAGTCAAGCAACGCAGAGCACGAGCCAATCTGCACCAGTTGTCGGAATTCGCCGCACAGACACTCCACTCGATTGCCACCCTTGTCCTGTGTCTGGATATCATCAAGGTACGATTCGGTTCTCCTCCTTCCTCCTTCACCGGCAGCACTCAATCAGGGACACGAAACGACCGAGGCACAACCTTGATCATCCGTCTCGTATAAAGACAGCTTTTCAACAAATCCCTCTACCACTCCAAGTCTCTCCCTATACGCCAGCATAGATACCCTTGACCACCATTTCTGCCCATAGCGCCGCAACCATGGCAGCTGCTACCTCTTCAGCTCCGGCGCCGGTCGACTACTCTAAGGCCAATGATGGTACCGGAGTCATTGCAGGTGACCCGTGGCTCGAGCCGTTTGCACCTGCTCTCCGCGATCGATATGCCGTCTATGCCGACTGGGTCAACAAGATCAATGCCTCCGAAGGCGGCCTCGAAAAATTCTCCCGCTCGTACCGAAACATGGGCTTTCAGATCGACCCCTCCACTCAGGCCGTCACCTACACCGAGTGGGCGCCCAACGCAGTCGAGGCCTCTTTGATCGGCGACTTCAACAACTGGTCGCGCGATTCTCACAAAATGACCAAGGACGGGTTCGGAAAGTGGCATATCACCATCCCTCCTCTGGCTCAAGGCCAATGCGCAATCCCGCACGATTCTAAGATCAAGATCTCCTTTGTCCTTCCGTCAGGCGAACGCATCGAGCGTCTCCCTGCGTGGATTCTCCGTGTTACTCAGGATCTCAACGTCTCGCCAGTTTATGACGCTCGCTTCTGGAATCCTCCCAAGGAGCAGCGCTACACCAAGCGATCTCCCAAACCACCCAAACCGGACAACATCAAGGTCTATGAAGCCCACGTCGGGATCGCCACTCCAGAAGCACGCGTCGGTCAGTTCAAAGAGTTCACAAAGAACGTCCTCCCACGCATCAAGGAGCTCGGCTACAACACCATCCAGCTCATGGCCATCCAGGAGCACGCCTACTACGCCTCGTTCGGCTACCAAGTCACCAACTTCTTCGCAGCCAGCAGCCGCTACGGCAACCCAGAAGACCTGAAAGAGCTGATCGATGTGGCCCACTCGATGGGCATCACTGTCCTACTCGATATCGTCCACTCGCACGCCTGCAAAAACGTCCTCGACGGCCTCAACATGTTTGACGGCACCGACCACCTCTACTTCCACGAAGGCGCAAAGGGACGCCACGAGCTGTGGGACTCGCGCCTCTTCAACTACGGCCATCACGAGGTGCTGCGCTTCCTGCTCAGCAACTGTCTCTTTTGGATGGAGGAGTACGGGTTTGACGGATTCCGATTCGATGGTGTCACGTCGATGCTCTACACGCACCACGGCATCGGCACTGGATTCAGCGGTGGGTACCACGAGTACTTTGGTCCTTCGGTCGACGTCGAAGCCGTCGTCTACTTGATGCTCGCCAACCAGATGATCCACCAGTACAACCCCAACGCCATCACCATCGCAGAGGACGTCTCGGGTATGCCTGCCCTCTGCCGACCCGTTTCGGAAGGCGGTGTAGGCTTCGACTACCGTCTCTCGATGGCTGTCCCCGACATGTGGATCAAGCTGCTCAAAGAATCCTCCGACGAAGATTGGGACTTCGGCAGTATCTGCTTCACCTTGACCAACCGTCGACACCTCGAGAAGTCGATCGCCTACGCCGAATCGCACGACCAGGCACTCGTGGGTGACAAGACGCTGGCGTTCTGGTTGATGGACAAGGAAATGTACACCAACATGTCGGACCTCACCGAGCGCACGCAGGTCATCGACCGCGGGTTGGCCTTCCACAAGATGATCCGACTCATCACCCACGCACTCGGAGGCGAAGGTTACCTCAACTTCATCGGAAACGAATTCGGTCACCCGGAATGGCTCGACTTCCCACGCGAGGGAAATGGGAACTCGTTCCACTACGCACGACGACAGTTCAACCTCGTAGACGACCACCTCCTCCGCTACCGGTACCTGTACGCCTTCGACGCCGCGATGAACAACGCCGAGGATAGGTTCAAGTGGTTGGCGGCGCCTCAGGCGTACATCTCGCTCAAGCACGAATCGGACCGTGTAGTTGCGTTCGAACGCGCAGGTCTGCTGTTCGTGTTCAACTGGCATGCGGATAAGTCGTACACGGATTACAGGGTCGGTGTGGACGTACCCGGGAAGTACAAGGTGTTGCTGGATACCGATGAGAAGAGCCTGGGCGGTCATGGAAGGGTCGACCATGCCACCGAATACTTTACGACGGATATGGAGTGGAACGGTAGGAGAAACTTTGTCCAGGTCTACCTGCCTAGTAGGAGCGCTATCGTGCTCTACAGAGCCGGTTGAGGGTGAAAACAATACTCCGTTTGGTGCAATGCAATCTTTGTGAATTTGGTCATGGTGACAGAGTGTCAGGTGATGTGAACGTGTGCCTCTCGTAGGATTGCGCAGTGATTACTGAGAAGGCTGACGGCTCGTGCAGTGTCGACCTGAACAACCCACACACTCCTCCGCATCCTCATTCCTCTCCCCTCCCCTTCATTTCTGGAGCACATCGTCGTCACTTCCATTTAGCTTTCTCACCAAGCATCGAGAACAAAGCTTATACCTGCCTCCCAGCCCACCCGCAACTATCCCTCAAAAACCGCATCTTATTCCTCCACCAACCTCTTACTTGGCAGCATTATGCCTCAACCTCTCGTGCCGCAACATCGCATCTTTCCTACTAAAGTTAGCCCCACACGTCTTGCACTTCCACTCGACCACCGCCGTACTCTTCTTCGGATCGACCTCCTTGCCCAACACGACACAGTCCTCCAGTTTCAACTTGCCTTCCCGCATGAAGCCTGCCTCCTCCCTCGCGTGGATCGTTTCCCTGTGCCTCGCAAGATCGTACGGTCGATGGAAAGCAGTCTGACAGGCGATGCCGGTGATGGGAGAAACGTAGTCGCACTGAGTCGTTCCATCCGCAGCCACGGTCGCGCTCGGCTTGGCAGTGTTGTCGGTCGATGTGCGCGGTTTGGACGCCTTGGGTGCGGAACGCGCGGCGGCCTTCTTTGACGCATTGGCAGAGGTGCTCTCGGGCGAAGCTTCATAGTCGGACTCATCTCCATCGCCAGTGACGCTGTTGGTGCCCGTTTCGGATCCCTCCTCTTCGCCACTAGCTTCCACCCTGTCGTCCTTGATCGGCAGAGAGTCACCCGAACTAGGCGTACTTGCTGCTGCTCCCGGCCTTTGCGCGTTTGCAGCCGGAGCCGGCTGTCTCGACGTCAACAGCGGAGGAGGAGCCCCAATCTCGGCTGCACCTTTGGCGCGAGGATCGCTAGCTTTGGCCGAAGATCGATTCGAAGGACTCAGGCTGTCCTCATCCTGACTGCTGCCAGCACCTGCCGCAGCAACACCTGCATTGACGCTCAAGCCAGACTCTTGACTGCCAGGGATGTACCCATACCCTCCCAGAGCACCCGGCATGTTCATCCTTGGCGGCGGCAAATACCTGTCATCCATCCTGCTAGAGGGGTACGTGGGACGTCCATGCCTGTCGTCCGTGTCGTCGACTGACTCGGACGACGACTGATGCCCGCCCAGGCTAGGCCTGTGAGGGGGACGCGGGCCAGGCTGAGCGTAGCGCGAGTGAAAGGATTGCGAGTGTTGTGGATGCAGGTGCGCACCAGAACCGTGTTGGTGGTGATGGTGGCTTGGGTATGCCGGACGCGAGTGGTGTTCCGCTTCCTGTCGTTGCAAGTAGGCACCTCGCCTGCCGTTGCGGTCGTCCTCCGAGTCGCTGCTCGACGCCGACACGTCAGAGAAGCGAGGATGTTGCATGTGTGCCTGGCGGAAGGCCCACGGCTCATTACGAACGTGGGACCAAGCGCCGCTTCCCGCACTCGAGGTGCGTTCCTTGCCCATCAGCGGTCGCGATGGCATCGCGGAAGGCGACGCAGGCACGCGACCGTCCGATTTGGTCGGATAGTTCAGATACAGGCTGCTGGGACCGCCGCGGATCATGCTGGGTCGCATGTTGGGTGGGTAGTATGGCCTCTCGTCCTCGTCGTCATCGGTCGAGATCGTGTCGCCGCTGTCGACGGGGCTGAAGAGGCTGCTTTGAGAGCCCGACTCCTGACTGACGGATCCACGACCATCGCTCTGGCCTGGATAGGGGGATCGTCCGCCGGTAGGCTGCTGAGCGGTGGGAGCAGGCCGCTTCTGATTCTGATAATGATGCGGCCTGGCCGTGTCATTCCTGCTCATTGGTACCGGTCGTACCGCATAGCTAGGCTCGCCGGTAGATGATCTGGCGCGCGGAACATTCTGTTGCGAGGTCATCCGAGGCGTGTTGCTTCCGCTCTGCGAACCCGAGTAGAGCGACGAGCCTGACTTGGCGTCGGACAGTCCCGGCGGTACGGTTGCGAAGAGGCTGGGCATCTTGCCGAGCCCCGAGTGCGAGAGAGCGTTCTCGACGTCATCATAATCCAAGAACGCTTCCTGAGGGCTGACGGTGAGACCGCTGGATTCGCGTTTTAGCGCCCTTCGCTGACCGGGGCTGTAGCCGTTGACAGGTGCACCGACGGGATCAACCGAGGAGGCCATGGATACTGGACCACCACGCTGAGCGAGTTGGCTCTGCGACATGATAGGTGGTGGCATGTGTGGTCGTTGCTGGTGCGCAGATGGATGAAAATGCTGAGATTGCGGGGACTGTTGGGACGATCGGGATTGCTGAGACTGTGCGTCGCGCGATGCTTGGCTGGACTGCGACTGTCGAGCCCAGTCGGGCAAATAATTTTGCGAGTGACGTGCTGGTGGATACGACAATGGGCCGAAACCGCCTTCGAAGGTGCTGCTTCGTTTGCGAAGCTCGGCAGGCCGATGTGCGTCTGGAGGCATCTCTTGGTTGGTATCGACAGGATCCTGAGGCTCCCTCTTGATGGGCTGGCCAGACTGAGCCTGTGACTGGCCTCCTACCTCATAGTCGGGGAAGAGACTGAAGGAGGGTGCAACGCCTGCCTGCATGGGATCGGATGATGCCGAGAGCGGGCTGGTCTGCATGTCGTTGTGTCTAGGCGAATAGTCGTGCTTTTGCATAATGTCGCGGAGGGGTCCTTTGAAGGCACGAGTGTCGACTCCGGCGAGCTCTGCACGGATCTGTGCCTTGACACGTTCCTGCTGCTCGCGGGTCATTGCAGCTGTTGCCGCCGAGGCGAGAGCAGATGCCGCACTGTCGGGGTCGTACTTTGCTGATGGCATGGAGTCGCCCAGGCTGAGGTCGTGCATGGGAGCACCCAAGCTGCCGCTGGGCGGATCGGGAGGAGTGACTCGATCGTTGGAAGCTTGGCCTAATGAGCCTTCTCTGCTGGACCGTGAGTAGGAAGAGGAGGTTGCATATACCTCGCTCTTTTGGCGCTTGCGTCTCGGTGCACCTGCATCGTCTAGTGTGTCTTGTTGGGGGGTGACAATGTCATTGAAATTGGGCGACTGGCGCGGCGAGCGGTGCTTGCTGAAAGAGCCAAGGATGGGTGCGTCGCTACCCGACGACGGTGTCGAGAAGGGTTGTTCGCGAGGAACGGGCGGTGTCGGTTCATCGAAGAGGATAAAATCCTTTTGCGGGCCTGTCATCTTGGCTATCGAAGCCATCGCGATGACTCACGGGCGGTTGCCGGTGGTGGAGCGATGCAGCCGTTTGAGGAGCGGCAAACGAGCTTAAGGGACAGCGAGTGTGAACCGATACTGCGAATACAATCTAGATACTGTCGGCTAGTTCTAGGGTCGGACGGACATGTGCGGCCGGAGTGACGAACGACGTGGGAAAGAAGGCGATGACTCTGGTGGTCTTGCAAGGTGATGCGATGTACAATTCGAGTGCGTATTGTGTGACGAGGTAGAGGATTATCGAGACGCTGCTATCGGCTGAGCCTATCAGCTAGGTGTATTGACTCGTCTGCCAGAAAAAGTGAAGGGCCGACTGATTGCTTTGACTTGGCAACGGTGATGATCAAAGTCGAAGAGCGCTGGATGGTCTTGATTTATAGAAGCCGGAGTGGTTCCGACGTCGAATTCGGGATCCGAGAATGGAGCTGCAAGGATCGAACACCCCTTCAAGCAGTGGTTGGGAGTACGGTTGGGTCTTGACAAATCTACTACGAGGTCGATGTCGAGGAAGTATAAGATGCAGTGACTGCGGGATAGGATGGACGGTAGAGCGGTACAATGCAAGATGTCGCTCCCTGGCCATCACCGACTGTAGCAGCAACACAGACGAGCTTCCAAAAGATCACAAACGTAAGACGGTCGCATTGCCTGTGCAAAGCCGATCTGACGGAACACCAATTTGAGCGAGCGGCTGTGCCTGGACGCTGCAGAAGCTCACAGCAACGAGGTGGAGGAGGGCCAGAGATTCTGACAATTTAGATTTTTCCCCTCCTCCGATGCAGGTCGTTACCGTTAGCTGAGGAGGGCGAGCGTGAAATGGAAACAGACGCACACCCACGCACACGCACACGCACACGCGCACACGCGAGCTTTCTTTTCACCGCGCCAATCGGCTGCACCAAGCCCAGCTGCACAACTGCAAAAGCGTGCATGGTGTCAGGATCTTGTTTGTTCCCTTCGCACTCTGTTGACACAACTCAAAGCGTCAGGCTCGACTCGGACATGATCGACCAAGTCGCAGATGGATGCTTTTGCTCTCAAAGCGAGCTTCTGTCACACGCTTCTCGGAGTATCAAGTCGATGGCGGTCTTTGAACGCTTGCGGGGCCCTGGAAGGAGAGGCACCCAAGTTGACGCTACAGATCGCTGACCGCAGATCGCCAGGATGAAATTGTTTAAGGCGAGTGACAACGTAATCGAGCGCCTTTTCTGCAGCTGCTGACTCTTCTTTTTTGCCTTTAAACATTTATTTCGTTTAGTAATAATTCTTTTTCTCTAAAATCAATCAGGCTCAGCTAGGATGCGCCCCGATGCCTGCGACCCATCACGTCACTGCTTTCCTTCGGCTGAAATCGCAAACCAAATGGACGAGCATCCCCATCTGACACCCCTGCAGATCCGATTTTTCGAAGGAAGCCTGGTCTCGGTAGTGTCCGACACGATCAAAGACGAGCAAATACACGACAACCCCACAATCATTCATTGACGCTCAGGCAACCGCTTTCAGAGCACTGTGACGAGGTGGGTATCATTGACGTTGTACAAGTCTGACATATCGTGTTGCACGCTACTGCGAGAGCTCGGCATCGTTGAACAGAGCATTGAGTGCCTTCAATCCCTTTGCGACGCCGTAGGAGGCGCTGGCCATGGTCGACTTGGTGCTCTTGTCGAATGTGTCATGGCTCTGCATCTCGCTCAGCTTTTCGCAGTTGTCGGTCAACTCGTCCAGGATCCTCTCGCCCTCGACTCGGCTCTTGGCTGGCACGTTGCCCTTGGAGATGGCTACGATCGACGAGACGATGGTTGTGATCTGCGTCAGATTCTCGCTGAGCTGCACACCTTGCGCGCCTTCTCGGATCGCGGAAAGCAACGCCTGGATCGAGTGCACAATGGCTTCCGTCTGCACCTCGATGTAGTTACGCAGCTCCGACCAGTTCTCCTCGCCATTCTGACTTCCGAATCCGCTGCCGCTCGCCGAGGTGACCGTCTGCAGGCTGTCGTACGTCTCGGATCTCTGCACTTGGTCATCGCTCGAGATGGGAGAGGGCGAGATGGCTCCGCTGCGCGGCAAGACACCGTTGGCTGCCGCCCTACTTGGTTCCTTGGCAAGCACCGAAGATTCGCTCACGAATCGCTTGGCTCCGTGCACGTTGGGCATCTCGGGCATGGTCGACATGTTGGGTGTGCTGGCGTTGGCGCTGCCAACTGACGAAAACGACGTGGCTCGGCTGCGCCACTGCTGGTCTCCGCCCGAATCCTTGCGTATTGCCTCGGCTTTGTACCCGATCGGCGAGTAGCGGCCCATGGTCGGGCTGTTTCGAATGCGTGGCGAAAACCGATCTTCGCCGGCGGCAGAGCTGGGGTTGAGGCTGGCAAAGCTGTACGTGTTAGCCGTGTTGGGAGACAGAGTAGCGCTCGCTTCGCGGTTGGCCGCCTGCGCATTGATGTGAAGCGGCTTGAGACGCGTCGCCGCCGCCGCATCCTCACCAAACTTGTCTTGGAAATCGTCCGTCTCAACCTTGCTCGCCTTCCGCACCTTGAGCAGCTTAACGAGATCCACGATGGTCGCCGATACGTGGCTGGCGGCAGCGTCGAGCAAGCTGACGGGGGACAGTCCATGCGACGAGGCGTGGTTGCGGCAGGCAGTCATGAGGTTGTTGAGCGTAGCCGAGCACTTTGACTTGAGCGCCATGAGCTGTTCCTGGTCCTCGTGCGAGAGCTCGGCTAGGTTGGCTGGGATCTGTTCATACTTGGCAACGTCGTCCGTCACAAGGGTGGTGGCGAGCACCACCTCCTTCATCGAGAGAAGGACATTGCCTGGCGTCTTGGATCGAGCAGCGGCGAGCAGCTCGTCGATGGAGCTCTGGAAAGCGGTGAGGTTGACATCTGCGATCGCACCCTTTTCGGACGCTGGCAAAAAGTCGTCAGCTTTCGGTGGCTGTACGTAGAGCTGCGAGGTGGCTTTGAGGTTGCGCAGCTCGGTCTTGGCTGTCTCGTAGAGACGCTTGTAGTTGGCCATCTGGGCGTTGAGGTCCTTGATGACGACGATGTCGTTATCGCGGTCGGCCTGCATCTCGTCGTTGCGCGCTGAAAGCTCGCGAAGCTCTTCGAGCAGGTTGCTCACCTCTTGTTTGAGCTCTGTGACCACCTCGGTCGACTGTGCGTGTTCTCTCTGCAGCGCCTCGAAATCAGCCTGGCCGCCGATCGACGCCTTGTCCTGCAACTCCCTTCTCAGAACGTCGAGCTCCGATTCCTTGTCGGTGGCGAAAGTGCGATGCAATTCGCGGTCATCTTGATGCTTCTGCTTGGTTTCGTCGAGCTCCTTGCGCAGCTGTGTGAGCTGTCGATCGAGCTCTTCGTTGCGGCCGGCAAGCTCGTCGGCCTTGCGCGCCCGCGGACCGGCTTCGGCCATCTGCGCCTCGAGCGAGCTGACCTGCTGCTGAAGCTTGGCGATGCGAAGCTCGTAGTCTGAGCGCATCTTTTCCGTGGCTGCTGAAGAGGAAGCGTCAACGGATTCAAAGGCGCTGCCACGGCCTAGATTGGGACTTGCGACGCTACCTGCAGCGATGCTGCCCGAATAGCCGTTGAAAAAGCCAGTGCCTAGACTGCTCGCCTGACTGTACATGGTGCTGCGATTGTCAGGGATGCCGTTGACTCCATTTGATCCGGTGGAGTCGCGCAGAGGCGAGGAGACACGCTCGGATAGGCCGTCCATGTCGTTGCTGCGATTGCTTGACTTGGATGCGTTTGCCGTATATGGGACTGCAATATCTTCTTCAACAAGCGTGCTTTTCGCGGGCACGATGCGATCCGACATTGATGGCTGAGGTTGGCCCATGGAATCCTTTCGCTGTAACGCCGCTTCTGCCTCCTGACGCATCTGCTGCTCGCGCTCCTTTTCGCGCGCAATGACTTCTGGGCGAAACTCTTGCTTGAGTTCCGGGAATCTACGTTCGAGCTCGAAGAAGACGTCGGAAGCGAGATCCTTGAAACGGTTCTTGGGGAGAGTGGCCAACTTCTGCCTGGCCTGATTACGTTTGGGATGGAACTCGTCGCGGACTGCGAGGAACGGCTGGCTGCTGCCGTTCTTGACGTTGTTCTGACGTCGCATGAGCTCATCGTAGACATCGGTCGAAAGCTCGGTGAACTGCTGCTTGCTGAGACGGGTGAGTTTTTCGCGCGCGTTGGAGCGCGGTGCTGTCTGCTCGACTTTGGCGAGGTGGCTTCGGAGGAAGCCAAGCAGCTCGACGTAGTGGGACCGACCGACGCGCTTGATCTCCTCGGTATCCGGCCTTGCACGGCGATACCTGGAACCGGATGGACCAGATGAAGCCGAGGAAGAGGCGAACGAGGCATCTTGTGGGCTGGAGAGGGGGGCGTCAAGCAGCTGTATGGCGGGAGCGCCGCGTGGAGATGTGATGGTCGGCTGCGGTGATGTTGGCGGTTGTGATGATGCATACGAGTCGGATGGCCCGCCGGTGCCATTTGCAGAAGGGTAAAAGCCCATAGCGGACCCGCCCGACGAGGGAGGATACCTCGGACCGGGGCCTTGCCTCGCGTTGACGGCTGACATTGGATTCGAATTGAAGTGCTGGTGTGGCGGTTGTGGAGGAGGTTGCATTGGCATCATAGTTGTGGATCTGGCAAGAGTAGAACGACGTGCCGTACTTCACAACGACTTTGTGGTGCCAAGAACGCAACTTTTCGTTGTGATGTGGAATGCGTTCGACTGCGGCTCGACTCGACACGACTTGCGATCGATCCGGAACCTGACATGCAACGCTTTTGTGAAATGCAATATCCCAAGATGAGAGGGAGACGATTGAGCTGGGATCACCAGCGCTCCTTGTCGATCAACGGATGCAGACGAGTGTGTTTCCTGTGGGATCGATCGTCCTGCCGATCGTGATAGGTGTTGCGACGCGATGTGGTGCCGTCAGTCAAGCTGTTGAAGTTGGTATACGAGCGCAGAGCGTCCGAAACAATGTCGCTGTGACCGGCACGCGCAGACAGGCCGAAGGGATGCGATGAAGAGAGGACCGAGCCGAAAATGAGATGATGGATGCAGGGGAGAGATGAAGGAAAGCAAACAAACGCGGACTCAGAGTCAACTTAGGAGGCCGAGGCGGTGTCCACCAGCGGCTGGCTACCGTGGCTTTTGCCGGACAATTTGTTTCGATTTCGATTTCGAGTTGGCTGGCTGTGTTGCTCGCTCGCTCGCTCGCTGGCTGACTCGTTGACCTGTAGGACCTCTCAGAAAAGAAAATAGGGAAAACAAAAAATGAAACACACACGCCGAGAATGCGAAAGCGCGGCGAGGCGAGGCCAGAGAGGCCCCAAAGGTCTGTCGTGTCTCGCTCGTGTCTGAGGCGACTGGTGACGTTGCGAGCAAGGAGAGGTACAGGCTTGGCCATTTTCCATGGACCCCTTGGCCGGCCAAGCCCCACGGCCAACAAGAGAGGAGAGCAGCATCTCAGCAAGGGCGTCGGTGGATCCGACTTGCACTGCAGACAAGCTGCTTTGCCAGCTCCCCTTTCTGCAATATACACAGAGAGCCATCCTTCGTCTGACTGCTCAAGTGCGCTGAGCCGCGCTGGCATGCGGTGAAATTCGAAGCTCGAGGTGCCGCTCGGCTCGGCTGTGCTCAAATCCCTCTCTTGTTTGCGAACGTTGAGCCTCGGTGTGTTGGTTTGCTGCTTTCTGTTGAAATTTAACCGTTTGAGTTGAGGAGACGCGTTCTGCAAGAAATGATTTTCCTGCAGCGCCGTGCCACCACACACGCGAGACCGAAGCTGCGACGCGACAGCCAGCAGAGAGCCAAGGACAACTTTGGAATTTTCCAGACCCCTCCTCTCTCGCTCTCCGCCGAAACGCCGTCTTCTTGCTGCTGCTGTTGCACGACACTCGAGACAGCCGACAAGAGCAACTCTGCAGCGACGCGTGATCTCGGCATGAAGGAAGCAAGCACCAGTTCGAGATCAACACCGCATAATCAATCTGTTGGCCGGTGCCGTGCGGTCCCTGCTCGCTCGTGGAAAGTACACGAGGGAAAGAGCACCACGTTCCGCATTGTCGAGCGCCAAGAGGTGTTTCTTCGTACTCCGACCTCTGCTGAGGCAGCGTATGTCCGAGTCGGGTTCTCGTGCGAAGTTGGTCTACACTGTATTTGCGCTCCAATGACGTTGGTCGTCACGAACTACAGTGCTCTTACGAAAGACGCAGTGTCGATCTGCAGTGGCGGCGGTTCGCTTCGATCTGGGAAGCTTCGGGTCTCTGCTTACACAAATAAAAGCATGCCGACGACGATGTAGCCCGATTGGCATCCCGGTCCCGGCTGTCGTGCCGACGTACGGAATGTGCAACGTTCAGTCAATGACAGCAGCAGCGACAACGTGGGGCCAAAGATAGCTGCTGTGGCTGATCGTCTTGCACGCGGGCTACAGTAATTCTGAGCAACGGCATCGAGAGCAACGACCATGTCCCGACGCGCGGCTGCGGGGGGATCGGCAGACGCCAACCAGCCCGAGGAAGCAGCTGATCCTCGCCTATCTGCCGCGTCTCAGGCTGAGACTGCAGAGCCCGACGTCAGCTGGATTGTGCCTTGCTGCGAAGAATCCAGCAAATCCATGAAATGTAAGGTCGTCAATTCACACGTCGAATCCAAAAGGGTGGGAAAATCGGGAGCATCGTAACGATGCATCTCGCGATGACTTTTCGTCGCTGCCTCCACATGACGCTGAGCGTCTGTGCGGCTGAAGTGAGCCTGCTGCTGCACGCTCGGATGATCCGATGAACGTTTTGATTGCTATTCTTGTGACGACACTCTACGTCTGCTTGTATGACTAAATCAATCCCGCTGCTGCCTCTCTGCTCGTTTGCCCGGGGCTGTTGCGACTCGTGACCGTGTGTGACTTTGTTCGCAGCAGCAAGAGGCGGTGTCCTAGATGAGATCACACCGCTTCTCGGGTTCAAAAAGGCACGCCATCGCAGTCGAAGAGTCGGAGAGTCACCTGCCACGCCCCTTGCCCGATGATGTGCTTTCGCCCCACGCTCAGGTCCACTGTCGGCCACGCACACAAAGCCATCGACAAAGTCTCGAGAAGCCCTTTGAAGCATATAAGCCGACAGCATCCTTCAGCCTTTCCAACCATTATCCCACGATCCAACTCTCGATATCACATCCCCATCCAACCTCATCCACCCCACTTCGCAGCCAACATGTCGACCAACGCACAGACTCACGACCCCACCGCCCAGGGCGCACACTCCAAGGGCTCCGATCTCACCCCGCAGCAAAAGATCGACACCCTCCTCGAGATCACCAAGCACATTGGCACCGGAATGCTCACCTCCCGCTCTCCCGATGGCAAGCTCGCCTCGCGTGCCATGGCACCCGCCACCACCGAGGGTCTCGTCTTCAGCTTCTACATGAACACCGACTCTGGCAAGACCGACGACGTCGAAACTGACCCACAGGTCAACGTCGCCTACTTCGACCCCAAGACCACTGACTGGGTCTCCATCTCGGGCAAAGCCGTCCTCAACAAGGATTCGTCCAAGATCAAGAAGCACTGGTCCAGCGCGCTCTCGGCTTGGTTCGACGACAAGAAGGACGGAAAGCATACTGGCGACCACAACGACCCCAGGGTGGTTCTGCTCGATGTGCACCCGGAAGAGATCCGCGTGTTCAAGGCCGACGGCAAGCTTAGCGCGCTCGCTCAGACCGCAAAGGCGGCCATCAGTGGTCACGCTGCTAGCCCCGGTAAGCTCGTCGTAATTACCAGCCAGGAGATCCAGCTCGCTTCCCCCGCGCACAAGCCTTTGTAGATGCATGCGTATTCAGCGCAGCATTTACGGCCCAGAATGAACTGCAAAACATGATATCCCCATCGTCGTAGTAGTCGTAGTAGATTGTGTGAGCCGATTGTGAAATGTGTCTTGGCCGGCAACTCGCCCACTACCATCAGCCTTCTCAGTCTCCTAGGATCTGTTTTGAATTTCAGATTCACACGTGTGCAAGTGGAGCTTCTGATCTTCCTGATGCTACTTCCTTCCTACCCTTTACATCTCCCTTCCTCTTCCCTTTACCGCGTCGTCTTTCTACGATTTCCGACGCATCATACGGCACGATGAGCGCTCCTCACACCGACGAGTCGTCCCCGCTCTCCTCGTTCCGCATCCCTTCGCTGTTCGACGTCACCTCTCTCGCCTGCGTCGTCACCGGCGGCTCCTCCGGACTCGGCCTCTACGCCGCGCACGCACTCGCCTCCAACGGCGCCCTGGTCTACATCCTCGGGCGACGCAAGCCTCTGCTCGACTCTACCGTAGCTCAATTCCACACCCTGCTCCCCAACCCAACTTCGCGTCAGGACGGGGACCTCGTTGCGGTTCAAGCGGACATCACATCGAAAGAGTCTCTTTCCGCCGCTCGAGATGTGATCACCGCGGACCTCGCTTCTCGCGGCAGGTCTGGTATCAACCTTCTCATCTGCAACGCTGGCATCGGAGGCCGATTCCTTCGCTCCTACGGCACTTCCCCGCCCACTGAGAAGGAAGACAAGGACAAGGAATTCACCTCGATCGTCGACGAACTCGCCTCCTTCTCCGAATCCGAGATCAACTCCATCCTCAACACCAACATCACCGGCAACTACCTCACCGCACTAACCTTCCTTCCGCTCCTCAAACTCGCCACCTCCACCACTTATCCTTCCCAGACCATCCTCATCTCCTCCAACGCCGCCTGGGCTAAACTGCCCATCCTCAACCCCATCTACAACATCTCCAAAACCGCTCTCTCGCAGCTCGGTCAGATCCTCTCGACCATGTTCGCCGATCACGGGTTGCGAACGAACGTGGTGGAGCCGGGGTTGTACCCGAGCGATCTGACGAGCACGGAGGGTAGGGATGAGCGTACGGGTCATGCGAGGTTGAGCCATACGAATGGAGCGGATATTCCCGTGGGTAGGTGTGGGAGGCCCGAGGAACATGCGAGTGCAGTGCTGTATTTGGCCAGCAGGAACAGTGCCTTTGCCAACGGCTGCACTATGAGGGTGGATGGCGGAGCGTTGCAGAAGCTCCCCGCTTCGGATTGAATGAAACTCGTATCAAACGGTATCGCAGAGAAGGCAGACGAAAATGTGATTGCAGATCCAATGGTTATACATTCACGCAGCAATGCCCTTCTTGCCCAGCTTGGTATCCTTCATCCCCGCACCACTTTTCCCACCTGAGCCACCACCACCACTTACCGCAACTCCACCGGTCGACATGGCGACCTGCGCCGCACTCGCCGCTTTCTCCGCCGCCACCCTCTCCGCTGCCTGCTTCCTCTCCGCCGCAGCACTCCAGATCATCCTTCTCGGCATCTTGCCCGTCGGGGGCACCTTGTACCTCTGCTTCTCCTGCTCCTGATCCGGCAACGTGTTCGCCACCACCACAGGATCCACCTTTTCTGGCTCCTCTGCTTGTTCCACTCCATCCTGCTGTTGTGCGTCCTGGTCCTTGGTGGTGGAGGGGGGATTCTCCTGAGCGTGTTTGCAGCGTTGACGGTGTTCACGCAATTTCTCCTGGTAGAACGGTTGCAGTAGGCCGATCTGTTCCGGAATGGCTGCGGCGACGAGTTCGACTGGGTTGGGTGGGGGCGGATACGGCAAAACCTCAACTTTGACCCCACCAGGTCTACCAGCTGCCCCTGCTCCTCCACCAGCGGAAACCCCACCCTTCCCTCTCCCGTAGAACAGCCTCGTCGGCACCGTCAGCCCACTCATACCCAGTTCCCTATCCAGCCCCAACTCCCTAAACCCAAAGTAATCGTCTCCCAAATCCTCCGCAAACCCACCCGCCACCAGTGCCTCTCCATTATCCGCAAACAGCGCCTCGTCCTCCACCACCCCCCTCTCCGTACTCATATTAAACTGCTCCCGGTAACTCGACCTGAGCTTTCGCAGCAACTCGGACATCTTCGTCCCGTATCGCTCCACGTCGTTGCGGATGTAGTTCTCGAGGGAAGCGACGGAAAAGTTGCCGCACTCCTGGAGCGTGTGCAGGATCATCTCTTCGGCGGAGAGCGAGGAGGCGTAGCGGTCGGAGTAGATGCGGAGCATGCGACCCATGTTTCCGAGGAACTCGCCGAGCGCGTCGGTGATGGTGTCGACGGCGCATCGATGACCGCCTTCGAAGCCGGCGTGGGAGAGCATCATGCGGACGTTGTAGCTGGCGTGATCGCGCGCGGATTCCGCCGAGATTCGAGCGAGCGGATTGCGGAGTGCTGCAGCGGTGCCGTTGATGTGTTGATGATGAGGAGGCGTGTCTTCCGGATCGGAAGGGTAGTCTGACTCTTCGTCCGACGACATGGATGTCAGGTAGGCCGGGATGGGCGCTTCGTTCTCGACGAAATGCGCGAGCGACAGGAACTTGGCGTGCGTGGACTGCACATTGTGCAAGGTACGGATGTTGCGTGCTACTTTGCCTTGAAGACCTTTTCGCCGTGTTGCAGGGACGAGATGAAACGGCTTCTTGCGCTTCTTTCCCTTGTTCGGAAGTCCTTCTTCCGCTGCTGAAGCTGGGACAAGCGCGGACGAAGGCAACGCCGGCAGCGCACCGGACATGAGCTGATGCGAGCCAGTGACAGTGAACCAATCGGCCGAAGCATCCAACGGCGACACGTCCACGCTGGCCGATGGAGCAGGCGTGGAGCCCGAATGAGACGGAGCCTGCGACGGCGGCTGGGATTGCGATCGAGGTTCCGGCGTCGCCTTCTCCTTTCCCTTCTCACCCAGTAGCGGCGGGAAGATGGATCCGAGTACAGCACTGAGCGGATCCTCCTCCTCGGCATCCCTCTTCACCCGATCCATCGCTTCCACGGGCGCCATCAGCATGGGTCTGGAGCTTGGTCCCGCCACTCCATTCGCCTCTACCAAACTCAAACCTGCGTCGATCCTCGCGAACTCCATCATACTCTGTGTTGTCCTGACGAACGCTTCCTGATCTTCAAACTTGATCTCGTCCCCTTTTCTCCTCCTTCTCCTGCCTTCCTCCTTCACTGTCGCTGCCTCCATTGCTGCTGCTGGCGGAATCACTCCATCCGCCGCCTTCGCACCGACCTCGACGGTCGCCGTCACCGGCGTCCCCCACTGCACCAACGCATCCTTCACATCGCTCTTGTCACTGATAAACTCCAACAAATGATCCGCCTTCTTCCTCATAAACGCCACATTCCTCCTCAGCGGATGCGTCGGATCCGAGTTGTACAACAAACAGTTGTCCCAGATCAGATTGAGATCGTGAGCAAACTGCTTCTTGGTCTTGTACTGTCCGGACTTGACCTTCTTCTGCATGGTGCCGAGGTCCATGGGGTGCTTGATCACGTCGTAGTAGTCGGGTGCATCGCGCTTCGACACTTTGGAGAGGAAGGCGGTGGAATGCTCGCTGTAGTTCTTGAGTTCGGTGACGATTCTGTCGATCGACTCGAGGAATTCCTCGCGTTCATCGCGGCCCTTGCAGACTTCGGTGAGCAGCTGTCGAAGTTCGGCATCGCCAAGCTTGACCGAAGCTCGCTTGGCTTCGATCGCCTGGAGCAGATATTTCATGATGAAGTGGGAGTTAGGTGAATGAGCCGAGGGAGAGCTCTGACGTTCTTGTCCGGGCCATGTGTCTGTGTGAAGAGAGTCGAGCTGGTGTTGCTTCCGTTAAAGATGATCCGCTGCGTTGAGCGAGACGGTAGGTGCTCCTGCGTGACCTCGGCGCAATCCAATCGAAGCAATGAAGCAGCCACGACGCAGAACAATCTATACCTCTGCTGCCGTCCCCACCTGACGATGTTCCAAAATCACGCGTCCACGCTGATCAAGTGTGTGGGGGGTTCGCTCGTTCGCTGCTGATCCACCTAGCCGGTGACCTCCCCCGTGATGGATCCGTTTCCCTTCGATCGACTCGTTCGTGACCTTGCCGATTTCTTCAGTCGAATATCGTCACGGCAATGTGCGTGATAGTCGAAGTCGTCGTTGTTGATAATGATGGTGGAAAGGAAAGATTGCCAAAAGCCGGGAAAAGGGTACACAGTTACGCGGGGGGCGAGCTGCCAATTCGGCGGCGGTCTTCTAAATTCCGATTTCCGCACTTTGTCAATTGTTCGGCTCGCAAAAACCGCGTTCGCGCGTTTCCGGCCTCCTCGCGACTGTGACGGCTCAATTCCGAGTCGGAGCCTTCTTGAGACACAAGCTCCTGATATGCATGGAGATCTGTTCCACAACTGATATGAGGACGAGCGAATGCGAGATATCGGTATCGTACTTCACGGCGCTGATCGCTTCATGGAGTGAATCCATGTGTCTCACAGAAAGGTGCTTGCTGGGTATGGACATATAGTCCTACTTGAATAAGAGCAAGCGCCAGGCACCGCAGCTCACGCTTCCTGCGACAAACTAGTCCGACCGGCGCTGATCGCTTCACTCAAACACCCCATGTATCTCACAGACAAGCTCCTGATATGCATGGAGATCTATTTCACGACTGATATGAGCAAGAGAGAATGGCCTCACGCTTCCTGGGACAATCCGTTCGAGCCGCTCAACTGGCCCGCCTGTTGCGCCTGCTGCTGCTGCATGCTTCTCCTCGCTGTCTGCCTCTCTTCGAGCTCTTCCAGCACCTTGTCCGGATCATCCACGACAAACCCGTGTCCAAACGTGTGCCTGAACATGTTGCCCGGATCCACGTTCCTCTTGATCTCCAACAGCCGCTTGAAGTTGTCCAGGCCGTACGCTCCGATCACGCGATCCATACGCTCCGACCTGCCCAAGAAGCACGGATAGGGTCCACCTACGCTCACCTTGTCCACCACCTCGTTCAACCACCGCTCGACGCTCTCGATGCACGTCCTGTCTTCCTCCTTGCCGCTCCACTGTTGCAGCGATCCCACGGTAAACTTGGCAGCGCGCGCTTCCGGACAGATGCACGTCTCGTCCGCCGCACTGTCCTCCACAGCTCCACCCATCAGCTCGAACAACCACACCGCTCTGCTCCCCAGTCCTTGGAAATTGCGCACACTCTTGGCGATCACGTCGTCCGTCAATGTCGAGATCAAATCTCCGCGCACCATCCACCTCCTTCCCGTTCCACCCTTGAGCACCTTGGCAACCCCATCCTGCTGCGATAGGAAACTTCGCTCCTCGACATCCTTCAACAACAGCCGCTCGCCCGTCCAGCTACTGATGGCTTGTACAAGCGCCTCGCCATCCGACTTGGGACCCAAGTAACACACTTGAATCACGATCACATGTGACGTCTTGCTCGGCCCTGCAGTGAGGATCAGGTTGGTGTAAAACTTACGTGGAAGCCCCGCTTTCAGGCAGTCGCGCCAGTGCCGAATCAACGAGCTCGCCGTTGCAGGGTTGAGCGGGTAGATCAGATTGCCCGAGTACACCGACGGCACCGGATATGCCTTGGCAGTGAGCCGCGTGACGATACCGAAACACGGCGCTGCACCCCTGACCGCCCACCACAGATCGCGTTCCCGCTGCGTCTTGGTCTTGGACTCTTCGTTGAGCGTCACGATGCTGCCGTCGGCTAGGACCATCTCCACCTCGACAATATTGTCCAGCGAAAGGCCGTACGCCCTCGTCAAGTAGCCAAATCCACCCGTCGTCATGGCGGTAGATCCGACAGGATACGCCGAGACGGGCACATGGTAAGGCACGCCATTGACAACCAGTGGAGGGAAGACATCCGACTGCTCTACTTGCCTGCCTTTACCTTTAGCCTTCTCATCCTGAGCGGCCAGAAAGTTGCCCTCGCGTCCCGCCCGATCGGTGAAGGCGTCCAGACCGCGAATGCCCACTCCGGGTCCGAAACTTGCCAGAGCGTACCGGTCTTCGTACAAACCAGGAGGCAGAATGGCTGAAGCGACGTTGTGATAACCCTCGGGCCGAGTGTCAAACACGTACGGATTGTTAGCGTCCGGTGGCTGGGGCGTCGGAGAAGGCGAGCCGTACTTTTGCAATGGCGAAGGGATGAAGCGCGGCAGGTTCGAGTTGGCGTCGTTGTTGACATCCGAGTTGACCGCCCATGTGCCCGAAGGCCAAGCGTCTTGCAGATCGCTGAGCGTCGATGCACCAAAGTAACCCGATCCACTCGTACGACCCGTCTCCAGCTCGCTGGACGATCCTTCGTTTGACGAGGAGCGAGAGCTGCGAGATTTGGCCCGCGTAGCCGCGAGTGCCTCAGGACTCGCTGCGAACGCTGTCGAGTCCCAGGGCAAGGAGCCAGGGACGGCGGAGACGCTCGAGATGCCCGCGTCAGCGCCATCGCTTCGCCAGACGAAGCCACCCTCGGGCAGCTTAAGCCTCTCTCGCGGCGTGTCCGATGGCGGGCGATGGTGTCGACGCCATCGCAGATGCTCCGCGCTCGCGTTGGAGTCCCAATCATCAGGAGTTCGACTGTCGGCCATATCGCGTCGGCGTCGACTCGAATCCGAAGCTGATCCAGACCCTGAGCCAGAGACGGAGCGCGCGGTGCGGCGTCGCTGTGTCGCGGACATTGCCTCCCTCTCGGGCAGAAGGATCGTCGATGGACGCTTGAAAGGCATACTCTCGTCGCCTCCGCCGTCAGTGGTGACGCCCCCTTCAGCACCACCGCCCGCCTTGCCATCCACGTGCTTTCCGCCGGTGCTCGAAGATTTGCCGGTAGACTGTTTGGAGGCCGAAGTGAGGCTCGAGGCGAGATGAGACGAGCTTGTGCCGCCGGTGGAACCGGAATTGCTGCCACTAGGTGAGTCGGAAGCGTTACCAGACAAGTCGAGCTGGCGGTCGACCCACGCCCTGGCGGGAACGGGTGCGGCGCCTGTGAGAGATGAAGAGGATCCAGAGCCGGAGTCAAAGGCCGAGCCAGAAGTGGGAAACAGTGGCGCAGAGTCACGAGGCTCGGAGGCGTTGAGGAAGTCGCTTCTGGTCGCGGCGACGCTGCGAGAATTGCTCTCGCCACTTGAGGATTGCAGACGATCCGATCTGGAGCCGTGCTGCTGATCATCTTGCGCTTGTTGGTCGGAATTGTGAGAGCTTGCATAGGAGCTCTCGCTGTCGGCATCTGCACCGCTTTCGTGGCTGCGACCCTGCTGCATAGGTTGAGGCTTGATGTCGACTTCCTCTGGCGGCACGAGCGAGTCGGCCCTGCGCTTGGCTGCGGAGGCGGCGGCGCCGCACACGCTTGCGACGTCAGAGGAGCCAACGAAAGCTTGGTCCGACTCGCGAGCTTTGCGCTTGAGAGCATTCTTGACGGCATCTTGTGGATCGATGTCTTCAGATTCGCTTTTTGGCATGTCAGTCTTGGTGGCCTGGTCCTGAATAGGAGTCGCCAATGGGTTGTGAATCTGCTGCGTGACTTGTCGGTCTGCCGCGCTGACCGAGTCGCTGTGGAATGTGATCGAGTCTGCGTCTGTATGAGCAGTGATGGGATCAATGGCAGTCGATGCGGACGAAGCAGGCGGCGCCAGCCCGAGGCGGGGGATGGGTTGTGACGACGACGGGTTGGACGACGATGAAGAGGCATCATCGGAGCCGTTGGCGCACATGCCCGTTGGATGATAGGTGGCAGCCGGACCAACAGCGGGCACTGTCAAGGGCGAAGAATCAGGATCGTGCATGTTTGATGCTCCGTCGGCAGCCGGACGCTTGGGCACCACCAATTTGACATCGTCCATCAAGGAAGTGTCGATGACGACCTCGCCCTGAATAGCCCAGCCAGCCGTTGCAAATCCACCCGACTTGACGGAGGGTGACAGAGAGTGTAAGTTGCAGAATTTGACGACGGTCGAAATGTCATGAACGTCGAGGGGGATGGCGACCATCCAGCCACCAAGAGGAGCAGCATCGTTGAAGATGGTGATGCTCTTTGCAAATACAGGTTCGCCGCGAATGGCGAGCTGGCCGCGAAAGTTGGAGGCAGCGAGCTGCGCTCGAAGCGATTCGAAGCGGGCGTATTTCTGCCGTACCTCGTCCTTGGTCAAAGGAGTTGGCTCGGGGATGTCGTAGGGCGGAATGCGAGTTGTCATGATGAATTGTGGTCACAGCGCAAGGAAGGAGCGGAGTAGCCGAGGAGGTGTGAAAGGGCCGAGAAGTCCTGCGTGTGCAGAATGGTGCTGCAGGACGATTGGCGAGGTTGATTGGAGGGCCTGCAGGCCGTGATAAGGCCAGACGCGAGCCCAAGGCTGTGATCGAAAGGGGTGGTGGATATGCAGCGGCCGGCGCTAGAGCAGGCAGACTTGATGCGAGTGGATCGGAGCAACGCCGACGACAGAATGTTGCGCGGCGAGAGAGCAACGACCGAAGCCGGAGCCGAGTTCGAGTTCTAGTTCGGTGTGGGACCGAAAAGGCGACCGATTCGGAACAAGGCGAGCAGGTAGAGTGGGACGAGGCTTGAGAGCGAGCGAGTCTCGAGGAATGTCCGGAAAGATGGCTGCAGAATAGAAGGGCGGGTGTTGAGATGGTAGTGTTCCGACGATCGATTGTCGCCCGGGTTGCTGCTCACCGATGGGGCTAGAGGTGGGATGGCGATGAGGCGAGTTGGACGCAGGAGACGTGGGCTTTATGCGACTGTGTACGCCAGCTTGGATACCCTCTGCAAGGCCCGGGGCGGCAACAAAATGCTTGAGCGACGTCGATACTTTCGAACAAGATGTAGGGAGGGATGATGTGGTGCAACAAGAAACCTTGAAACAGGCAAGCTTGCTGTTCGGATTGCGCTAACTACGAAGGATGCGCTGCTCGTGTCGGTGTGTTGCTGATTGGTTGGCGAGTGGAGACGACACAGTCATGTGCAAGCGTAAAGATGAAATTTCATGAAAGGCCAGACCGCACAAAGAGGTCTCGCCTTCGAGGTAGCCGTCGCTCTTAGCGAGTCAAGTCGACCCTGGCTCGGCTGGCTCTAGCTGACTGACTGTCGGCAAGCCACAGAGGATCAGTATTTCAGCCAGGTTTCAAGAGAAAGTCGAGCACGAATTGAACTCAAACTTCGCTGTCGGGCGTCGAGCATCGGGATCGTGAGCCAAAACGGCGGATTTTCGCGGATGAGTGAGGAGCGAGCAGCCGCCGATCGGCTTGGATCCGGTCTGCTCGTTTCCGGCTCGTCAGAATCGTATGCCCAATCTCGTAATCGCACAGCTCGAAACGCTTTTCAAAATTCAGCCTCATTTTCCCGGTATCCACATGTATCTTTCGGTCTAACATCTCTTTTTGAATATCATATGTAGCTTTAACAGTGACAAAATTCAAGCATCGAATAGGGCTTGGCAGGTCGCACAGACGTGGACGACGACGAATGTGTGTGTTTCACCGCGCCAGCGAGAACAACCTTTCTTCTCGGCGAGATCGTCACGACCTCATCATCATCATCGTCGTCGTTAGCGAGTCGTTCAGTCCTGTACCTTTCCGCTCCAATACTTGGTCTGGATCGGTGAAAGCTACAAGTGCGGCGTACACATAGCGCCTGCCGATCACTGGCTGATCTATCTGGCGTCACCCTTTCGCGCCCGGTGCGCAATCCGGATTGGAAGCCGTGCCCACTATGGCCTCGACACCCACATCACCATCAGTGCTGATGCCGCGTCTGCTCACCATGTGTTTCTCGCTCTTCCTCATTCTGCTCGCCCTCCTCCCCCACACCTCAGCCTCTTCGCAAAACATCCAGATGCGCGAAATGGACTCGGACGCCATCGTCCCCCTCCGCTCCCACTCGCTCTACGCACCCTACGTCGACTCCAACCTCCAAAACAAGTTCTGGGACTTCGGCGCCGACGCCATCGTCGACACCAACAAGCACATCCGTCTCACCCAGGATCGCACCTCCCAAACCGGCTGGCTGTGGTCGCGTCTTCCGCTCACCGCCGACAACTTTGAGATCGTGTTCGAGTTCAAGATCGACGGACACGCGTCGCACGTCGCTGGCGATGGCATGGCTGTGTGGCTTGCGCAGGAGAGAGCCAAGCCAGGACCGGTGTTTGGTTCGGTCAACTACTTTACCGGGTTGGGGTTGTTCTTCGACACGTATCCGAACTCGAGACATCCGTACTCGTTCCCACGCATCTCGTTGATGAACGGAAACGGTGTAGAGGCGTACGAGAACGACAAGGATGGTGCTAGGCAGGAAGTCGCTGGATGTTCGATCGATTACAGAAACGCCAAGGTGGCTACCAAGGGTAAACTGATCCATGTCAAGGACGTGTATACCGAGCTGTTGGTGCATCACACCGAATGGGATCATTGGGAATCCTGCTTCAAGCTCGACAACATCACACTACCCACAAACCCCTACCTCGGCTTCTCAGCTTTGACGGGAGACGTCTCGGACAACCACGACGTCGTCTCCATCACCACCAGCAACATCGTCTACCGAAACCGCACACCTCAACAGTTGAGGGAAGAGAGGATCCGTCATTTCCCCGAAAAGTTCGGCGTCAAACCAAAGAAGAAGGGATGGTCATTCGGTGGCAACACCAAGGGTTACTCGAGCGACGTTTCCAGCAGCAGCAGCAGCAAGAGCGGTCGTGGAGCTGGACGAGGAGGATTCGTCGGCTTTGTCAAGGGTGTGTTTGGGTTCATCTTTTTCCTGGTCAAGTGGGGGTTGATTTTGGCTGCGGTAGGGGCACTGGGGATGTTGGCGTGGCAGTATCAGAAGAGGCAGAACATGAAGCGTTTCTGAGCGCGCAGGTGGAAGTAGGTGCTTCTTCACAAAAAGGTCTCATTTGTACAGTGTTGCAACACAATTCACTCTGCAAATATCAGATTACATCGTCACTTCCTCGTATGCAGGTGTCTAGCTATCGACACTGTCCCGACGAGGATCACCCTTCAGAATTGACCCAGCTGTTTCTCCACCAGCTCACGCAACGTGTCCAAGTCCACCGCCAGCGGCTTGTTCGTCAACGCCACGCCTCTCCCCATTCTACCACCTGCGAACTGGACGCTGAGCAAGCTCGGTTGAGCAAAGCTGCACGTGCACACCAACCTGTTCCCCGCCACCCCGGCACCACGACTCTGCGTAGCGACGAAGATCTTGGCGTGTCCCTTGAGTGCGGAGAGTGTGGTTTGATCGGGGGAGGTGTGGATCGAATGGATGGTGGTTGCGGTGTTGCTCTCGGTGTGAGGCGTGGTGGGGTAAGGGTGGGATACGGTTGCGTCGAACATCTGAGCAAGTGTCGAGGTGAGGAGTGCAAGGCTCGCCGAACCACCGGCTGCGGATGGGACGGCCAGGGGAACGAGTTGGACGGAAACCTTCTGTCCACGCTGAAGCGCTTTCTCCTGGACATCCCGTAGCACGCTACCCAGACGATGGACGAAGGACCAGTAGTGAAGTCCGACGAGAACGGGACCCACCGAGTCGAGCTTGCACAACGCAGCGCTGGTCGAACGACCCCCCGAGCCAACCCCGCCTTTCCCGCCGGTCGCAGCCTCGGTTTTACCCGCTGCACTCTCCGCCGATCCTGCGGCGTTGGACTTTTTCGGCACGGATAGTGCAGCAGCCTTGATGGCAGCTGCACGCGCAGCCGCATCTGCTTTCCTCGCTTCGTGTGTTGCGCTGACGAAGGCGTGGTACTTGCGAAGTGGTCCCATCCGCAGGAATGCTAGCAGCAGCGCTGCGTGCGGCGCGTATCTTGCTTCCCTGCTCGGCTCCCCAGCTTCCTGTTGAGACGAATCCTCCGTTGGACCATCGTCTTTGCCAGTAGGTACCAGCTCGACCACACAATCCAATCTCTTGGTCAACACGATCCGCACCGAGCTCGACGTCAACCTCACCCCAAACGTCGGAGGCAACAGCCTCGCCTGTGCCACGACATCCCCGAAGACCAGTTCATCGGTCGCCTCTCGTGACGCTTGTTGCAGCTCCTGATCCAGTACATGCCCAAGTGCCACCGGTGCTGCCTCTTGCTTTGAGGGAATGGGATCCGAAGACCATTCGATCCGATCGTCTTGCTGATGCTTTCCGTCAGATGAAGGAGGCCATAGAACGAACCTGACTCGGAGACGACGATGCATTCGATCCGGGAAGACGAGTTTGCGTTTGACCTCTTCGGCTGTCAACCCAGCGGGATTGCTGGGGTTGCTGGGCAGGTCGGCCCAGTAGGCGAGACTTCGCCTGCGCAGCTCGATCGGCGCTTCGGGTAGGCCGAATCCGATCCACGCGTCGCGCGCACCTTCTTCCTTGACTTTGCCATCCGATGTGATGATGGGTGTTCCGAAGCCTTGCAATCCAGCCGCTGTCGCTTTTTCCCTTTTCCCCTCCTTCCGCTTCCCGTCCTTCTTGTTGCTCTTCACCTCCTTCCCTTCTCCTGACTCTCCACCTTCCACCACCTCACCATCTTCCTCATCATCTCCCCCCGCTACTCCAAACCTCTCAACATCCAACAACGGCCTGCCAGGTGTAACCCCCCACCCTCTCCCATACAACCCGATCAACCCCCTCCACCTCTCCCTGTTCGCCCCCTGTCCGCTCCGCAACTCCCCCGCTGCCGCACTCAGCAGCTCCGCCGCACTCTCCATCGCCTTCCTCTTGGTCTCCAGCACAATCTTGAACTCCTTCAACTGGTTCTCTCTGTACCCCGGCGCAGACTCTTGCTCTTTGGACGCCTGTTTCAGCGCGTACTCTGCCGAGGTCGGATCCACATCGAACTCGTCTTCCTCGTCTTCCTCTTCCTTCTCCCGTTTTCGGGTGGTGGTGGGGTTGAGGGAGGTGCGCGAGAGGGATATGGCTAGCGGATCGAGGATGAACTCCTCTTCCGCTTTTTGAGCGTTGAGATGACCGAAGATCCCCAGAGGTGCCTTCGTCACAGCTGGTGTGACGGCCGCGGTGGTGGATCCCGATCGTGCCGATTGGCCGGAAACACTCGGTGCTGGTGAACCCATCTTTCCCCCACCACCGCCTGCCAGTGTATTGCTGGGTATCGTGGAACGATGTTGTTTGATCAACATTCCGAGCAGTTGATGTGCATGGATCGAGTTGAAGTGTGCCACGTCGAGGTTTCCCAGTACGGTGTTGCGTAACTTGACGAACTCGCTTTCCGCAATGGTTCCTCCGATCTTCTCATCACCTCCCCGCGTCAGCTCATCCTGTTGTTCGAGAGCAGGACGAGGTGATTCCTCATCGCTGCTCGAGGATGTAGGCGAGTGCGGACGTTTCGTAAGCAGAGAAGACGTGCGGAAGCGCGAAAAGTCTCCGCGTTCACTCCATAGGCGAAGCACGTCTTCGCTGAGTTGGGCGGCGGCGGGTTTGCGCGGTTGGAAGATGTTGGTTCCGGACGGGGTGATGTCGTGCAGCGTGGGTTCGCGGTCGAACAGATCGAGCGACGAAGGGTGGTGGGGTTGAGTGGGTTGAGGAGTGTGATAGATGTGGACCGGTTCGATGGTGAGCGGCACCTCGGGGGTGGTCGATGGTCCCGCGATCGAGGATGACGGATCAGACATGATGATGACTGGGGGATTGGGGTGATGAATCCGGGAGCAGGTGCCAGAGGTTGCTATGGGTGCTGCATCGTCGGTCTGCTTTGTGTGTGTGTTTTCTTGCAGACAGTCTAGTGAGCTTCGAAGCGAATGTAGAGTTCGCCCGGTCCAGACGCTCGAGTGTGTCGTTAGGAACTTAGGGTCAAGCGATGGTGATGATGGTGTGCAAGAGCGATGGTATTCTGTGCATGTCAATCTGTGCTTTGCTTCTTCTCAACTGTCCGTGCGACCCATAATAAAAATAAAAACGTCTAACTAAAACATTTCTGGCCCACCTCCTCCAAAAAACAACTCGCACCATTTCACTCTGGCCTAACACATCGCGACCACACATGCTACGTTCTTTTAGATGGCACTCACATGAGAGCATTATTTGATCCAAAGTCGGACATCTATTGATCCCATCTAAGCCCACTCACCAGCGCCACTCGATACTAACTCCTTCACCTCCTCATCCGCCACCCTCCTCTCCCACGTCCTCCTCACCTCGTGCAGTCCAAAGCTGACCCCCGCGATCATCGCCAAAAACACCAAGTCCGCCAACGCCAACCCCGTTGTCTGGAAAACTCCTTGCAGCGGTGGGAAGTACACCATCGCCAACTGAGCCACCAACGAGATGCTCACCGTCAACCCCAACATCCTGTTCGCTCCGATCGGAGTATACAGCCCACGATTCTGAACCGCCGATACCAGGTCCAAAAACACAAAGCAGGTGAACGTCATCGTCGAATCCCTTTGATCTGCTATCCTCGCACCTGGCTTCATCTCGAACGTGTGAACGCCGTCAGGTGAGGTGGGTACTTCGATGTCGACGGGGACGAGCTCGTGGATGTAGACGTACAGCGTTCCCAGCACCACCATTGTTGCGCTGAATGCGATGCGGTAGAGAAGCCTCTTGTTGAGCACCGGAGCGTTCTTGGCACGCGGCGGTCGTGACATGACGCTCTTCCTGTCCACTGGATCCACACCTAAGCTCTGACTCGGCGGTCCATCCATGAGGATGTTGATGAAGAGGATCTGCATCGCATTGAGAGGCAGCTTGAGTCGGAACGCTGTACTCAACGTGATCAATGTCAACGCTGCAACCGCCGTGGAGAGTTGGAACGAGAGGAAGTTTTGGATGTTGTAAAAGATGCCTTTACCTTCTTCGACAGCCGCTAGGATGGTGGCAAAGTTGTCGTCGACCAGAATCACGTCCGCCGCTTCTTTGGCTACATCCGTGCCTCCTCTGCCCATGCTGATTCCGATGTCGGCCATCTTGAGCGCAGGTGCATCGTTCACACCGTCTCCCGTCATGGCTACAACGGCACCGCTGGATTGCAGCGCCGAGATGATCGACATCTTGTGCCGAGGTGTAGTGCGTGCGAAAACCGAAACCGAGGGGATGCGTTCTTGCAACTGCCGTTCGGTCAGCGCATCAATCTGACGCCCGGTCAGGACGGATGATGTCGACGATGCGGAGGATGACAGGATTCCGAGCTGCTTGGCCATGGCTACAGCAGTGACCTCCGAGTCGCCGGTGATCATGACCACTTGGACACCGCCACGTGCAAGCGAAGCGATGGCTTCCTTGACTCCAGGTCGTGGAGGATCTTGCATGGCTTGCAGACCCGAAAAGGTCAATGTGCGCTGTTCCAGACTGCCGCTCGAACCTGATGCAAATCCAACCACACGCAATCCTTGGCTCGATAGCTTCTCGGCTGCTTGCGTTATCCGCCCTCTCGACGCTTCGTCCAGTCGTTGCGGCGATCCGTCTGCGCCCAACACTGTACTGCTCTTGGCCAGCACCACCTCGAAAGCACCCTTGACGTACACTGCTTCAGCTGTGCCTGCACCTGTTGTGCTCAGCACGCCAGTCACCGCCATGAACTTGCTCTCTGAATCGAAAGCGACCTCCGAGCTCCGCTTGAAGTAGGGTCTTTGGTCTTCCAGTCCAAACACCTTGAGGATGTTGACCAAGGCGACGTCGGTCGCTTGCCCCACGTTGGTGCCCAGCTCGTTCCTGTGCGAGTTGTTGCACAGGTTTCCTGTTAGCAGCAGCCTCGAAAGCGCTTGCGTGTGCCTGTGGGACATGTGCTGAGCCACATCGACAATGTCGTCCTCGGCGGTCCAGCATTTGGTCACAGTCATTTCGTTGGTCGTCAGCGTGCCCGTCTTGTCCGAGCAGACGACCGAGACCGAACCGAGCGTCTCGACAGAGGGAAGCTTCTTGACGATGGCCTTGCGATGTGACATGCGCAGAACACCGAGCGCGAGCGTGACGGTGACGACGATGGGAAGGCCTTCTGGGATGGCAGCGACAGCGAGCGAAACGCCGATGGTGAACATCTCGAGCCAGGGTCGTCGTTGCCATACACCCATGAGACAGATGACGGCGATGACGGCAAAGCTGATGATGCTGAGCTTCTTGGCGAGCTCGTCCATGCTCAGCTGGAGTGGAGTGCGCTTTTCGACGACTTCATCGACCATGCTGAAGATCATGCCAAACTCGGTGGTGGCACCGGTGCCTACGACGATGCCTTTGCCGTGACCGGACTTGACCAGAGTACCCATGAAGGCGATGTTCTCGCGCTCGTTGATCGACGTCATGGAGTGTGCGGCATCGTCATGGGTGCCGTTGGCGGCCGCGTGTCCATTAGCGTTGGACCCGTTGGCACTGCCATTTGCGGCACTTTCGCCTGCTGCTCGAGGCACTATATCCGCATGCTTTCGTCTGGGCTTGATCTCTCCTGTCAGAGTGCTCTCGTCCACCTCGAGCGAGACACATTCGCAGATCCTCACATCGGCTGGTATCCTGTCTCCCGTACTGAACGTGACCACGTCGCCGGGTACCAGCTCGTTGGCGAGCACGCTTGAGTTGACGCCATCACGGATGAGGTGACAGTAGTGAGGCACCAGCTTGTTGAGCGCCTCGAGGGACTTTTCAGACTTTTGCTCCTGGTAGAAAGCGACGCTGATGACGATGACGATGGCGATGGTGATGCTGACGGCGTCATCGATCTGACCGATGAGCAAGCTGACTGCAGCACTGCCGAGGAGCAGGAGGATGAGCGGCTCTTGGAACTGCGCGAGGAACTTTTTCCAGGGCTCGTCTCCTGCACGGACGGCAAATTCATTGTATCCGCCCGCCTCTCGACGCGCCTCGTGGACCAGGAGCGGTGAGAGACCGGTGTCGAGCGAGGGACAGTGCAAGCTCTCGAGACATTGCTGCACCGAGAGGTGTGTGTAGTGAGCTGATGCTGAGACGCTCGACGAGGACGCTGAAGCGTGGTGAAGGTCGATCGATGCTGCTGGACGAAAGGAAGCGTCCGATGCGTTTGGCTTGTGGCCCGTGGCACGATGCGGTGGATATGAGGTGTGATCCGACGCAGCGCCGCCGTAAGGCTCGTCCGGGTTTGCCTTGCGGAGCGTGGTGCTGAACGCAAACTGATCTGGTGGTGGCAGTTGCGATGTGGGCGGTGGTATTGGCGCTGTTTGTATGTCGTATTCCGATGTGGGTACAGAGCGGTACCGGTTGGCGGCGGCCATGATGGGTGAGCGCAGCTTGGCCTCGTTGGTGCCACTACCTGCTACGTCGATGCACCGATACCCAGACGGCTATGTCAGCATATTCCGCGCGTTGTGAGAGGAGATGTGGACAAGTGCAAAAGGACGAAGGTGCCGCGATGACCAAGGAAAGGACGAGAAGAAAGCCGAAGTCAAGTTGACAAGTCTGAGTTGCATGTGCATGTCTCGTCTCGATTCCAAAGTCCGTGCCTTTCCAACACATCACACGCCAACGCCAACGCCCGAACACGCGCTCTGCCAATCCAGTGGACCGGAATCAGCTAGCAAAATTCGAGCTTATTTTGCAAACGTGGCATCGCCTCCTCAAATCCTATTCTTGGCGCTTCATCTCTTTCAGGGCGACGAGCATCGATCTCTGCGGTCCATGTACACACACCCGATGCTCCATGGTCATCTGCACCGATCAGGCTTCAAACTCGATGGATTCACGGATGAGATTCACAGATAGGATAGAGGTATGACTACATGGTCTGTGTTTCTGGCAATGGCTAAAAGTACAAAAGGTCTTTGGAGACTGAGAAAATCGAAAATGGAGGACAGAAAATGGACAGCGATTGAATGGCATCGAGGCTGCTGTGAGAACGTCCAAGGTGATACAGTAGATGCGATCACTTTCGCCAGTGGATGAAAGCGATGCATGTTACCAAGCGAACGTCTGCTGTACGGTATGTGAGAGCAGATCTGCCGACCGGACACCAGCGGGCATCCATGGCGGTGCAGATGGTGCCGAATGAGCAGATGCATTCGAGGCTGGTTCGTGACGACAATACGACGCGACGGCTTCCACTGCAGCGCACCTCTTCGCCAGAGCATTCACCAGCAGGATCTGACTGCTGCCCTCTCAGCGCATGAGCAGGTACACATTGGAGCCAATAGTGATGTTGCTCATATGGCGAAAGTTGCCTGTCAACGCCATCATCAACCCGCCAAATGAGCCGTACACGGTCACCTCGTCCGACACCTTCTCGTCGTACCTGTAGATCTTGCCGTACATGACGTAGTCAAAGTCGTCTGCGATGCCGCCGTTACCAGGCTGATCGAGCCTCCACGCATCGCGTTCTGCCGCCTGCGTTGCTGCGTCTTGTGCGTCGCCGTCGACGGCATCGGCTTTGGTGGAGGCGCTCTCCTTTTTCAGGGTGGACGCGAGTTGGAATGTGAGTTGTTGACCTTCTGTGACGGGCCATACGTCGGTTGCGATGTCGATCGAGAGTGTCATGTCGAGTGATGGAGATGATGCGATGATACGCGAGACTGTGGGCGGAGGCAGAGAGGAATGAGGGAACGAGTGTCAGCTTTTTCAAGTCATTCGATGCGACAACGAATGGAAGGGCAAGCACCGTATCGCTGATCCATGAGAACCTACCTCTGTCGAATTTCTTGCCATCTGGGTCGATTTGGCTGACGACGAATTGCGTGTCAAAGAGGTTGGTAGGGTCCATCTTGGAGACGTCCTTGTGCGTGCACGATCAGTCTGGTGCTGTCGAGGAGATGCGAGTCGAGAAATATGAGTTCAAGGTCCAATTTGCGCTGTAAGAGCTTCCAGTAGCGTGCTGTATGAACGATCGGTGTGTTTGTGAATGTTGTTGATGATGACGAGGAGATAGATAGGTCGAACCGCCATTTCCATCAATACAAATCGGCTCATTTCTTCTCGCAAAAATTCTCGGAACTCGCTGCCACGAGCAACCAAATCGGGCCGTCATCGATTCGATCCATTTCACACCCGGCGGCTGTGCTTTTTCCGGCGAGACACTGGCGAGATGAACCGAAATATTTGGACCCTGAACCTGCTCTTGTGACCGCATGCCAGGAAGCTTCGGAGCGTGATTACTCTGCATCGGCAACTGCACTTTTTGCGCATTCCATTGCTTTCCTCCACACCGCTTTTGGCAGCTCCGACCTTTCGATCCTGTCTCTACAGCAACTTCCTTTCCGCTCGTCATCACCCTCAGTCTCGCCACAAAGCAAGGAGCGCCTCTGTCTCTCCCTGTCGACCATCTCGGTGCTCGAAGCAAACTCAAAGATGGCGCATCCAGGTCCATCCATAGCCAACCTCTCCCAAACCCCCTCCTCCACCACCGGCGGCGACGCCTCCTGGTACAACTTGATGCTCACCCACCTCTCCACCCAGCCTCCCTGGCCCTCGGACAAGGAAGATGCTATCCTCGAGCCTTACACCTACCTCGACTCCAACCCTGGCAAAGAGGTGCGCACCAAACTCATCGAAGCCTTCAACGTCTGGCTCCAAGTACCCCCGCGCAAACTCGATGCCATCTGCAACGTCGTCCGCATGCTCCACACAGCTTCGCTCCTCATGGACGACGTCGAAGACAACTCGGATCTCAGGCGAGGTATTCCCGTTGCACACAAGATCTACGGTGTACCTCAGACGATCAACACCGCCAACTATGTTTACTTTCTCGTGTTCAGCGAGATCTTTCGCATGAACGAAGACTCGACCTCGGCCAGAACAGAATCTCCGCCGCTTTCACCGAGCACGACGACGGCGACGGGTGTGGCAAAGGCGACGGTGGAGAGGCTGGTCGTCGATGAACTGATCAACCTTCACAGAGGTCAGGGCATGGATCTTCTGTGGAGGGACAGCCTCATCTGCCCTACCGAAGAGGAGTACGTCGAGATGGTCAACAACAAGACCGGAGGATTGTTTCGCATCGCGGTCAAACTCATGCTTTCACAATCACCACCAGCTTCCGCAGCGGGCTTCCCAGATCTCATCCCCGTGGTCAACCTGATCGGTCTGCTGTTTCAAATCCTCGACGACTTTATGAACCTTCAAAGCAGCAAGTACGCCGAAAACAAGGGTTTCGCAGAAGACCTCACCGAAGGCAAGTTCAGCTTCCCCATCATCCACTCCATCCGCTCGAGCGTCGCACACGAGACCACCTCCACATCCGCCGCCACCACATCCGAACCCACATCTGGTTCTGGCGTCCAAGAAGGCGGTGTCAACCTTCCGAATCCCAAAGTGCTGCCAACAGGAGCAACAGGAGCCGCCAACAGACAAATCCTCAACGTCCTCAAACAACGTCCCACCGACCTGGCTACCAAGCAGTACGCCGTATCGTACATGCGCAACGTCACCAATTCGTTCGACTACACCACCGACGTTCTCCAGCGTCTGTACGCACAGGCGTGCGCAGAGATCCAACGTCTAGAAACACACCTAGGCATCCCCAACCCCGGGTTGAAGAGCATCTTGGAAGCGTTGAGATCAAGTTGGACATCCATCTAGCAGTTTTCGCAATTCACAACTTTGCTTTCTGTGCTTCTGCTCGATCCTCCTTCCTCCTCACCTGAGCCATCTTGAGCAACGCATACAGCGTCTGCAACCTGTGCATTTCCAGTCCCTGTCTCCTGGCGATCCGAATCGGATTTCCCAGAATCACCTCCAACTCCATGGGTCTTTCCGCAGCCCAGTCCAACAACATGCTGGGTTTTCCGGTTGTGTTTCGCTCTGTAGATTTGAGGATTCGATCTGGACTGGCGTGTTTTTTGTCATCGAAGGGGATGCCTAGGATTTGCGGTGCGGTGGTGAAGATCTCCTGCATGCAGGCTTTGAGGTGGATGCGGAGTTCGGGTTCGAGAGACATGCGGGAGTTGGTGGTGCCACCGGAGAGGACGGAGGAAGGGTTCATGGAGGCGTTGATGCAGAGTTTGTGCCAACGCGTTTGTTGGAGCGAGATCTCCGAGACGTGCTCTGCATCTTTGATCCCTGTAGCTGTGAACCACGCGACCAGGTTGGCGATGTGATGATCTGTTTTCTGGGTGAGTTGGGAGATGAGTTGTTCGGAAGAGACGAGTTGATTCGGTCTGGACTGTCCATTTGTATAGGCACCCATGGTGATCCTAGTCCACCTATTCTGCTTGATCACACCATGTCGGATCTGTTCCGCACTGATCACAGTCACCGCACTGACGACCGGATTCTCCGCAAACTCTTCCCGATGAACCTCCTCGATCCCCACACCATTCTGTATCAGAACGATGCAGCTTCCATCCAATCCCCTTGTAACAAGCGGTCGAATATCGTGTGCATCGTTGGTCACATCCGGAAGCGCCTTGGTCGTGACAACCACAAAATCCCACTTGATCCCCGCTTCACCAGCGGAGGCGATCGAGGGAAACACCTTGTGTGGTGCAAAATGGTAGTTTCCGAACGAATGCGTTTCGAGAGATACGCCAGAGGAGGCGATGGTGGAGTAGTTGGATCGGCAGACCAGTGAGACGAGGACGGGAGTCGAGGCGTCCGGCTGGTGGAGCTTGGAGGCGTAGAAGCAGCCGACGGCTCCAGCGCCCACGATGAGGATGTGTACCGGTGCGGAAGCCATCTTCGACAGTAAAGTGGGTTGGAGTAGATGATGGGAAGAAGAGTAGGGCTGCAAGTCGGGGTCGTTCGTGCGAGGGGAAATCACATTCGACCCGGGGAAGTGCGCTCATTATGCCGGCAATTCGCCATTTTGCGCTTGGATTTGTGTAGCCGGGGCCACTTTCCAAACCTAACAAAATTCAAGAAATGCTGGACCTGCCGCCGTGAACGAGGGAACGAGGCATTGACAATCCACTCTACAGCGCCATGCGCTTCCGAATCACAAAGATCAGAACCCAAGCTATCGAACAGAAAGAGTTGCATTGCCGTGACGGTAACAAGAGCAAACGAGAAGGGAGAGTAGCAATGGAGTATGTACATGCAAGCACAGGCTGTGTGGTCGGTGCAGGGTCGGTGCGATGGGAATATGGGAGGATGAGTTAGTCGTCTCGGAGACGCTCGTCGATTATGGGTTCTCAAACTTGGCAAGCTGCTCGAAGTCCGCCCACGAAAGGACGCTCCAGCAGACGGATCAATGTTTCCTAGCAAGGAGGCCATCAGAGCGTCAAGTTGTACTCGTACTCGCTCTCCGTATTCTGACTCAACCAGAGCAGCACCGTACTGCTCATGACGCAGGCATTCTGAACCACATTAGCCACGCCATAATACTCGTACCCCTCCGGCAAGTACGGGACCAGGTACTTGACGGTCAACACGGTGATGCTTCCCGCCAAACCTCCCGCCATCAACGCAAACCCGATGAACAGGAACAGCCTCGCCCTCCACTGCACGCTGTCACCCGAGAAGCCACCACCTCCTCCACCGCCGAAGGAGAAGGCGGCACCGACGTCGGTGAGATGCTGCTTGTCGATGAGGTTGACGACGATCATGCCTAGTGTACCGCAGAGGCCGGGGACCCAGTCGGCAAAGGTGATGTAGGTGGCTGGTGGTTCGTATGGAATGGTGGGATCGGTGGGGGTGCGTCGTCGCATGGAAGAGATGATGGTGGCATCGAGGAAGAACCACCATCCAAGGGCGAAGAGCGCGCCGGAGAGGTAGATGCCGAACTGACGCTTGCTGGTTTGAATGAAGGCGGGGAGTTGAGGCAGGGGGATGAGGCAGACACGTCTGGGATCGTAGGATCGGCGTGGGAGCGACATTATGATGTGAGCCGTACTGCTTCGTCTAGTCGAGTTTGGTTGGGTGAGAGCGTCGCGATGCTCGTCGTGTAGCTTGAGATTTGATGGACGAGTGGATGGATGCCAAAGCTCAGCTAATTACGCCAATTGAACGATCACTGCGAGATAGTGTGTGACAAAGGCAGCTTTGGTCGGGACCAGACGCTAGGTGCTCTTGAACTTGCGTTGTGGCCCGTCCTGTTTGCAAGCGACCAGAGATGAACGATAGTGTGAGAGGTGAAGATGGTGCGCACGGTGAACGGCCAACGTCAAGGCGGCAGCGTGTGGAGGATCTCACCGACATCTCGGTTGCACTTCGCGGAGCCGGACCATCGTCGTCAATATGAAATTCAGGTGAAGCAGTCACTTCGCCGCGATGTAACACGCATCTCCAAAATTGCCAAACCCCGTGATAAGCAAAGTGCGAGTGGCGCGTGCGCAACCTCGCTTGCGTTCAGTCTTTCTCGACCGCTTTCGGCATTTCTTTTTCTAGCTCAGGAAGCCACCAAGCCTCGGCCTCGCTCGTCTTGCCAACACTCGAATCCGTCATGGATGCGGCAGGTTCAGCCAGCCATCCAGCCAGTCAGCCCGTCAGCCAACAAGAGCTCGCTTGCAAAGTACGTGGCTGCACTATTGCAAAAGAAAGCTTGCGACACTCGAGCCAGTTAGATCAGCGAGGCTCTTTCTTTTTTTTGCTTCGAGACCGTGTCTCGCTACTGACAGCGCCGCCGCCTCTGGTACGATCATCATTCCGCGCTTATTCGAGGGCTGTCACAGATCGCCAAAGGGAGCAAGCAGCAGCTCATGTACAAGGGAAGTTATTTCGTCTTCTGACCAGACTGAGAAGCATGAGCCATACTCTCGATGCAAGAGTTTTGACAGGACAAAAGCCAGGCTCCGGATTCGCAACGGCGCTTAATTGAGCGGAATTTCTTTTTCCATTTTGAAATACAATTTCCGTCCTGAAGCAGCAACAGCAGCAGATGGCGATCCAACTTCCAGATCACGCCCGCTAATTGAAAAAAAAGCCACCGATTTTTCATTTTCTCGCAACTGCACCTGCAAACGCCGGACGCAGACAAGACAGACAGACAGCGAGACGGAGCCGGAACGACACACGGTCCACCTCGCAATCCGCGCCGCCCTCTTTCTCGTCCTCCCCGCTACATCTCTTTTCTCCAGTCTCATTCGCACCACCAATCGAACTGACAACCCTTCCCATCTTCACCATCATCATCGTCGGCCCGACTACCTCCATCATCGACGCTGCAAGGTGTCACTACCATTGCTGGCCACATTCATCAGCCAATCTTTGATCTCGCGTTGTGTCATTGGTCTCTGGCATTTTCGGATCATTCGCAGATCACCAACAACAACATCCTCTCGCCATACTGACCTCCATCAAGCGAAAGGCGTCTGACGACCTTGCGTCGCCCAAACAACCTCCTCACAAGCTCCTCCACCTCTCGCCGCTGGCTTCGTCTCGTCACGCGAACCAGGCCCGCGCCCCGCTTCATTTTCAAGCACAAATCGAGCAGGATTCGCTCTTTCAAAGCATGTCGGCCATCCCACAGCAACCTGCCGATTATTCGGCCACTCACGAAGCTGCCGTTGCTGCGGCGGCAGCAGCAGCCGCAGCAGGGGCTGGCTCCTCATCACAGCATCCCGCACCTGGTGCGAGTGGTGCAACCGGCGCTTCGACTCACGTCGCCAGCGCCAACTCTGCGGGCACCTACAGCTCCTCCGCCCTTCCTCTCGCCATCGCTGCCCAGCAACGCAAGCTGAGCGGTCGATATGCGCTCTCCGACTTTGCCGTCGAACGCACGCTGGGAACCGGCAGCTTCGGACGCGTCCACCTCGTGCGTTCGCGTCACAACCACCGATTCTACGCCATCAAGGTCCTCCGCAAGGAACAGGTGGTCAAGATGAAGCAGGTCGAACACACCAACTCCGAACGCGCCATCCTGTCCATCGTACGTCATCCCTTTCTGGTCAATCTGTGGGGCACGTTTAAGGATCCCACCTTTTTGTACATGGTGATGGACTATGTACCGGGAGGAGAGCTTTTCACGCTGCTGCGCAAATCGCAGCGTTTCCCCCATCCTGTGGCCAAGTTCTATGCGGCGGAGGTTGCGTTGGCGATCGACTATCTGCACCAGAACAACATCATCTACCGCGATCTTAAGCCCGAAAACATCTTGCTTTCGGCGGATGGACATCTCAAGATTACGGACTTTGGTTTTGCAAAGTACGTCCCTGATGTCACGTGGACCTTGTGTGGTACACCGGACTACTTGGCACCGGAGATCGTATCGAGCAAGGGGTACAACAAGAGCGTAGACTGGTGGGCACTGGGTGTGCTGCTGTACGAGATGTTGGCCGGTCACCCACCGTTCTTCACCGAAGACGGCAACCCGATCAAGCTGTATGAGAAGATCATCGCTTGCAAGGTGCGCTACCCACCGTACTTTGAGACCGGGGTCAAGGATCTGTTGAAGAACCTCTTGACGGCGGATTTGAGCAAGCGCTTCGGAAACCTTCATCGGGGAAGCAAGGATATCTTTGGTCACATGTGGTTTGCAGAGGTCGATTGGGATCGATTGTATAGAAGGGAGATCCCAGCACCGTACCTGCCGACGGTTACGGCGGACGGTGATAGCAGTCAGTTCGAGAGGTACCCGGAGAACGATGTCGGCGAGTACAGCAGGGATGGTCTACCGGATGCGTTGGGACATTTGTTCCCGGATTTCTAGGATTACGGAATGATAAGCATGATGCATTATGTACAAAGACGAGTGTGTGAGAGAAGTTAGAGTTCGCCGTGCGAGGAGGAGGAGCGCGCGGCTGCACGGGCTCCTTTGATCTCGAGCAATTCGACTGTGTGAGGAAAGTGGGAGAAGTGAGGGTTAGTTTTGGTTGTGGTGAGGTGGGAAGTGGAGGGAAGAAAGGAGGATGGTGGTGCTTACCTTCGAAGATGAGATGGGCGTTGGGGGGGATGACGCCACCTGCGCCGGAAGCGCCGTATCCGTCGGAGGGGGGGATCTTGAGTTTGCGCTTTTCGCCGACGCACATGTCCCGGAGACCTTTGTCCCAGCCTTTGATGACCTGGCCGGTTCCGACTGCGAGCAGGTGGAGATAATGAGTCGCACAGGTGGACCGATGGAGAAGAGGTACGATGGGAAGAGATACGGAAGAAGAATGTCAGATTTGAACTACGCAGGAGACGATGTCGTGACCCGGGGACGGATGCTGTAGGTGTCGAGTGACTTACGTGTGAACTCGAATGGCTGACCACGATCCAGCGACGAATCGAACTTCTTGCCGTCGGCCTGTCAAAACGACATTCATGTCTACTGTCAGTAACCACAACCCCTTTTCGCTGTACCGTTCCGTCTGGGATCTACGTACGAGTGTTCCGGTGTAGTGCCTACAACATCAATCGAGAAAGCGGTCAACAGCATATCAGCGAATCGCTTCCAATCACAGCAGCCCAAAGACAGCGTCGCCACTTACATGGACAGCAGATCGCCAGCCTGTGACTTGTCATCACACTTCTCCGGACGATACTTGACGCCGACTTGCAGTTTGTCGGGCAGACTGGCGTCCGCGCGAACAAGCGTAGCGGCGAGAGCGACGGTGCCGAGGATGAGACCGGAAATGAATTTCATTGTTGAAGGCTGTACGAGGAAGGAGAGGTTGTCAAGGTGGTTGAGAGGAAGACAGGAGGTGAGGGACAAGGGTCTGGGCGGGGGATTGGACAGCAGCCGAGTCTGTGCGCATATGCAGCGGAGAAGGGTTCGACGTGGAGTCTTGTTTGGTCTTCTTATCGGCCGGGACAGGCTGGATGTGGAGAGCTTTGGGTTTTGGACACTTTTTGGTATGCTCCATACCCTTCTTCATCAAACCACCACTGTCTCTCACACCGGGTTGCCACTGTCGACGACGTAATTCTCACCTGCGCATCCATTGGTCAGCCCGCTAGCTCGCATCGTCATTCGTCCGAACCGCAACCATGTCCACCGCCCACCGACCCACCTTCGCCGCAGCCAAAGGTCGAGAATCCAAATTCCACAACTCGCAGCGACGTTCCCACTTCTCCCTCCCACAACATACAAAGCTCAAGTTCCGACAACCTGCCCAATCTGCCTCTGCATCCTCGTCCTCATCCACCGCACCTGGTTCTTCGTCGAATGTTTCCGTTGCGTCTTCGATTGCAGGTCCGAGTGGGACAAAGAGGAGAGATCTGAAGCGGGAGTTGGAGGTAGCCGAGTGGGAAGCGAAGAACAAACGAAGGTCCAAGCAGGGTCTTGAGCCTTTGCCGCTGCCTGCATCTCGAGCGGATCAAGAGGTGGGTGAGGAGGACGAGGACGAAAAGAGAAGAAGGGAAGCGATTGCAAAAGCGATCGAATTGGATCGTGATTCAGACGACGACGACGACGACGACGACGACGAGTCTGTCTCTTCCGACAATCCATCCGAAGCAAACCCCCCGCAAAACGACGATGATTCTGCCTCCTCCTCATCCGACTCCGACTCCGAATCCGAATCAGACTCAGGCTCCGAAGACGAACAAACGCAACTCCTCCTCGAACTCGAGAAAATCAAAGCCGAGCGTCAAGCCGAAAAAACCCGTCTCGCCCAACTCAACGCTGCCACGGAAACCCTCTCGCGACAAGACGAGATCGCCCGTGGAAATCCCCTCCTCAACCTGCAAAATGCCTTCCAAAGAGACACACCACAGCCATCGGCGACAGACGAATCCCCCAACTTCGCAGTGTCGAAGAGATGGGACCACGACGTCATTTTCAAAAACCAAGCTAGCGCTGCTGGAAATACAGGTAGAGCGGATGGCAAAGCTGGATTCGTCAACGATCTGACCAGGTCCGAGTTTCATAGGAAGTTTATGAATCGGTATATCAAGTAGCGCACGGGTGGATGGTTGGAGGCGCAGATGTGGATGCTCTCTGTACGGTTTGTATTCGGTCCAAATTGCAAGTGCGATGTATAACAGTGTATGACGAACCAAATTTTTATCAATGGATACCCTCTCGACTCAAATCTTTCAATAGTGCGGCTAGAACCGCCGAGTAGACAAAGACAAACTGTCGACCCGTCTGAATCAGCGACATTCTCTGCTCCCGAACCCCTTCCACGATCGTCCTGATAATGTCCTCGCCCTTGACGTATGCTTCATCCACCTCGCCTGTGTTTCCACATGCCATCTTGGCATCGTCCCTTGCGGTCAACACCTGCGACGAATCCTGTGCGTGATTGGCAGGTGTCGAGTGGACCGATGTGCCAGGCGTGGTACGATGCGTGACGTTGTCGTTCAGCGAAGAGTCGGCAGAGTTGGAGGCCGATATGGTGCTGGCGCGCGTGGATTGCTTGGCAAATCCAAAGACGTTCGAGGTGGATGATGCGTCGAATGGCGTCGGTTCGTTGCTGCCGGTGACGGTGGATGTGGTCATGTCGCCTGCCGTTGCGTAATCGGCTTTGCTCTCACCCTGAGTCTGGCTCTGATTCTGCTGAGAGATGGACACGTCGAATGGATTTACAGCCGACATCAGAGCCTCGTCAATCGATCGTACGCCATCGTCGGAACCGCTTGGTGAAAGCGCATTGCCGCCGCTCGACAGACGCGAGTGTACGCCCGCAGCCGAAGAAAAAGAGGAACGTGCCGAGCCACTGCCGCCGCCTTGGAACGATGGCGTCGAGACTTCTGAGAACGGAGAAGAAGCTTGGCGCCATGCATCTTGCGACGACAATTGCAGCCCGCTCGGACGTGTCGGTGACAACGTGAGATCGGAGGGGTCCTGTGCATGTCGCGGCGACAGGGACGAATCGTGGCTCGAGGCGTTCTGCATTGCGGTGCCCGCACTTCGAATCCTAGCGCTGGCAAGTGGATTGAAGCGGAACGTCGGAGAAGTGAAGGGATTGGTGAAACCGCCTGAGTTGCTCTCGCCGCCAGCCGCCGGGGTCTGCGTCGACTGCGTAGATCGCATCGGTGTATCAGCGGGCCCCAGCTTTGCGCCAGCGGCATTCAACGAATTTGCGCTACGGTTGCTGAAGCTGCCCGTACTGCTCAGACTGCTGCTCAGCAGGCTCGAGGCATCTGCACCATTGCCGCTCTCGTTGGAGCGCGATCGGTACATCGGAGGCGGCGAGCTCACGTCGCGTGCAGAGCCCTGGTTGCTGCCCGAGTCGATGTCCATGCCCGTAGGCGACAGCTCGCGCTTGAGGCTGCGCCGAGGTGTGCGTGGGAAACGATCGGCAAGAGGTGAAGAGGGTGCTGCCATGTCCACATCTTGGGTGTCATTCGCGATCGAAATGCTCCCATCGTCGGTAAGATGGTTGTCCCAGGTTGACGGCTCTGCGACCGCGCTGGCATCTCGACCCATTGCAGACAGCTTCTGTCGGCGGCGTACCCTGCGAAGCACGTCGAGTGCTGCGTCGATGACAATAAAGGCACCCGTACGGCCAACGCCGGCCGAGCAGTGCACCACCATAGGACCAGCACTCTGAGAAGGACCGCGTGTAATTGACCTACTCAGCTCAATATCGGCGGTGTTTTGTATCGAGTCGGCCAGGTCCATGAGCGTCAGCAGCGACTGAGGAGTCTCAGGGATGTGATAGTCGGGCCAGGCGATGTACTGCAGCTGGACGACCTTGCGTGGAGCAACCTGTGGCTCAGAGAGGTTCTTGAGGAGGAAGGTCCTGCGCACGGTAGTTGGCTCGTATTTGCTTGCCGATGCGATTGAATTACTCGCCTCTCTCTCTTGCTGCGATGCGGGCATGGTGGGAAAGAGGGCACCCCCATTTTCACCCTTGCTGAGCACACCGTTAGACTCCTCCGAGCGCATCTGGTGGCCTGCTTCGTCCAGAACAACCTCTTCGAGCTTAGTGAGCCGGATAGAATCGCCATAGGCAGTGTCGAGCCAGTAAGGATGGCTCTGCAAGCGTCCGCTCTCGTGCTCGCGGGTGAGCATGACAATGACACGGCTGTTCTGCTCCCAAACGGCGGTCCAGAATGCTGCAAAGGTACTGGGCAGCGGTGCTTGCGTGGCAATGTAGCGGCGCTTACTGCCGAGTCCCGTCGGAGGGGTGACGTACGAGCCGTTGAGGTAGTCGGAGCCAGAATCGTGGACAGACTGCGGCTTGGCGAGGCGAACACGGCTGTGCTCGTAGGTCCAGATGTTGTTGTAGCGGTTGTCAGCGCCACGCTCGAGAGCGGCAGCGATGCTGAAAGGGAAGGCGTGGCCCGAGGGATCCAGTGTCTGTCGCTGTCCAGCGCCGGACGACGACTGTTTGAGCAGAGCCGCAGCTTGAGCTTTGGCAAAGTCTTTGGAGCGAGGATCTTGGTCGGACTCTGCCGAGTGCTGTTGCATCGTCGCGATCAGTCGATTCTGCTCGGCCTTTTCGACGTCGAAGAATACCTGCGCAAGGGCGAGTGCTCGGTCCGGGCTCGACAGCTGCACCAGCTTCTGAAAGAATGGAGGCAGATGGCGCGTCTGCGCCTCGCTCATCTGTGGCAGCTCCATTGGAATCTTTTCGGTGATGCCGTGCTGCAATTCGCGATTCTGGCGAATGTTGTCAAAGAACGGATTGGCACATGCAGCAGCAGAGCGGTTGGTCTCGGCCTCGGCTCCTTTTTGACCTTGCGAACGACCCGCCAAATTCAGTCGGAAGCCGTCACCGGAGCCGCCGCGCTGAGTTGCCTCCTTAGCCGGCGATGCCGACTGACCAGGCCAACCAGCAACTGTGCTCTGCGTTTGGAATGCTTCCATCGGCAGACCACGAGGCTGGACGAGCGACTTGCGCTCGTCGTCTACTCCGGCCGGACTGCCAAAAGCAGGCAGTGCAGCAGAGCCGTTGAGCTCCAGAGTAGGAGGCTTTCGGCTACGTACATCGGCGGGGCTTTGGCCGCGCGTCGAGTCGGGGCTGCTCGACTTCTCCTCCGGAGCATGCTTGCCGGGCGCGTTCGTGTCGATGAGGTCTTGGGCCTTTTTAGAACGAGCGAGCTTGTTGAAGCCTCCAACAAGCCAGCAAAGCTCGCCAGCAAACCCAGCAGCTTCGAACTTTTTGAGCACGCCGATGAGACAAGGACCGCCACCACCAGCAGTGGCATTGCCGGTGCCGTCAATGCGAGTCGTGTCGGTGTCGAGCACGATGATCTTGGTGACACCTGGCTCATCGGGCAAGCTGATCGTTGCACCGCGCTTTCGAACGGCTTCGAGCGACGCTTCGCTTGACGTGCCAGCTTTGGCAGCATCGGGTTTGGGCTTGAGCGGTCCCTTTCGCCAGCGCATGAAACGTCGTCGATCGCTGGTACTGCCGAGCATCTCGTCCTCGATGCGTTCAACGGTGATCGCGGGTCGTTTGAGCAACGTGCTCGGAGCACAGATGTTGATGCTGGATGCGACACGAGCCGTCGAGTAAGACGTGGACGGGCGAATGTCGAGAATCAGAACATCCTCCGAGGTGGCTGGCTGAGAAGCCGAGGAAGCCGCATTCGCCTGGCGTTTCCAGGATGGTAGCTTGAGCGCCTCGGCGAGACCGTCGACATCGAGCGCCTTGTATTTGGTGAGGTCGTTGGTAGCAGCGCCAGCTTTGGTGTTCGACGACGACGAACCTGCAGGTAGAGGCAGCGATGCGCTAGACGACAGTCCGCCGTTGAGCTTGGGAGGCAGGTTGAGCGTGCGGCGAAAGTCTGGTGGAAGAGCAGGCGAGCCAGAGCTGGAGCCGGGAAGCTTCAACTTGTTGGTGGTGGAGGCGGCCGCGGTGGCAGCGGGTGTTGGCGGCACAGCGAGCTTGGCCATGCGGAAGCCCTCTGGCAGAGCAGTCGCCATGCCTCCATCCGGGAATAGCTTAGCCCAAGGATGCGCATCTCTGTCCTGCGAAGAAGCATCGGCGGAGGTCGAATGCGAAGAACGAGCGCCCGAAGAGGAGACCAAAGGCGTGACGAGAGCAAACGGGCTGGCGATGCGTGTTGCACCTGGATTAGGTGCGTTTGCGTCGGGCACGTGGATGCTAGCAAAGTAGTCGGGTTCTGCGCCGGACGAAGCGGCCGCAGAGGTCGAGGGTGTCGCTCGCATGGAGGGGCCGGAAACTGTGTGGGAGGAGGAGGAGGAGGCAGACGAAGAAGACGCAAAATTGAGGGAGGGGAGCAAAGATCGCCGCGATTTTTGCTTTGTTGTGGTATCTGGAGGATGGGTCGACATCATGGCTATATCAAAAGAGAGCTTGTAGGAAGGGTCGTACAGCGAGATGAAGCTGATGCGGATGTGCAAATACGAGACGAAGATTCCTTGCGTATCTAGGGCGAAGCGGGATGCGAGGTCGAAGGATCAGGAGAGCAGTAGCATGGCGATGGTGCTCTTTCACTGGGGCAGTCAAGTGAGGTTGAAGTGGTTCTCCAATGCAGGCACGTAAGGTAGTCGAAGGTCGCGCTGTTGTCCCTGTCGCCTTCGAGGTGCGGTGGCTGGGTCGAAAGATACGGCGAGTCAGGGTGGGACACGACTGAGATGAGCTATATGCGTAGGAGATGATGGAGACGTCGCACCGTCAAGCACCGGGCCCGATTGCGATGAAGACGGATGGCTCGATCGGACGAGCAGAAGCGGAGAGATGCGAAGCGGTGGGATGACAGGAATGCGGCAGGCTAGCTAGCTGGCTAGCAATGTGAACAGGCGATGGTGGCTTCTGATGCGATGGGCGAGAAAAGGTGTGTTGGTGGCGACGGAGGCAGATGCGAAAGCAGTGGGACGCGATGTCGAAGGCGTCGTTGGAGGAATGGGCACCAATCGTCGATTGGCAGAAAGGGTGAGGGTGAGGGTAAGGGTGGAAGAGCTCGACAGAAGGTTGTGTGCGTTGGATGCGAAGCGTGCCAAGTGGCGTGGAGTGATTAGCACAGTGGAACAGAAACGCCATGCCAAGTTAGGTACGGCGTACGAGGAACCAAAGTGGACCAAAGTGGAGACGGGCGCTGAGCTTCGAGTCGGGTGAGGATCAGCGGGCGTACAGGAAGAGAAACTTGCTGCTGTTTTGTGCTGAGTGACCCAAATCGAGCTCTGAATTGGCCGTGTCAGGCTCATGCGGCGTCCAAATAGAGTGCAATATTATTTTTCTTAGAATAAATGAGGGACAAAGTACGCAATCCGGCGTTGCGTAGCAGCCGAGCTGACGAGAAGCGAGCATGAGAAGGTACCAGTAGAATCACATAGAGACGTGCAACACCCTATTTGCAAGCCAAGCTTATCGCTCAAGCACTGAAGAGCACGACGCGGTTACGGTGGATCCACTCCCACTGTCACTTTTAGAGACGAGGTGAGTTGACTTATTCAAAGGGAAGGAAAGACGGTGTTGCGACATGCAATGCGCGCGTCCATCGTAGCCAGTCGGCCAGTAAGCCAGCTTGGCAGGCTTCCTCTCGAGATTGTGGTGCTCAAAATGGAGAATACGAAATTTATTCAGCGGTGGGATGATGCAACGGCGAGACAGCAGCAGCGAGTGTAGGTGACAGCATGCGGCTTTGCGCACACAGTGCTTCTCTCCAAGAGAGCCAGCGGCAATTGCAATGAGGCAATGTCGAAAAACCGCTGAAATATATATTTACAACTGTATTGTGCAGAAATGATTCGAAAAAGAGAAAGACCACAATGAGTTGCGCGCGCTGCAACCAGATGAGGGTCGATGACGACGATTCGTCGCTTGTGCATGGCGACGGTAACCTTAATTGACCTTGACCTCTCTCAACATTGAGAAACGGCATCGCCTTCGGTTCGAGATTTCTTTCTCTCTCCGACTTTTCGTGATCATATGCATAGTGTAGACGTCAATGGCTTCGGCTCCAACTGAGATCGCAAAGGCGATGCCGGTGGTCCGGGGTAAAGCTGCACCAATGTACTGTGTACTGTAGCATCTCAGGGCGCAAAAACGCTTGGCAATCACATGTTCAATGTGCGTCACTGCCCTCCTTGTGGTGAAGTACACCCTGTGGGCCGCCCCGCGCTGGCTGCAGTGAGGGCGCGCATTGCAAACCACCATTTCTGGGCGCCGCATCTCGCTCGGGCTTTGGAGGTCGAGACTCGACAACTCGACAAGCATCAACTGCCAGCCAACCAGCATTCAACAAAGCTACTGTAAGTAGAAGGGTTGACCTTCACACAGCGCAGAGGGTGTCGATCGATTGTGGTTGTCGTCGCCGTCACAAGTTGTTAGAAGAACAAGACGTGGCTCGGCTCAGCATCAGCATTGGCTTGGCTTGCTGAAGGCGATGCTCAGGCGCAGAAGAAACGCAGGCGCGCGAGAGAGAAACACGATTTCGAACCGCTGGCTCGATTTTCAGGAAAGGGGAGGGAAACATAAAAGAAAGAAAAAAAAAAAAGGAGGAAAAAAGGGTTGGTTCGATTATGCCGTTACTGTGTATGATAACGCTGCGGGTGTCCCGACTCGTGTGCATCAAGCATTATGGCACCGTCACGGGGTCTCGTCCCACGACCCGCAGCTACATTGGAAATCAGGCATCTGTAGGCATGAAAGAGGCAAGAGGTCCTGCTTCACCTCAGCCCCTCCAACGCGCTTGGCTCTGTGTGTATGTTGTGGCAACATGGTCGAGGCCTAACAAAATGTTGTTCAGGTGTTGTACAATCACCATGACGTAAGGAGAGACCGCCTCGCATTCAGGGTACGACAAACCTGCACGAAGCAAATCTCACGGAGGAGGTCTCACCCAGAAGCGAGATCCTCTGCTCGTGCGGGTCGAAAGGCAGAAGGTCCAGATAGGCCAATGTTATTGTAGAGTGATTTAACGACAATCTGAATGTGGAAAATGCAGCTTCGCTTCGAGCGCGGTCATTGGCCGAGCGACACACGGATCTCTCCGCAGGTGGAAACGAAGTAAGTTCAGTTGCTTCTTGGGCGACGTTTCCGGCTGTGATACTCGCTGATGGCGCTCAGCGCAGATGTTTGGCATGCTTCCGAGATCAGCAACATGGACAGCGTCATGCGACAGCCTCAGGCGCTCACTTCTCTGCTTACCGCTATTCTGGTCAGTCTGATAAAGGGATCATGGACGAGCCTGAGCGTTTGTTCGAAGGCGGTTTCTCCTGATCACGAGCTCTAGCGGGCCTCCTACGCTCAAGCTTCGACGATCCGGTTGCGACCACTGCATGAGCAGCCTACACGTAGCTCAGAAAGCCGCCGATGGAGCGAAGTATTCGTGTCAGAGCCGTGAGCATCCGTCATCGAGCCCGAAGGTGTAATGCGCGAAACGGGTGCTCTTTTGGTTCGTGTGTGGGTGTCGGCGTAGACGGAATGATCCGAAATTCCAACCAACACCGTTGGTTCTATTACACAAACGAGGCAGAGCTCGCCGGCGACAACGGAGAATGTCTCGGGGTATACAGGCGTCGCTGCCGACCATTCCAAGACGTCGGACGGAGAGACCGCGTCGGACGGTTGGCTCTTCGTCCCGCGGCTCGTCGGCATGACCGGTCAATTGTCATGCTGCGTGCGCTCTTTTACGTGTCTAGCGTAACTTGCTGCGCTGTTCGCTTCTTTCCGCTTTGGCCGCACCACACTCGCCCCAACGTCCGTCACGAGCACAGAGGCTCACGGTGGCAGTCGCCGTCACAGCCGCGTATCTGACTCGACACCAGCAACTTGTGTTTGTGCGTGGTGTAGCATGCTCTTGTTCGGGGAGCGTCCGATGTTCGTCAACCTACAACATAAGTTAGAGCAAGCACGGAGCGTCGGCATGGCCTTTGCTTTGGATGCGCTGCGCCATGCTGCGCTGTGCTGTGATGTGCTGTCTGCTGTTCTTGCAAAAAGGCACACAAATCGAAATTTCGGAACAACTCGACCGCGCAAGAAGAAAAACCCTTGATCCTCCTCCTCACTCACCCTCTGTCACCGCGCTGGCTGCTCCGGCTTTTCCAGCTGTCTCTTGTTTGTGGTTGGATGGCATTTTTTTGTGGCTGCCCAAGGCGCTGTTGTTGGCAAGTCCAAGTCACGTTGCGTCCATCGCCTCGTTTTGGCTCTCGTCGATTCGAATCAACTTACTCCACAACTGAGCCCGCTTCCCACCTCGTCTCGTCTCGTCGTTCCGCTCCGCCACCACCCTCCCTTTCCTCCCCTCATTACCTACCTCACCGAGTGAATCGAGACCCCCCCTGGTCTGATCCACGTCGCAACCCTTCGTCATCAACATGCTGCGAAGCATCACTTCGCGATCCATGCCCCGTGCGGCATGGAGGGCCTCCACCCTCCCCTCCGCCTCGGCTCGCATCGCAAGACCCAGCTCTGTGAGCGCATCGCTCAGATACTACCAGTATTCCGCCAAGTCCGAGCAGGCCAGCCCTGCTCCTGCCAAGCCCAACGCTCCTTCTGGAAGCGACAACTTCATCAACACCACCAACGCCTACTACGCCGAGGAGATGCACAAGCTCTGGAAGCAGGACCCAAAATCTGTCCACGCTTCGTGGGACGTCTACTTTAGCGGTCTCGCAAAGGGCCTTCCCAGCGAGCAGGCCTTCCGTGCTCCCCCCACTCTCATGCCGTTGCCCATGGAGGCTCCTCCTGTCGACGTCTCGGGCTTCAGCGGTTCCACCGACGCCGTCGACGACCACCTCAAACTCCAGCTGCTCGTCCGTGCCTACCAGGTCCGCGGTCACCGCATCGCCCGCCTCGACCCGCTCGGCATCCTCGACCCCGACCTCGACCCCAACATCCCAGAAGAGCTCAAGATTGAGCACTACGGCTGGTCCGAGGCCGACCTCGACCGCAAGATGCGTCTCGGTCCCGGTCTCCTGCCCAACTTTGTCAACCAGGGCATCCAGGAACTCACCATTCGCGAGATCATTGACGCCTGCAAGCGCATGTACTGCGGCTCCATCGGTGTCCAGTACGTCCACATCCCTGACCGCGAAAAGTGTGACTGGCTCCGACAGCGCCTCGAGACGCCCGAGCCCTTCAAGTACTCGGTCGAGGAGAAGCGCACCATCCTCGACCGTCTGATCTGGTCCGACTCGCTCGAGCGCTTCATCGCCTCCAAGTACCCTAACGAGAAGCGTTTCGGTCTCGAAGGTGGTGAGTCGCTCATCCCCGGTCTCAAGACGCTCATCGACCGCTCCGTCGAGCACGGCGTCGAAAGCGTCACCATCGGCATGCCCCACCGTGGTCGTCTCAACGTGCTCGGCAACGTCATTCGCAGACCCATCGAGGGTATCCTCCACCAATTTGCCGCCAAGGAGGATGACGGCGAGGGCGGAGGAGACGTAAAGTACCATTTGGGCGCCAACTACGTTCGACCCACCCCTTCGGGCAAGAAGGTGGCCCTCTCGCTCGTCGCCAACCCGTCGCATCTCGAGGCCGAGGACCCCGTCGTGCTCGGCAAGACCCGCGCCCTCCAGGACTTTGCCAAGGACAAGGAGCACACCACCTCGCTCGCACTCCTCATGCACGGTGATGCCGCCTTTGCCGGTCAGGGTGTCGTCTACGAGACCATGGGCATGTACAACCTTCCCAACTATGCCACCGGCGGTACCGTCCACATTGTTGTCAACAACCAAATTGGATTCACTACCGACCCTCGATTCGCCCGTTCCACCCCTTACCCCTCGGACATTGCCAAGTCGATCGACGCTCCCATCTTCCACGTCAACGGCGACGACGTCGAGGCCGTCACCTTTGTCTCGCAGCTCGCTGCCGACTGGCGTGCCACCTTCAAGAAGGACGTTGTCATCGACCTCGTCTGCTACCGACGTCACGGACACAACGAGACCGACCAGCCCTCGTTCACCCAGCCTCGTATGTACAATGCCATCGCCAAGCAGGAACCTACCCTGCAAAAGTACTCTGCCCGCCTCGTCGAGGAAGGCAGCTTCACCAAGTCGGACATTGAGGAGCACCAGAAGTGGGTGTGGGGTATGCTCGAGGAGGCGTACGACAAGAGCAAGAACTACCGTCCCGAGGAGCGCGAATGGCTCTCGAGCGCCTGGGAGGGCTTCCCTTCGCCCAAGGAGCTCGCAGAGCAGATCCTCGACCACAAGGACACCGGTGTCAAGGAGGACACGCTCAGGCACATCGGCAAGACCGTCTCCTCCTACCCTGAAGATTTCACCGTCCACCGCAACCTCGGCCGTATCCTCAAGACGCGTGGCAAGACTGTCGAGGAGGGCAAGAACATCGACATGAGCACCGGTGAGGCGCTCGCCTTCGGTTCGCTCGCTCTCGAGGGCAACTATGTGCGTCTGTCCGGTCAGGATGTCGAGCGTGGTACCTTCTCGCAGCGCCACTCGGTGCTGCACGACCAGGAGAACGAGGCCACCTACACTCCGCTTCAGCACGTCGGCGAGGGTCAGGCTCCATTTGTGGTCTGCAACTCGTCGCTCTCTGAGTTCGGATGCATGGGCTTCGAGCTCGGATTCTCGCTCGTCTCGCCCCAGAACTTGACCATCTGGGAGGCGCAGTTCGGTGACTTTGCCAACAACGCACAGTGCATCATCGACCAGTTCATCGCCTCGGGTGAGCGCAAGTGGCTCCAGCGAACCGGCTTGGTGCTCAACCTGCCCCACGGTTACGACGGTCAAGGCCCCGAGCACTCGTCGGCACGTATCGAGCGTTTCCTGCAGCTCTGCGACGACCACCCGTTCAAGTTCCCCACGCCAGAGAAGAGCAACCGCCAGCACCAGGACTCGAACATGGCTGTCGTCTACTGCACCACGCCGGCCAACTACTTCCACGTGCTGCGTCGCCAGGTGCACCGCGACTTCCGTAAGCCGCTGGTCAACTTCTTCTCCAAGTCGCTTCTTCGTCACCCGGAAGCACGATCCAACCTCGAGGACTTCCTGCCCGGCACTGGATTCCAGCGATTCATCCCTGACCCTCACGCATCGGAGGGCAAGGACGAGCTGGTGGCACCTGACCAGATCAAGCGTCACATTTTGACGTTCGGTCAGACCTACTTTGAACTGCTCAAGCACAGGAGGGAGAACAACATCAAGGACGTCGCCATCTCGCGTATCGAGCAGCTCTCGCCGCTGCACTACGAGGCGGTGGTGCAGGCTTTGGACAAGTACCCCAACGCCGATCTGGTCTTCTGCCAGGAGGAGCCCTTGAACAACGGTGCATGGTCGTACTTGCAGCCTAGGTTGAGGACCGCTTGCCGACACACGCAGCATCACAAGAACGACATTGTCATCTTGGCCTCGAGACCACCGAGCAGTTCGGTTGCCACCGGATCGAAGATCGCGCACAAGGCCGAGGTCGAGGCTTACCTGAAGGATGCATTCGACTTGAACAGGAAAGCGTCGGATGACGAGCACTTGTAGAAGTGAAGCAGTCGGATCGTCTTTCAGAGTTTCCTTGCCTTGATCCTCGACACATCATCTCTAAAAATTTGTTAATCGATTCCCGTGTTTTCATTCTTCGTCGTCTGTTCTCTCATTGCATGATCTGCTTTCGACGTGCCCGGTGTGGGTGCTTGAGACGGGAAGAAAGTGAGCCCGCAACGCATTTCGCAAATCATTGAAGGTCGAGCAACACAGACACGCACATCCCTCTGCTGCAGATGGACTTCCATCAAGGTTGACGAATAAGTTGAGAAACAAGTTACAATAAAACAAAGTGTTCGTCCGAAAGCGAGGCTTAATTTTACTCTGCGACACCTTTGAGTTTGTTACCGAGGAGCAGGAAGCTCTCGTAGCTGGTTTCGGTACCTGTGTAGTTGACGGTGAACTTTTGCACTCCCGCGTACTTTTTGATGGCCTTCCTCCAGTAGCAAGCTGCAGATGCGGGGCTGACGTACCTCTCTCGGAAGTAGGACCACTGGTTGTCGGCGATCCTCTTTGCCTTGGCGTCATCTTTAAGCAGTTCGTCCATGACTTCGGGTAGACGCATCCAGGTGGTATCTCGAAACGCCTGACCTCTGTCGTCTTCGACCTGAACACCGGGTTCGTCGCCCTTGTATTCGGGGACGAAGACGATGTTCTGATCGGGCGAGTTGGTGTCGGCGTTGTAGAGGTGCGTCCAGTGCTGGATCCATCTTGGTTCGTGCGTGACGATGACGGAACGACAGTTTTGAAGATACCTCAGTCGACCGGAGTAGGTCATGCCTTCGGGGAACGCGTGGAACTTCCACTTGCAGTGCTCTTCCATGGTGACGAAGCCTTCCCTGTTACCCCAGTCCAGGGGTTTGACGTCGTTCCAGTCGTGGTTCTCGGCTGCAGCGAGCAGGGCTTTGCGGTCGGCGGTTCCGACACCCATGGCTCCACGCCAGAAGAGTTTGGGCACTTTGCTGTCCCAGGGAGTAGCTTGCTCGATGGCGAGCGTCTTTTCTCGATGCTCTGTGTACGATCCGATGCCTGGCTCTGGCCAGCTGTAGAAACCGTAATCTGGCATCAACCAGAGATCCTCCAGATAGGGAGCCCGGTCGAGCGAAAACTTGCCCATGGACCCCCAGTCGTTTGCACTGAGACAGAACTCGGCATCCGGCAACTTCTCCCTGGCACCCACGACGCTCTGGAACAGCAACGCCAGCGCCGAGTTGACGCGAGTGAACGCCGACTGTTGGAAGTACTTCAAGTAGACGCGGTTGTTGTGAATCACCACCCTTGCATGCGACCAGATCCCATCGTCGCACACCTTGTCCAGATACTCCATCGTCAACGGATGTTCCGTATAGTACTCTACGCTTCGATCGATCTCCTTCCACAACCCGGGGAAGAACGCATCGCACTCATCCTCCGTCAACGTCAGATCCTCCGGATTGAACGGTGAATCGTACGACAGATCCGCTCGACCGGACCCGTTCATCCAACGACCGAACTCGTTGCCATCCACATCCGTGACGCTGGAGAATGTCGCAGTGGGATGTTGCTTGGACCACGGAAGCTTGCCCGCGTATTCGCCGGCTTTGGCTTTCCAGCTGGCGGACGTTTCGGAATCGGAGGATGCAAAGCCGAAGAACAGGAGGAGGGTGAGGAGGGCCGCTGCGATGAGGGCCCACCGTGTACGCGCGCGTCCGAAGCCGGAAGATGAAGAGGAGCCGCGCGTATCGGATACGTTGGTGGGGAGGGTGGAGTTGGTGGGGACGCGCGTGTACTTGTTGAAGATGCCGGACATGATGGCGAACGATACAGTAGGCAAGTGGAAGCGACGTGTTGAGGAAATGAATGTGATAGGATCGAGGATCGGACGTCACGCAAACATCGCCTGTTGGTTCCAAGGCTGAGTCAGGACGACACTTGATCGACGAAGGATGGTGCAGAATGAGCTGCGTTGGAGACCGGTATCGAGGCGGAGGAAGCGATCTGTCCACTCGAAACCAGCCCTGAACTCTGCTTTGCTGTGCTTGACGGCTGAATTCGAGCTGGAGATGCAGCCGCGCCTGTTGTGCTGCTGTACTGCTGTGCTGTTCCGCTGTGGTGTGACTATCGCAAAAGGAATGCTAGGGGACGGCTCGGATCAGCCGATCGATATACACTTTGGATGGTGGTGAACGTCGGATGCAAGCCGACCAACCAACTCCTTCCGCTCGATGACCACTGGCGGCGGTGCCTGAATATGCGGCGGTTGCTCCGTCCTGCCTCTGTGTGTTTGCTGTGCGACAAATTTCAGGCTTTTGCCGAACTCCAGCCCGAAATCCCACTGCAGTGGCGGACATTGCCTGGAAAATGAGGAGCAGCAGAGCCCGACATCTCGACCCAACCTTTTTCCTTCGCCAAGCCAGCACGCTCCTGTCGCGCCTCGAAATTAACCTACTTGGTGTTTGACCGGCCTTGGCAAAAAGCGATTTGCACCTCCATGCGATGAAAGCTTAAATCTATTTTATTTACTTGTTATCTCGAATCGACGTTCAGCTGAACACTATTCTTCTTGCCGTGGGTCAAGACTGGATCGAGAGCTGTACTTCAAAGGGCCGTGTCCCTTTGCCACGGGTCTGTATTGGAGCCGCTGAGTTGGCAGAGTGGGTGTCAGTACGAAGAGGTAAAATCTAAATGAGTTACCGAATGCGAGAGCTGCTGGCTGGACACGTATCTCTCGGCGACTTTGTGTTCCGTCTGTTGCGCCCAGACCAACACGACTCGAATATTAGCAGTTGGCCTCCACACCCTGACTCGACGCATGCTCGTTTTGCAGTCCCTGATCGTGTTCTTCCTTCCTGCCTCCCCTCCCCCTGCCCACCATCTAGCTATCCTTCAATCTACCATCGGAACTTCCGATCGCTTCCATAAGGGTCACTCTTCGATCATGTCTGCGGCATCCACGTCAGGCGACGCCGTCGCCCAAGATGGGCCCGACGTTGCGCCGATTCGCAGCATCCTCGACACCGACCTCTACAAGCTCACCATGCAACAAGCCGTTCTTCGGCACTACCCTTCCACTCGCGTAGCCTACAAATTCACCAACCGTTCCGCTTCGACCATGAAGTTCACACGTTCCGCCGTCGACCTCATCCGCCATCACATCGACGGCCTCGTCCACCTCTCGCTCACTTCCGACGAACGCAGCTGGCTCGAGAAGACGTGTCCGTACCTGCGACCAGACTATCTCGATTACCTGGAGGCGTTTCGCTTCCAACCCTCTGCGCAGGTGCAGGTGGAGTTCGTCCCGACGGGGGATGGGGAGCGGGGGGATCTCAGTTTGAAGGTCGCGGGAGTGTGGTCGGATGTGATCTTTTACGAGGTGCCGTTGATGGCGATCGTATCCGAGGTGTACTTCAGCACTGTCGACACAAACTGGTCTTTGGAAGGACAACATCAGCAGGCGTTTGACAAAGCGTTCCAGCTGACATCCCACGGAATCCGCTACTCGGAGTTCGGCACACGTAGGCGGCGATCCTACCAAACGCACCGCATCGTGATCCAGGGTCTCATCTCGGGAGACTCTTCCGCCTCCTCCCCGACTGGAAAACTCCTAGGAACATCCAACGTCCACTTCGCACACCTCTACAACCTCATCCCCATCGGAACCGTCGCACACGAATGGACCATGGCCATCGCAGCACTCGAAGGCTACGCGCACTCGAACCTCAAAGCCCTTCAACTCTGGGACTCGGTCTACTCGCCACCGGACTTCGTACCCAACAGTCCCACGCACGACCTCACCATCGCCCTCACCGACACCTTCTCCACCGGCGTCTTCTGGAACGACCTGCTCGACAACCCCTCCGGCATCGAGATCGCTCGCCGCTGGCGCGGGTTGCGACAGGATTCCGGCGACAGCAAGGCCTTTGCGCAGAAGGCGCTCCAGGCGTATGCCCAGATCGGTGTGGATCCGAGCACCAAAGTCGTCATCTACTCCGACGGGCTCGATGTCGAGAGGTGTTTGGAACTCGCAGCTTACTCGAAGCAGATAGGCATCGGTGCAGGGTTCGGCGTGGGGACGTCGTTCACGAACGACTTCAAGCAGCGAGGAGGTGGGGAGAAGAGCAAACCATTGAATATCGTCATCAAGCTCGACTCGGTGGAAGACAGACCGGTGGTCAAGATCAGCGATGAGCTGACCAAGAACACAGGCGATCCAGCCGAGGTTCTGGCGGTCAAGAGGAGGTTTGGTATTCCAACGGGGAACAACGTGGGTGGTGGTGGTGTGGATGTTATCAAGGACTACAGCACTGGTGGTGCCGGTCAGGAGATCGAAGTGGAAGACGCTTAGTTTTTTCGACAATCGTCATTTTGCTTTTGTATACAACTCGTGTCTACCTGGAAGTTAATCAACGAAATCCGGGAGCAGGCGTCGAACTGACCCCGCCCAATGAACCCCGTAGACTCTTCAACGCGCGATCGACCTCGAAGCTCTCATCACCCAAAAACGTCTCTTCCTCCTCCTGCCCTCCTGCTCCCCCTCCCAAGCTGTCACTGGCATCGAAGCTGAGCTCCGACAACCCACTACCGCTGACCGAAGGCGTGATCGATCTAGCCCTAGCCGGAGAACTCGAGCCTCTCGAAACGTGCCTCGCCCTGAACGCAGCCAACGGACTTGACCCGGACACATTCCCACTCCCCACCACTCCTCCGCCGTACTCTGTCATCGTCGGAGTACCCGCTCGACTTGCACTTCCAAAGCTGTTCGGGGTAGAGATCGGACTCGACGCGCGTCGATTTGCGGGGGAAAATTGGGAATAGTCGACGGTCGAGTTTGGCGAGTCTTGTTTCGGTGACGCCTTGGGGCTGGATCGAGAGATGGGGGAGCCGGCGCCAATGTCGCTGGTTCTGGTTTTGGGGGAACCTTTCAATCGACTGGCGGCGACAAAGTTGATAGATTTGGCGATGGAGGGAGAGTGCATTCCGAGCACCGGTGTCTGGGGTTGTTTCGCATGAGCGGGAAGCGCGGCGGTGGTGGTAGGAGTCGATTGTGTTGGTGCGGGTGAGGTTGAGGAAGAAGCTCGTTGGACGAGCACGGCTGCTTCGACAGCGTTGAATAGCAAGACCACGCTGACCGCCCACATGACCCACCCGACAATGCCATCGACCAGCTCATCCGTATCTCCTCCCACATGCATGTAGATCTGATCCAGAACCAACCAGTACGCGTCTCGAGGTCGGGTCGACACCGCAGGTACGATCCACAAAAGACCCAACGCTGAAAGGTTCCACTTGATGCGCCTCTTCAACGCGATGGTGGACTCCGCGCCCCCCGCCGCCGCGACTGATCTAGTAACGGTCATCTTGTTACCGTTCCCACCGCTCGCTGCTGGAGCGGCACCTGCGGAAGCAATCGCGTTGCGCTGCGTCAATTGCTGCTGTTGCGGCGGCTGCGGCTGTGTAGACGTCGAAAGCGCGGTCTGGTAGGGTGACTTGTTCGGCGTAGCCGCGGAGTTCAGTGCTGAGCTCTGGGTCTGTTGCTGAGTCTGTGGAGGCAGAGGCTGGTTTTGAAACCGGACAGCTTTTGCCGAAGCGTCGGCGGGAGTCAAGGCTTGAGAGTAGGCGTGGTAGGAGGTGGAGGGAGTTCGAACCGGTGTTGCGAAGCCGTACGACGACGACGAAGAAGGGCCGCTGCGACCTGGTGATGGTGCGGAGTGAAACATGTCTGCGGCGTTGGATGCAGGCTGAGCTTGTGCCGCGAGATGGAAATGAAAGTGGGTGGGTCTCGGCGTCGATGGCCAGAATCGGATGTTCTGGGCTTGGTAGAGGTGCAGCTCGGTCGCTGGGGTATGATGTCGATGCGCTGGTGCTAGCGGCTTATCGGTTCGCGACCCTTGATGATGATGATGGTGACCAACAAGGAAGCAGCGTCGCGAAGGATTCGTCGTCGTCCATGTTCCAAACACCAAAAATTGACAGGTGTGGATTTCGGACATTCCGCTAAGGCTGGCGCGTGCGAAAAAGGATAACGGATGTGAGACCATCATTAATGTACACCGTGCCATTTTGATGCAGCACGTGAGCGGTGCGGCCAGCCTGTTTTTCAAGTGTTGTTTCGACTTCAGCCTCCACAGCTGCGTGCTGTAGGCGCGAGGCGAGAGTGTCTGAAAGAGCCCCTGAATCAAGGCGCGAAAGACCAACACTCGAGCTGCAGGGTCAAGTTCCACTTTTCCACAGCTCAACATCATCATTCGCGACCATCATCCAACCATCTCACACCTCAACTTGCAACTCTTCCATCCTACAATCAATCACACGCAGCACACTCGCTCCCCACATCATGGCATCTCGCAGCACCGCCACCTCTTCAGCAGCGGCATTCCTCAACGGCGGGCCCTCCACCTCCTCCTCCCGCAAGATGGGCAACCACCCACGTCAAACCTCCTCCTCCCTCTACACCGCCTTCTCCCCCAAACAGATCCAAGGCTTCAAAGAAGCCTTCAACATGATCGACACAGACTCGGACGGTCTCATCTCCCCCGCCGACATCTCCGTCATGCTGTCCAACCTCGGCATCGACTCTTCCTCTTCCGCCAAGGATTACATCAAACCCGGATCCGCAGGTGTCAACTTTACGCAGTTCCTGACCATGTTCGGCGAACATCTGGCAGAGTTGGACGATCAGACGGTGTTGTTGGAGGCATTCGAGTGTTTTGATGAGAAGGACGTGGGGAGGATCGAGGCGGAGGAGTTGCGGTTTTGGCTGAGTCAGGTGGGGGATAAGATGAGCGATAGGGAGATCGACAGGTTGTTGAGCGGACCGTTTATGGATAAGAGCGGCAAGTACTTTGATTACAAGGCGTTTGTAGAGGCGGTCAAGATGTCGGAGCCTGCGGAGATCGAGTAGGCGTTGGGAGGGAGCAACTGTATATTAGGTCGTGTGGCTGAATCTGACAAGTATCTTTTTCCTGCAAGGAAAGAGTGCGAATGTGGATGGCAAGGATTGACGTCCTCGAAGGTCCATCTCTAGCGGCGTGTTTGACTGCCCATCCATTTGAGCATCTCCATCGTCCGTCCTACTGCTTCCGACAGATCCTCCGCGCACTTCAGTATCCGATCCGTGGCCTTCTTCCACTCGCTAGTGTCAGGCATGTCCTGGTCAACTCTATCGAAATGCCCTGTGACGCGCTCGGGTCGACCCTGAGCCCGACCCAGGCGTGTATAGGCAGCTGCTACGGCCGAGTCGATCGCGGTCACATCCACCGAACCTGGAGTACAGGCGAGGGAAAGAGGAGGAGTAGGGAGCGGCATCGATGAGGCAAAGTTTTCCGGCCAAGCTTGACTGCATGGAAGTAACGTAGGTGAAACGTCTGCCGTTGGCATAGGCGAAGGTGTCGGAGCGAGCAGCGTGGAGCTGTTGGTCCTTCTCAGCTGTGCGGGAGTAGATGCTCGAGTGTTTGTGGAATCACGCTTCCTCTTCCGACTGCTACTGGGGGCATTCATCCTCGCTTGAATCCCTTCTTGACTGCGCCCAGCCAGTCGCAGATACATTTCCTTGTTCCTCTGGAATACTTCCCATACTCTCCGCGGTCCTGAAGTTCGCATCTCGCAGTCCGAGTCTGTGGTCGACGAGCTACGTGTTGAACCGTCATCGTCGTCGTCAAGCATCGAAGGATCGTCTTGAAGCGAGTTGGAAGGATCGATATTGTCCCACACCGACGGACAAGATACAGACATCTGTCTTTTGCTAAAGATTGATTTAGAATCCTGTCGCTTGCTGCGACTAGCGTCGTCTTCGAATCGCGTCTGGGACGTCGTCGCCTGCGGCAGGTCAACGTTTGTCGAGGCCTCGATTATGCGACGAATATTTGGCGGTGATTGATCGACCTGAGAGCGAAGACGCTTGATGGGGTTCGGTATAACTCTCTCCGCAAGCACGTCCCCCAGACGCGGAGAAACAATGTGCTCGTATGGCAGTCCTTGCTTTCGCAAGCTCTGCCGCTTCTGACAAGCACGGCTTTTGGCATTGCATGTCTCTCGCAAGGCTTCAATGTAGGCTTCCGCGTTTCTCATGTAGCCACGAGTCGATGCTCCGTCGTTGTCTGCATGCGAATCCATTGTCGACTGCTGGGAGCCATGGGAGATTGTGAAGCCTTGCAAAGCAAAGAGATCGTCGAGGGTGTTGGCTTTTTTGATGTGAGCCGTCCAGTCATTTTCTTGACGTCGAAAGAGATGCTTCAGCTTTGGTATTTTCCGTCTATTGGCTGAGTCAGCAGCGTGGGGTTCACGTTGCGAGCTCGAGATGGTTGTAGGCGTCGAGGGAGGTGTTTCGATGTTCCTTGGTGTCGCATAAGAGACTCGAGTACCTGAGAAGATAGAGGCAGCGCTTTCGTCGTTGAGATGCTGTGGCACGCCGGACGAGGGGCCTTCACCGGTGACCGCTTGCTCCTTGTGTCTCTCTGTCCGAGGAGGTGCCTCTTGAATTGTCTTGAACATGTTGTAAACAGCAGTGATGCCGCTTTCAACAGGCTCGTCATTGGCTCTGACCTTGATATCGAAGTCTACCGCGCCGTCGAAGCTCCCTACTTCCCGACGTGCACCGTGTTCCTCACCACCTAGCTCGGACAACACGTCTTCTTGGATCCCGCCTTCCACAACCACCGTCATCAGCAGTGTCAGGTGCACCTCCTCCAATAGTCGCAGAACGTCCATCCTCCGCCAAAGTCCGGTGTTGTGAACGGTGTTTGTGTGTCGCACCTATGATGACAAAAGACAATGTTTACAGGATCTATTTATGTTCTCGATCGTGTTTGGTAGCCTCTTTTCTGCCGGTCAACTTGTGCTGAACATCTCTTCCGCCCGCACTACGATTACAACAGCCCGCGTACCATCACATTTTGCGCCGGCTGCGGAGGGTGTTACTCCTCTGCGGATCAATACGCATAGCCGCCGTACGCGAGATTAGATGCGCTGCCGTTCCTTCATCTCTTGTCACGTTGGCGGATTCATTTCACGAAACTTGACATGGAAAACATCTCAAGCCACGCTCTCTTCATTTCGGCCCTTCGCCTTGGTCATTTTCAAATCACATCAGCATCCCGACTCATCATCATCCGTCCCTCTCCCGTCTCTCCACACCCTTGAACCTCAACTTCGGTGGCACGTCTGGCCCATCATCCAGCGCCCGCTGCATCGCCGCCGCGAACAAGTGTACATCGCTCGACAGACCGACGTGAAAATGCACGTGCTCGGCGATCCTGCCCTGGCATCCGCTCGTCTCTTGTCCCAACGTAATGTGATCCTGCGTGTAGCGACCGTATGCGTTTTGAAAATCGATCCACAGATCGCGCATTTGATCGGCCAAGGATCGCATTGTGGTGGCTTCTTCCAGCATGCGTCGCAGCGTCTTGACTTTTTTATCGTAGAATGATGTAGAGAGTTGCGATGGAGATGGAGTGGGAGGAGGAGCAGCCTGAGTGCGATGTCGAAAGGGCAGTGTATGGTCTTCGCCTGGATGAGCAGAGAACGACGTCGATGGGGAATCAGAGATCGACACATGTGGCGACATGTCGCGGTCCTCGGAGATATTGGGTGAAGCACCGGCGAACGAGAGTGAGGTGCTTCTTCGGGGTCGGGTGAAGGAAGGTGAGGAACCTCTCCGAGTCGACGCATCGAGCGATGCATACGTAGGTCGGTTCTCCATCCAGTTGGATGTCTGTCGGTTCTCTGTCGATATTGGTGTCTGATGGCGGTTGGACGAGTAGAATCCGAGAATGGTGCGTCCAGAGAATTGCCCAGGGATCTTCCCTCCTCTTCCCCTTCCGCTTCCTCTTGGCCTTCCTCTCCCCCTTTTCGAGGCTTCTCCGCCCTGTGACGGACGTCCTCGCTTCGACGTCGAGGTCCTCTGACTTGAACGAAGAGCACTTCTCTCGCTACCAGTATCGCTATCCTCCTCGTCCTCGTTATACGACTCTGTTTCTTCACCATCCAGCCCAGCGACTGCCACATTCAAAGCCCGGTAGGCCTCATCCTCCGTCTCTCCTCCCCGTTCCCGCATGCCACCGCTTCTACCACTCTCGCTCTCCTCATCGCCATCTTCCGTATCGTCTCCACCATCCTCGTCGCTGTCACTGCTGACATCCACCACATCGATCGCACGCTTCTTACCCTTATCGATCGACTTCGAGCCAACTTGCGGCAAGAAATGTGCGGCGTCGAGCAGGGTGTATAGGCTGAAGTCGGGAAGTGGCGAAGCGAGTTCGGCGGTGTCGGGCGTGACGAGGTTCGGCGCGGAGATGCTTCGGATGAACGACCTGGAGGGTGCTGCTGTCGACTGCAGCTGCCTCGCTTGATGACGGCTGTCGTTGCTCGGTACTGAGATCTGAGCTGTTGACTGGCTAATGGTCTCGGCTTGGGCACGTGTGGTGACGGGCGCCTGCAGTTGCTCGGCTTGCCGATTGCTGAACACGTCATCGGGTGTTGAGGGCTGAGGCGCGACCTCGCTGCTGATCTCGCCTCGAGCACGTGTGGTGATTTCTGCTCTTCCGTCGATTCGTGTTGGCGGCTGGATGGTGTTTCGAGCCCTGTCATGGGTGGAGGGAGACGGCACCGAAAAAGGCACTGGATACGACTCGAGTGGCGCGACCGGGCGGTGTGATACAGGTGTGGTGGACGCCACCGGCGTCGCCGTCGCAACCTTCTGCCTGATCTCCTCCGCTGCTGCATCTCCAACTACTGGCGACCCTTCCGCCGAGTGCTGCGCCTCCACGGCCTCCATCGCTTCTAGCAGCTCTTCCACCGCGTCCGTACTTAGATCTCCGAACTCACTCGCTGCCCTCTGCAACCCTGCCCCCCTCTCGTCCTCTCCTCCCCATTCTTCCCCACCCCGCTCCTCCTGCACCGTGCTCAACGCCTTGCTCTCCTGCTTCTCTCTCTTTACCCTCACCTTCTCAGCCAGCGCCGCTCGCGCCTTTGCTGTCCTCGCCGTCCTCTTCTCTTCATCTTCTCTTCTTCGACGACGGCTTCCAGTCGACGACTCTGCTACCGCTGCAGGCCTTGTCATGGCCTCGATCCTCTCTTCCTTGACTCTTCGCGGCCTTCCTCTCGACGCTGCCTTCCGAATCGATGGGTCAACAGCACAGTCCAACGACTTGCGCTTCGACTTTGTCCCCCTCCTGAACGGATCGAGGCTTAGCTGCAACACTCTCGATTCTGCTTTTACGAACGATGTTCGTTTCTCCTTCGTAGCGGGCGGAGATGTATCGGCTGGAGAGGAAGGCCGTTGCGATTTGCTCCTTGTTTGCCTTCGGGTAGAAGTCGAATCTTCGGCTCTGGTCGGAGATGCGGGAAGGGCTCGTGTTGCAGATCGGTTTGATTTGACGGCGATGTGAGAGGCTTCCTGTGGAGGTACAGCGGAGTCTGAGGATCTTGTCGGTTGAGAAGCAGGAGTCGCCTCCGGTGCTGCCGATAATGCACGGCTTTTAGATCGAAGTCTGTGACCCATCGGCATTGTTAGCGTCTCCTCCGAGATGCAATCTTCTTGCTCTGTTGGCTCGGTAAAGGCTGGAGAAGCAGGGTCAGAGGAAAGCTCGATCGCCTGCGAGGCGTCTTCCAGCTCGTCGATCTCCGGACAGCTCGTAGGGACGGGCGAAGAGTCGGGTCGATGTATGACATGCACAGCTTGTTCGTCTAGTAGTTCGTCGTGCTCGGTATCGTCCCATTCCATTTGACTATCGTCGTCGTCGTGGTTCGAGTGATGTTGAAGATCGTCATTGTCGTTTTGATCTGGAATGATCGCCGTTGGCTGGTCAGCGACGCATTCGGTATCTGTCGCAGGCAATCCCATTGCAGAAATCGCCACCAGTTCCGCCACCGAAACGTTTCGAGCCTCCTGATCACGTGCCTTCCCCGATCCTCCCTCCTCGCCATCCCCGAACGTTGCACTGACCTCATCCTCTCCCACGTGCTGCTCCTCCCTCCACACCCCATACCCACCCTCCACGCGTCCAGATCTCACAGCTTCCATCCAGCTCTCTATGATACCAGATCCCACTCCAGTGTTGCTCGTGTTCACCATACACTTTTTCTTTCCTGCGAAGATGATTGAGAGGTGGGAATCCGAGATGTAGGATGGTGCGGCTACGAGAAAGAGACAGCTTGTGCAATGGCCCGTGAAGGTCTGTGCGATAGAGTCAGCGCAGCAGCGAAAATTTCGCACAGAAGTCCCGTGCACAATGAAAGGGGAGATGAGCGAATTGGCACAAGGAAGAACTTCATTTCGGAGGTTGTCCCTGCAGGACAATGGTCGAAGCGGTGGCGGTAGGGGTTCCGTTTCGACCGGTCGACGACATTTGGCCATCGTTCGTCGAGTTTATCGAACGAGGAGGCGAAATCAGAGATCGATGGATTGAGTCGTTGAGTCGATGTCTGACGACACACGCTTAGAAGCGAGCAAAAAGCTGATTCGAGTTTCACTCAGGCACGACGCTTTTCGGTTATCTTGCTTTCAACCCACACGCAGAAGGCACATCTCTGCACCTTTCTCTCTCTCTCTCATATTATCGCTCTATATTCTTCACAATGTCATTCTGCAACCCTACGTACTCGCACTAGCAGGTTCGACGTCCGCCACCACTGCCGCTTGCTCCCCGCCTCCGGGGAGCACCCTTTCCATCCCCTCCTCTCCCTGCTGCGCGAAGATGGCCAACCTACCCGCCGTGTTCGCCACCGCACTCGCCCTCTGACCGCTCGGATGCGCATAGTAGCAATCGGCTCTCGTACATCCCAACCCGAATCTGCACTGCACTTGACCAGCGCTCCCGACGCTCGCGACGCTTCTGCCCTGCGGATGATCGAAGAAGCAATCCGCGCGCGTACACGCCACCCCGAACCTGCACGGTCTGCTCCCCGGTCCGCTGGGCAACGCCATATCCATCGACAGCACCTCCGCTCTCCTCGTCGTCGGTACACCCCTGATTCGAGCCACAGCAGGACTCACGTGAGCGCGCGTACACTCTCGATCCCCGCACTCCGCGCCGTATCGACAGTTCTGCTGACTCAGCACCAGCGCATTCGCGTCCCCGTTCGGACCGGCGTTGGCAGGCGAGGCGTGCGAGTAGATGCACACCGGGTTCGTGCAGTTCAGGTTCCACCGACAGATCGAAGTAGAGGCGGGAGCGCTGGGGAAGTCGTTCGAGTGTGTTGGCGCGGAAGGCTGTGGTGGAGGAAGCGGTTGGTTGTTGGGAAGCATCGGGTCGATTCGAGCAAAGATGGAGGGTGACGCTGACGTCGATGCTTCGGTTGAAGAGGAGGAGGAAGGGATGAATTCGGGTGCGCGAGGATCCGGGATCCCCGCACGACCAAAGATGCTGATCCCATTCGAAGCTGGATACGGCGGAGGTGGTGGATCGTCACTCGCCGTGGAAGCTGGGAAAGGTTCTCTTTGCGCGTTTTCGCTCGAATGTGTTTCCAACGAGTTTCGCACGGCTTGGTCGTATGCAGCGTTGAAGATTCGAGTCTCCCGCGCACCGCCGTAGACGGGTGGCGGTGGGTTGGTTCGTTTCTCCTGCGCCTTTTTGCGCCAGAACGCCTCGCCATCGAACGGTTCATCTGTTTGACGACGCGGTGCTGTTGACGCCTTCCACGCCACATAACTGCTGTGATCTCTGGGCATCCTGTACCGGACGTCTTGTCGTCGTTGTGGTTGTGTCGGTGGTGATCTACTCCGCCTCCTGTCTTCCCTCCTCGCTCCCAGCGGCGATCGACTCCTCCTCTGATCCCTCGCAACTGCGCGCTGCGGAGACCTGCTCCTCCTGTGCCTAGTCGTCCTCCTCTGCGCTGTTCCCTCCACCGCACTCCCACCCACCTCCGCCGACGCCTCCTCTCCTTCTCCCACCCACCTCTCCGTCTCCGTCCAGACCCACTCCGTGAACCCCGCATCGTACTCCCCTCCGATCAACTCCTTCATCTCCGCCGTGATCTGTTCGGCCGTCTTCTGATTCGCCAGCATGACAACGATGTACTCGGCCATGACGGGATCATCCTCGGAAGAGTAGCCGTGTTGTGCGAGTTGGCCTTGGATGCTGGATTGAAGCTGTTGGATGTTGGGCGCTTTGACGTCTGCTATGCGGAAATGAGACATTGTGAAGTGCGAGTGAGTGATTGAAGTGGTAAGAGAAAGTGAGGGTGAAGCGCAGGAGGAGAACAACACACACAATGTGGAGTTTTGGAATCTTGAAAAAGTGTCTTGCGACTCGGTGGATCGGATCGGGAATCGATTGTGGGCGGATCGGGTGGGAAGGACACTCTCGCAGAAGGGAGCACAAACCATCGCAATTCCCCATCGCTCCCTGTTTCCTTCTCGCTTCTCCCTCATTCGCGACCCTTCCCATCACCCACCAACCGCGACACAGTCAAGGTCAACCTCAAGGCCCTGCAGTCCATCCTACTCGATCGTCCACGCCACAAGCTCACTGCGCTCTCTCCTAAGCGGCGTTTGTCTGTCACCTCACGGTTCGAGGATTGTTTCAACTTCCCACTCCACACACTCTCTCTCGAGTCAACACAGCCAGGCGGACACCGCGATCCTTTTTACAGAAGGCTCTCTCTCATCCTCTCCGACAATGTTGCCACTATCGCTCCTCAACGCGGCGCAAAACAAACCTATGCTCGTAGAGCTCAAGAACGGATCCACCTTCAACGGTCACCTCGTAGCCTGCGACAACTTTATGAACCTCACCCTGCGAGAGGTGTACGAAACCAGCGCTGTACGTCCCCCGCACCTCTCCTCTTCCTTTTGATCCACAAATCTGTTCTCTTTGTACTGACAATTTGAACTCTTTCTGTTGTGTAGAGCGGAGAACAATTTTGGAAGCAAAAGGAGTGTTATATACGTGGAAGCACCGTAAGTTTACCCCCTCTCTTCCAATGATGATCAGAGAGAAGAAAAACTGACGAATGAACCGCTTTGGGGAGAAACAGATCAAATACTGCAGGGTGGCAGATTCAGTCATCGACTCGGTCAAGGAGAACGAAGAGCAGGCTAGGAAACAACGTCAACACGGTGCAGGTGGTCTGTCCGGTGGTGTCAGTTTGGGCAACCGTGGTGGCCAAGGCGGCGCAAGGGGCGGTCATGGAAGAGGAGGCGGTAGAGGTGGGGGAGCGGATAGGGGCGCAAGAGGCGGTGGTGCAAGGGGAAGAGGTCGAGGCCAGTAGACGATTTCGATGTAGCGAAAGAACAACACACATCTTTGTATCAGTATCTCCTCGCATGAACTCGCTCATCCATCATCCAAAACTGCACAGTCTCGGCGTATCGAGAGGAAAACAGATCGCATTGAACACTGGAATCAGCATGCTGAATCACAAACTATAGCGACAAACACCGAAACACCGGCATCTCCCCATCTACTCGGTTTTGCCCACCCCACGAATCGCCGACGCACCAACGTCCTTCTCCTCACTCCAAAACCCTCCATCTCCACCACCTCCCGCAATCTCCTTCACCAGCTCCTTCTCCTCCTCCCCATGCACATGGCTCTTCAACGTCTCCACCCTCAACACCCACTCCCTCCTCCTCACCACCATCTCCTCATTGCTTCCCCTCCAAATCAACCTCTCCAACACATGCCTCACCCCACCCCGCACCACCCCGTACACATGTTCCGCCAGCAACGCCACCAACACCGCCGCTACGATCGCCCCCGCCGCCCCCGCCGTCGGCACGCTCTTGGGCAACAACCTGCTGAAACTCAACATCGACTGTCCATCTCCCCCGCCTCCCACGGTGACGTTGTTCGGGTGGATGTGACTCCTCATTGTAGTCTCGTACCTGGAATGACCTGCGAGGTGCGCCTGGTCCGACTGCTGGAAGAGGTACACCAGCGCCGCGTTGTTCAGCGCCGACAGCCAGGCGATGAACGAGAAGGTCTCGAGCCACGCCCCGATGGTTTCCGAGCGCACGGGGATGGGACGGCGGTTGTTGAGGCTGATCTTGGCCGCGTCCGAGCGCAGCTCGAAGAAGTTGTTGACGAAACCCATGACGGGAGAGAGCGGCCAGACGACGGACCAGAGCGTGATGTAGCCGAACTGAGTGGCCATCTCGGCGTAATCGCCGAAGAGATCGTAGGGTGGGAGGAGGAGTTCCTTGCGGACGCGGGAGACGAAGCGTCGTTCGGACTCTTCGCTTCCATCCAGCGGTGTCACGGCACCGGAAGAGGAGGAAGCGGAGGAATCGATCGAACCGGACCGTTGCGGCGTCTTCTTCTCGGAACGCTCCTCCCTCCACTCGCTGAACTTTCGCATCAGCACGGGCAAAGCCAGTTCCGTAAACGCATTCACCAGCTGACTCGTCACGCTGACCGCAAACAGCTGCGTATGCATGCGATCCGGATTGATGCGGAAGTCGATCCCCTTCTCGCCGATCTTGCCCTGTCGGATCGCCTCGCGGATCGAATCCTGGAAGAAGCCGCGCTGCACCATCGTCTCCATGATCGTCTCTCCGAACGGAATGTACACGTACGCAGACAGCGTCAAGGCCCCGTACGCGGTGATCGCCTGCATCGCGAACCTCTTCAACGTCATCGAGTAGTCGTACGACTTGGCGCTAAAGTGGTTCTCCCACTTTGTGATCGCCACCGCCGTAGCCTGCCATGCGGCCATGATCTGCGGAATCGCCACCACCAACAACGCCGTCGGCACAAACGGCACCGCCTGCTTTAACGGTCCGTGGTACAGCTGCGTCACGAAGATCTCGACGACGAACATCAATGTCATCGTAGCCGCCAGCGCCGAAGCGAAGAACGCCACGATCGGCAGCGAGAGGACGACGCGCAGCTCTCGTCTCCACCATTCGAACACCTCTTCGGGTTCTTCCGTCGCAGGATCGATTCGAGTGGTTCGCGGAACAAAGTCGTGCCTCCTCCGATCCACTTCGCTCACACCTAGGGTGCCCCACCGGACCGCGAGCTTGCGCTCCTTCATCCTCCACACCTCGACCAACAGACACGACCACGTCACCAACCCCAACGAGTAGATCGGCGAAAAGGGTCTGCCCACGATCCAAAATCCAGCCCCCAGCAGTGCAACGGGAGCCAGAGCCTGGAAGTAGAAGTTGAGGAAACCAAAGTACAGCGCGACGTCTTCGCCGAAATGCTCCCTGATCGAATCCAGGTCTTCCAACCCAACGCCGGAGAAGGCCTTGGTGGGACTGGTGTGGGACCACCTCTTGACCCAATCCGAGTTGTAGGCCGGGTCGTGGATCGCGCTCATATCCACCAGATGCGGGAACTCGGAGAGCCCAACCCTCAACCCTGCGCCGCTTGGAACTTGTGCACCCGCATCCTTCACCGCGTGACTCGCCAGCGTAGGCAAGGTGAGCAGCGAGTCCACCAGCCGAAGTCTCGACGCGGGCGTGAGGTTGACACCCGCAGCCTGATCGTTCCCTTTCAAGCTGGAAGATCGCAATGGTGGAGGCTGGACGGACAACACACCGTGCAGGTAGTCGGACAGCGCCTCCTGCCTCGCCAGCTTTTGGAGGAGCGACGAGTCGGCTTTGACAAAGATCAAGATCTGACCCGACGCTTTCGCCCCTTCTCGACTGGTCACCTTCAGCCCCGTTGCGCGAATACGTGAGATCAGCGCATCGTACTCGGACGCGATCTTTGCCTTCTCGGAAGCGGGGACCTTGGCGTTGGCGCGGAGATACTTTTTGGCAACGTGTTGAAAGACGAGGACGTAGTCGGCGATCTGCGAGTCCGCATGAGATTGAGGGATAGGATACTCGGACGAGGAGGATGTCGATTTGATGGTCGTCGAGGACGCCGAGTCGACCAGTGATTGAGCTGATTTCTGGACGGATGAGACGTCACCTTGCATGGGAGGCAACGCTTTTTCAGAGATGCTCGAAGCAGTTGCACCGACGCTGTCGGCGAGCGATGCGGAAGATTTGGATTTGGGTGGGGTAGCGGGTACACCACCACCCGATGCAGCGTCGTGTTTGACGCCGTTCATACTTGGTCAACGTGAAAGGGCAGATGTTGGAAGTCGGGACGTAAACCACGGAACCTGAGAAAGACTCTCTATATCTTCGGGGAGAGATAGAGGGGCGAGCAGCGCAATCAGCAAACCAAGTCGGAGCGTGCCGAGGCTGTGAACACATGCTTGACGGAATGCACGTCAGAATATGCACGGACGCCCCGAGCCGCACGCTTTTGCCGCTGTCACTCTCCAAAGGCATGATTCCGTCATGTTGCGCCCTTTTAAATATATTTTTGTCGGAAACATTTTTCTCCACATCGTGTGTGATTCACACCCTGGCGACCTCGCACAGAGCGCCAGACAACGGTCGTACAACTCGGACCACAGATTCGTTCGAGCCGATAAGATTGCTGCTTACCCGGTTCAAGGAACAGTTGAAGCAAGACAAAAGCTGCATTGTATGATACAGCTACTGACTATCAACCCGCTCGTTTACGCCAGCGCAGCCTTGCGACTCCTAACCGCCAAATACAGCATCACGAACAACGCCTCGATCCTCGCCTTGACCATCATCGTCGTACCAAAGCTGAACAACCCTTTGATCAACTGCGAATCCAGCCCCTGGTACAGCCCTTTCAATCCACCCCTCTTCACCGTCTTCCTCAACACATCCAGCAGGTTCCTATACATCCTCCTCCCCGTCGGACTTCTCCACTGCAACCTCGTCTTGCACAGGATCAGCGGGAACACGATGACGGTAGAGATGCTGTTGCCGATCGCCGAGGTGACGAAGGTTTGCAACGAAGACGGTTTTTCTCGCTTGTCCTTTGGGATGAGGAGGGTTGAGATGGCGTTGGTGCTGTAGAACGTGAGCGCTGGTGAGATGCTGAGCAGCGCAGCCGTTTCGAAGCCTGACCAGAGACCGAGCCAGCCTTTCTCGGCGACGATCTGACGCAAAACATCGGTGATGCCGGCAGATGCGGCGTATCCACCTTCGTCGTCGGATTCGCTATCCGAGCTGGGCTGTGCGTTGCTTTTGCGCTTCTCCTCCTGTTCCTTCGCTTTCTCCTTTGGGTTCGCAGAGGTCTGCATCCTCACCGTCACATTCGACAATGGAGTGGTGAAGAACCTCGAAACTATGCCTGCCAGCGCTCCGATCGCCAGATCCTCTGCTGCTGTGATCACAATCGCTTTCCCTTTTCCCTTCCCATTCGCCGGCGGAGGAGGTAGCTTTGCCCTCTTCCTCTCTTTCACCGAATCCATGAAGAACGACCGAAAGTAGAAGAAGAGAAAGTTGGACAGCGTGTTGGACAGCGTATCCGACGCAAGTCCTTGGTAGAGACCCTTGACACCGTTCTGTTTGACGATCTCCTGGAGAGCTGCAGAGATCGACTGGTAGCCGCCTTTGCCATCTCGACCTCGTGATTGCGTTTGGCAGCGTGTGGAGAGCAGATCGAGTGGATAGACGAGCGTGTTGCTCGTGATCGAGCCCAACGCACCTGCTGTGGCTTGGGCGAACGGCGGGAGCTCAGACTGAGCCATGATTGCGGTGTTGAGAAGCTTCAATTAGATCAGCCTGTGTACGACGTCGAGCTCCCGGGTTCGACACTTCCTTCAGTCTGGAGAGGCGGTCGTGATCTGCTAGAGACACTTGGTACGAAATTCTAAGCGATTCAGATATAGGCGGTCAGCCAAGCGCACGTGTTCGTGATAGTCGCCAAGCTTGAGCCCGATCCTTCCGTGAGAGCTTCAAGAGAGCGGGTCAACGGTGTTATCAAAGATGATGATGATGTTGATGGTGGTGATGATGTGGTGAAGGACGACGAGGAGAAAGTCTGACTGATGGCTGAAACGCAGAGCCAACTGCGGATGGCCCTAGAAATTCTGGCAGCTACTTTGCCGGCTTCTCCTCTTGCCTGTTAACCGAATTGCGGAGTGCACCGCGACTTATCTTTGCACCGGTCTAAGCCATTCACACGAAACAGGAAATCCATTTCGCGCTTCCAAAAACGGATCCAAAAAATACCGCCGCCTGCAGTTGCGAAACTCGAAAGCAATCTTTCAAGCATAAGAAAGAAGGGTCTCTCTGGCTTGCGAGCACAAGCCTTGAAATCCCGCCTTTTTTGCTTGCAACCTCCACAGCTATCTGCGTGAGTCTTCTCTGTCTCTATGCGGAAGGCCTGGCTCAGCACGTAACAAAAGTTCTAGAAATTGCGCCTCCAGTCCAAGAGAAATGACGTCGTTCGAGGCTCGCGGCGCTGATCTCGCAGCATCTCGACGCCGGCATCTACCGATTCATCCCGATTCCTCATGAAGGCCTTACCTGGTGATCATCATCACCCTTCACATCGTCAATACGACTCGTTTCACACATCGAACAATCACACGCCATTTGTGTAGCATGATGAATCTGTTCTTGATGGGAATGTATCGCTTTCCATTCCGACTCTAAACTGTGTACTGTGCTTAGTCTACTAGATCCAATCCGCAGCCTTGGCCTGAACCTTCCAGGCGTCTGAATCCCGAATCATCTCCCTTGACTCCTTGGCCGGTCTCGAGATGGACGATCCTTGACTGATCCACGACATGACCAGCTTGACCAGCTCATCAGCGAATCCGAGCTCGTGCAGTGCCACCGCATCCTGCTCCAAGCACGCGCGCACACTCTGCGACTGCAGTGCCGCGTCGCCCGATCCACCCACCACGTGCCTCTGCAGCACCTCGGACGCCAACGCCGGGTCCAACTTGATCAACGAACCCACCACCTCGGCCATACCGGCTCGGAACGCATCGCGCGTTCCCGCAGGTGCAGAGAAAGAGGCATCGATCAGCGACACGATGGCTTCGCGGCTCGGCTGGCCGACGTTCTTGGCTGGCGCGTTCGACAGGACATGCGCAAGCGCCACAGCGAACGAGTCGGCCAAGTCGGCTGGATCGGTCGCTCCACCTGCTGCGGCGCCCGCCAAGCCGGCAGAGGCTGCAGCAGCATTGACACCAGATCCCTCGCCCAGACCGGCTCGTGCACCTTGGACGAGCTCCACAATCACTGGATCCACACGCGTCTGCAACCCCATCAGGTTGCCCAGCGCCACTCCGGCCTTGGAACGTACCGTGGCGCTCGACGCATCCGATACCGCCTTCTGGTACGATCGCTGCAGCTGCGGATAGAACGGTCGCACCAGCGCGGGAATGCGGCGCACCATGGTGTCCAAGCTCGTCAGAATCGCCGCTTTGACCGGAGGAGGATGGCGGTCGCCGCACAATCGGATCAACGGACCGATCATCGAAGTGACAAATGGCTTGATGGCGTTGGCCGACGTTCGCTCCACGATGTCCGAGAGACCCAAAGCACCGTTCTGTCGCTGGTCCGGAGTGCCGTTCATCAGACCGGCAAGGAACACGGGTACCAGCGGCGAAGCGCCCTTGGGTCGGCACAGACCTGGAAGCTCGCGGCCCGCAGAGCCCGTATTCTCGAGACTGCGACGCAGAGGTACGACCAGTCCTTCCAGCTCGTCCTTGCTCACCGTCTTGAGACTGGCTTCCAACGCTTCCCATGCCGCGTCCACGACAGCCGGAACTGGATCGTCGAGAAGCGACACCAGCTTGCGCAGCCAATCTACCAGGTAGTCCGACACATCCACCGACGGCTTCTTGACCTGGCAGAACACCTTGAAGAACTTGCAGCCGGCAACACGTTGCTGCGGCAACGTATTGGATCCGGCCCAGCCGAGCAACAGCAGCATCGTCTGATGCAGGCCGTCGACGTCCGATACCGAGCCCAGCAGAGCCTCGACGGCGGTCTGGAGGTCTGCGAGGATCGTCTCGTCCTTCTCCGTGTCCAGAGCCTTGGAAAGCGCGGTGAGGATGTTCGAAAGGCGTCGGTTGAGGGCGGTGCCTGCAACACGCACCAACACGGCGAGCGCACGTGCATTGAACGAAGTGATAGGCTGTGCAATGAGCGTCGGCACCAGCACGGGGAACACAACATCCGAGCGGGCACGCATCACCTCGCGCAGCGCCGCGAGCGCCGTCTCGGACGTGCCACCGCTCGTGTCCGAGAGCGCCTCGAGCAGCGTCGGGATGGTCTCGTCGATGGCACGCGGGCCGATGTAGGTCTGTGTGGCATCGAACGCCTGAGCGGCAGCATGTCGCACCGACTGCGACTCGTCCACGAGCGCCTGTCGCACCACCGCGATGATGGCATCCTCGTGGTCCTCGAGCTGCGTCTTGGTCGAGTTGGCCAAGACCTCGGTGACCGCGTAGCAGACACCCGATCGCGTCTTGGGGTCCTCCGAGGTGGCACCACGCATGCGCAGGATGGGGATGGTCTCTCGCAGGATCTTTTCGCCGAGCTTCTTGACCAATTCTCCGAGCGTTCGGGCTGCCATCTCGCGGTTCTCGTCGCCGTTCGAGGCCAGCGACTTGATGAGAATGTCAAGCATGGTCGGCAGCACCTCGCGGGCGGTACGGGGCGTGTTGTGCACCAGCGCCTTCCACGTATGAATGGCCGCTTGTCGTACAGGGATGTTGGGGTCCTGTCGAACAATGTAGATCGACGCCAAGATGCGGTCGCGCCTCTCTTGACCGAGCGCCTCCACGAGCGCACGCTGCACCGAGTTGTTGGCAACCGACTGCTCGATGTCCTCTTCGACCCCTTCGTCCTCCACCTCGTTCTTGCCCGAGATGCCCGACAATCGGAAGAGCAGGTCGGCAGTGAGCTGCAGCGACGACATTCGGATACGCCAGGCCTCATCGAACAGGCCCGTCTCGAGATGCGGCAACAGCAGGTCGACAGCCTTGGACGAGTAGTTGGCGATGATCATGCGGCCGGCACGCATCGATGCCTCGCGCACCGTCTCGGCGTCGTCGGCGATACCGCTGAGAATGGGAGGAATGATGCGGCCCAGATGAGGAGCAAATCGGTGACCAAAGGTGGCCGGGAGGTAGATGAGCAACGAAATGTGACCTTCTCGAACGTAAGCCTTGGGGTCCGAGGCGCTGTTGATGATCTCGGGCAGCAGATTCTCCATGCGCTCCATACCGAGACCCGCCAAGACTTCGGCGAGACCCTGCGCGGCACCCTGGCGGTCGACACCGGTGGCATCGGATCGCAGTACACCCAGAAGCGATGGCACCAGGTCGACAAAGTGCACTTCTCCGAGACGCTCGACGAGCGTACCCAGCGCCTTGGCAGCCACCGCACGCGCTTCGGGCACGGGCGAGATGAGCACCAGACGCACCATGGGGATGAGCTTGCCGAGGTACGGCACAAAGTCCTTGGAATCTGTGAGACCTGCCAGGTTGCCAACGATGCGGGCAGCATCCTTCTGGATGGTTGCACTGCGCTCCTTGAGACCACGGTCGATGATGGGGACGACCAACGCGAGCGACGGCGAGTCGATGTAGTGGACAAAGCTCGTCTCGAGGACACCTTTGAGTGCCGCGCCGGTCTTGGTGTTGGGGTCGATGAGTGCCTTGAGCAGCACGGGGACGAGTTGCTTGATCTCTGGGTTGTTGATCACTTCGCCGAACTGCTTCAGACTCTTGTTGGCTGCTGTGCGAACCTGCGTGTGCGAGTCGGTCAAGACCTCACTCAGACGCGGGATGACGGTCGGCAGCGAGAGCGACAGCTGCTTGGGAGCACAGTACGCCATGGCACCGAGCAGCTCGATGGCGCCCTTCTTGGTCCTCCACTGCTTCTCGTCGAGACCAGAGAGCAGTGTCGGCAGGATGATCTTGACACAGTGGCCAGATACGTTCTGCATGACCGCCTTGGCCGCGTCCTGCGTCGCCTCGCGCACGTCGCTCGAGACATCGCCGAATCCGGCGAGCAATTGCGGCAAGATCCCGATGATGTAGGGCTCAAACAGTCTCTTGAGCGTCAGCGTCAAAGTTTCGTAGGCGAACATAACACCTTGTCGGCGCGTCGGACTCTTTGCATCTTCGAAAGCGTCGGCGAGCTTGTTCATGACGTCAAACTCCTTGATGCTGCCGATACCCCGACCCATGACAAGACCGGCCAGTCCGTAGGCAGCACCACGTCGGCCCGCGTACTTGGGGCCGTCAAACAGCTCGCGGAAGAGCAAAGTGAAGATGCGCGGCACGTCCTTGCTGATGGCTCGCACGAGGGGTGGGAGACAGTCTGCGACGGCGGACTGCACAAGCTCGGATGGCGTCTTGAGAGCGTCGATGAGACGATCGACCACCTTGCTGACGCGAGGATCCTTGGGATCGAGATGGCGGGCCTCACGACCAAGCAGAATGACGACGGCTTCGGTGATGCCGTCGTCTGCTTTTGCTCCTGCCGAGTTGCTGAAGAAGGCTTCAAACATGGCGATCAGCTTGGAGAGATGCTGCTTGCCGTGGAGGTCGATCACGTAGGTGGCAGCCTCGAGCATCTTGGGACGTACGTCCTCGCTGCGATCTCCAAGCGCTTGTCCATCGATCAGGAATTCGAAGAAAGCAGGCACGTCGGAGCCTTGGAGATGAGGAGCTAGGTGGCGCAGCCCCACAGCGACGGCGGCTCGCGTCTGCCATGGATCTTGTCGATTCTTGGTCGACTCGATGACCATGCCGAATCGATCGTACTCGGGAGCCAGCACCTTGTTCCTGTCCTTGTACAGCTGGCAAAGCTGAGCGACGACGCTCGACACCTGCTCAGGATGCTGTTCGGTGGCGGCGGCCAGAGCGCGGGCACAGCTGTCGCGTACGTAGGTGTTCTTGTGCTCGAGCAGAGGGATGAGCGAATCGGCAAACGACTCTGGCACGTCGAGACCGTTCTCCTCCCACGCTTTCTCGGCAAGTCGGGCATTCTCTTCGTCCTCGTCGTGGCAGGCTAGCCAGAGCTCCACAGGGAAGTCGAGGTCGGTGAGATCGAGCGGCTGAATGGCTTGGAGACAGCCATTGCGGACGTACACTTCGTCGACCATAATATTGGAGAGCAGCTTCTGGACCTCAGCGGGGAGCGCAGTGGCTCGGAGCGCCTCGCCCAGATCACGCAGCGCCGAGACAGCATCCTTGGAGATCTGAGTGTGCTTGGCGACGATAGTGACGAGACTGTCGATGAAGGACGAGCGTGGATAACGCATGTCTTCGCAAGCGGAGCCGTGGAAGTCGATGAAGTCAAGCGACAGCTGGATTTGCTCTAGCACCGAGTCTGTATCTTCGGCATCCACCCCAAAGCCACCGGCACGCACGATGCGGACGATGAGCGGGTCGATGAAGGCAACAGAGGCGGGATCCAGAGGCGACTGTTCGGACAAGGAACGCAGTCGATACAGGATTCGAAGGACGAGCTCGTTGATAGGTTCAGCGCGAAAGTCCTCGCGGACCAGCTCCTGATCGATGCTGCGCAGCAGCGCAACACCGACGAACATGGAGTAAGCTTCGAGTCGAAGGGAACAGCAGCTCGACAGAGCCCAGAAGGCCTGTTTTGCCTCCTTTTCGAACAGGAAGCGAGCTTGTGAGATCTCGAATGTAGCGATCACAAAGTTGACGAGCGTCTGCATGTACCCCTCGATCTCGTCAGTTCGAGCGCCAACGATGGAGGAGACGGTGCGGAGCGAACGCACATAGCGGGCTCGGATCTCTTCGACCTTGGCGCGGGCTTGTGCCTCGATCTTGGATTGCGCATCGACAGCAGCCTTCTGGTCCTTGGTGAGCGTCTTGTTTTGAGCTGCCTTCTTCTTGGCAATGTCGGCACGAAGCTCAGCCTCCCACTGCTCCATCTTTGCATTCTTGTTGTTCTTGTCGACGGCATCGTCCTTGGTTGCGGAGAGAACGTCGACGTACAAGGTGCCGGCCTCGGTGCGCCACATGCCCAGATCATTTTGCGTGAGAGCACGGAGATCGTCAAAGGGAGAGTCTGCCTCGATCTGCGTGACGAGCTCGGCCATGACAGAGTCGGGAGCCAAACGTACGAGCGTCGTGAGGGCGGCAAATCCGGCTTCAAGCATGCTTGCATCATCGATGGCAGTGCGCACGACCGAGAGGAGGTCCTGCTGCTTGGAGGTGATGAGATCGACGGGAAGGATCTTGGCCTTGAAAGTGAGATCCATGAAGCACGAGGTGCCGCGGTCGAGCAGCTCTGCGTGATGCGAGAGGACGAGCGTATCTACGAGCGTCTTCTTTCTGGCCTCCGGGTCGAGTTGTTCGGAGAAGGAAGAAGCCGCGGACAAAAGACGGCGCAAGTCGCGTGCGCGGGTCTCGGCAGACGGCTTTGCGTCTTCGGCGTCGGCGGAAGCAGCTGTTGCAGCCGCACCGGTCGTCGACGTCGAGGAGGCTGTGCCGTTGGGCTTGGAAGCCGATGAAACGGATCCACTCGTATGTGCTTGGGATTGCTCGAGAAAGGCGGAGATGCCCGATGTGACGATGTCGTGTATGAGAATAGGTTCGGTCTGCGCAAGGTTTTGTACCAGGGTGAGGACCGAACGCTTCGAGCTAGGGCCCGTTGCGTGAAAGAGGATGTGGATGAGAGCGAGAGCAACCTGGATCTGTGCAGGCTTGTCAGCCCCCAGAGTCTGGGAACGGCGCACGATGACGGCTTGCAGAGCGTGCGAGAGCCACAACTCTTCTTCGGGAGTGGCGATTTTGCGGAAGACCTTGTCGGCGAGGAGGAAGGATGGCTTTGGGTCGACGACCAAGATGGCCTCGAGCGCAGCATTCTTGCGCACCACGCTGTCGATCTTGTCAGAGCCGAGACTGCCAAGACAACCTTCGAGGACTGCAGCGGCGACATAACCCTCGAGAGGGCCACCAGGAGCAGTGAGCGGGTTCGTGGAAGCGTTCTTGAGGTTGGCTTCAAAGGCGGGCAAGAGCGTCTCTGCAAATGTGCGGGTGGCGGATGTGGCTCTCTGCTCGTCAGACATGTGCCAGAAGAGGTCGCCAATGGCCATGCAGACGGCCTTTCTGATTGGGAACTTGGAGTTCTGCATCTCTTTGACCAAGGCTGCGGAGACAGACGGAGCCGGCACGGTGTCTGCCTGGCCGATGAGCCACCCCAGGTGGACTGCGATGCACCGGACAGCGGCATGCATGGACGCCTCTTGCGCTTCCTTTGCGAGAAGGGAAGCAACGACTTCGACGATGGAGGAGCTCTTTGATGCTTGTCCTGGGGCGACGGAAGAGAGCATGAGATAGATGGAGGTCCTGGCCTCGGGAGTAGCTGCTTTGCCGCCTTTGAGAATGGCCAGGAGCTCATCTACGACGGCGGATTTGGCGGCATCGTCTTGGCTGATGCGTGCGGATAGCACCGAGAAGAAGGCGGACGCCTTTGCTCGGGTGGCTGCATTGGAAGACCTCGAGGCAGAGACGACTGAGTTCAGCAACGGCTTTGCATGCGGGCCGACGTCGAGCTTGACGGCAGCAAAGATGCGTGTTGCAATGGGGAGGACGATCTCAGGAGAGCGGAGAAGCATCTTCTCAAGTTGCGGTCGAAGGGTGGAAGTGAGATCATCCTGTGTGACCTGCTCTGCGATGAATTCGTCGAAAGCGATCAGCGAGTGCTCTGGAACGACTGTTTTGGAGGCGACAATATGCGTGGTGTAGAAGGCGAGAATCTGTTCCTTGGCTTGATTGACGTAGCTGCGTCCAACACCGTCGGGAGCACCCTTGACCTGTTCAGAGCCTGCGCGGAGCCTGACACAGACGCCGACAGCCTCTCCGAGAAGAGCAGAAGCTCGGATGGCTGCAGCTGGGGCTGCAGTAGCGCAGAGAATGCGTATGAGTCGAGGAAGGTAGGCATGCGCGTTGCGCAAAGTGCGCCGGGTGAGCGTGATGGCGTTGCTCTTTACACTGTATCTTCCGATGGTATCGGCGAGGACGGCATCGTAGGTGATTGCGAGGAGCTGAACGAGCGAATCCCACGTGGACGATTCTGGTGATTTGGGAGCATCGGTGCTTGAAGCGCAGACGGTGGAGTATAGTGCGCACACGTAGGCGTGGAGCGCTGTGATGGTGGGAAGAGTGGTGCTGGAGGAAGCAGCGGTGGAAGGCTTACAGATGCGCTCGGCTTCTCTCTTGAGCCATGCAAGGGCATGCTTGGCAACAGTACCCGTCGCATCTTGCGAGGCGGCTGCCTGGTCTACCGAGATGAGCTTAGAGAAGACGCTGAGAGAGGCGAGGCGAGAGTCGCGATCAATGTATCGTGAGTAAGTTCGGAGTAGTATGGTGACTAGCTCTGCTCTCTGGATGGGCTGAAGCTCGGTGAGCTGCGCTGCCTTTGCAGCATCTCGTTGCAGAAATTGGATGCGTTGGCGTGTGCTGGTGGAAAAGAGATGGAGCTGAGCAGCTTGAGCGAAAGCCGACCAGTCGACGAGAGGGTCGATGTTGTCGACTTCGTCGCCCGAGACGCTCATCTTTGCGGGAGCGAGGTCGTCGTCCGAGTCGTAGGGATCCTGGTGCGGCTCAGTCGAAGCACGCTGTATCCAGTTTCTGAGGTCGCGCTTTTTGGCTAGCATGCGACGCGAAAGTGTCGCAGCAACAGCAGCTTGCTTCTGTGGCAGAGGAGGAGAAGCTTCCCGACGTGCAGTCCTGATTGTAGCGTGCTGACAGATGGTGGGCGAAGTGAGTGAAATCAGATGGCTGAGCGCATAATGGATTGCGGCACCACCGAGAAGAAACTGTCAATTGGCCCAAGCAGCAAATCACTTTCCCACTCACTGCCCTGCCGTAGAAGAAAAAAGTGTGGGAAATCTCACGTGGACTGTGTGAGAGACAGTGAAATCTTCTCAATGTCCGAACGATGATCGGGTGATCCGTGTTCGAGTCAGCTCTCCAAGATCACACATCTGGACCCTATTTTATTATTGAAATATATATACCACCGTCGTGGAGTCACAGCAAGCTTGCTCCTTGCAGCCACAACAAAGTGACACGAAAGTGGAAGCGCACCGACGGAACGAAAAAAGCGTGCGGCCATCTTCTTTTTTCGCTCGGCCCATCCGGATTGGCGGCGCAACGACGGATTGCTGTTCTGAGTCACTTGCGACCTTCTTATCTCGCTTCTATCCTCTCGTCCATCACATCCGCGATCGCACCCGTCTAATCACAAGACGGACATCAGCTGTCTTTGGTTTCGGAACTCCTCCGTGACAACGCCTATCAACACCACCATCATCATCATCATCAAGCAACTCTTGCCTATCTAGCAAACACCCCACAAGCATGTCCGCCATCAAGGACGCACTGGCCTCGGCCGCAGAGGCGCTTCACATCTCCGGCGACAAGGACAAGAAGTCCATCGGTGGTGGCGCTCCCGTCTACGTTGACGAAAAGGCCGGCAACGACGACTCTGCAGACGGCTCCAAGAGCTCTCCTTTCGCCACCCCATTAGCCGCTCTCCTCGCAAAGGGCCAGGACGCTTCCGTCTTTGTCAAGAAGGCCGACGCCACTCCAGGTCAAGACGGTGTCGATGCAGACGGCTTCGCGCCCATCTCGGCCTCGGCTGCCAAGAAGGTCAGCAAGCTCTACGCAACCGCCCTCAAGAAGAAGGAGAAGGCCAGCGAGCAAGCTGCCAAGGACGAGGCGCAGGCCGCCAACGACGAGAAGAGGCTCGAAGAGAGCAAAAAGGTCGTCCTCGAGCAGCCCTCCACTTCGGCCAAGAAGATCAAGATCAGCCAAGGCGCCAACTTCCGCGACCAGCGCGTCAAGATCTCTGGCTGGGTCCACCGATTGCGCTCCCAGAAGGATTTGACCTTCATCGTCCTTCGTGACGGCACCGGCTACCTCCAGGTCGTGCTCTCTGGCAAGCTCACCACCACCTACGACGCCCTCACCCTCACCACCGAGTCCACCGTCGAGATTCAGGGTCAGCTCAAGGCTGTCCCCGAAGGCAAGACCGCTCCCGGTGGTCACGAGCTCGTCGCCGACTACTGGAAGTGCCTCGGCAAGGCTCCCGGTGGAGACGAGGCCTACACCAACGTCGTCGCAGAGACCGCAGACCCCAACAGCTTGGCCGACCGTCGTCACCTCGTCATCCGTGGCGAGACCGCTTCCGCCGTCCTCAAGGTTCGCTCCGAGGTGCTCAAGGCCTTCCGCGCTGAATACGACCACATCGGCATGACCGAAGTCACTCCCCCTTGCATGGTCCAGACCCAGGTCGAAGGTGGTTCTACCCTGTTCAGCTTCGACTACTACGGCCAGCCCGCCTACCTCACCCAGAGCTCGCAGCTCTACCTCGAGACCTGCCTTCCCTCGCTCGGCGACGTCTTTTGCGTCCAAGAGTCGTTCCGCGCCGAGAAGTCGCACACCCGTAGACACTTGTCCGAATACACCCACCTCGAAGGCGAGCTCGCCTTCATCTCGTTCGACGACCTCCTCGAGCACCTCGAACAGCTCATCTGCGGCACCCTCTCGCGCGTGCTCGAAGATCCAAAGACAAAGGCCCTGCTCGATCAGCTCAACCCCAACTTCAAGATGCCCTCGCGACCTTTCCGTCGCATGGACTACAAGGAGGCCATCCAGTGGCTCAACGACCACGACATCCCCAACGAGGACGGTCAGCCGCACAAGATCGGCGACGACATCGCCGAGGCGGCGGAACGAAAGATGACCGACGAGCTCAACGTCCCCATCTTCCTCTGCCGTTTCCCGCGCGAGATCAAGTCGTTCTACATGAAGCGCACCGAGGGTGACGAGGAGTTTACCGATTCCGTGGATGTGCTCATGCCCGGTGTGGGAGAGATCGTCGGTGGCAGTATGAGGATGGCCGATCAGCACGAGCTGTTGGAGGCGTACAAGAACGAGGGCATCGACGCTGCGCCCTACTTCTGGTACACCGACCAGCGCAAGTACGGAACCTGTGAGCACGGCGGTTACGGCTTGGGTGTCGAGCGTTTCTTGGCGTGGCTCACCAACAGGTGGACCGTTCGTGAGGCTTCGTTGTACCCTAGATGGACTGGTCGTTGCACTCCTTAGAAGGTTGGGGCTACCTTTGAAACTTGGCAATTCAAGGCAATCGGTTTGGCTTACCATCACGTTGCGAGCAGGTTTGTGCAAGCAAGGACTGTGCGGAACGTTTTGTATTGTACTTTTTCACTGAGAGAGCGGGGTGCAAGATGACCTAAGTGACAGCGAGTGATACGAGGCTCATGAAAGAGAAGGCGAGTGGCGATTGCGATTGTTGTAATTCGACGATGGTTCGACGTGTTCAAGATCAGGCCGACTTGACAGCCTTCTGACTCTTCTTGATCGCCCTCTTTCGCGTCGCGACCTGCTGACCATATGTGTAGCTCAACAACCAACCCCTCGGCAACAGGAACGTGGTAGCCCAATCCACCACGGCATGTCCTGGCCAAGGAGTCGAAGTGTACGGTCTGCCCACCGCACCACCCTGGCTACCCAACGTCTTCAACACCTGCTTTACGTACTGTTTCGGCGTAGGGATCATTGCGCTGCTTCTCCTGATCTTGCTCAGGTTGGAAACGACAAAGTAGGTGTTCAAGAGTCTTACATCCACCTTGCTCCTCTTGAGCTCTTCGCCTAGGGCTTGGGACCATCCACTGAGGAAAGCTTTGCTGCCAGCGTACGTTGCCAACATGGGGGTGGTTACTTGACCGGCGAAACTTCCAAGGTTCAACACCAACCCCTTTTTGCGTTCGACCATTCCAGGGATGATCATTCGCGATACCCGAAGCACGGAGACGACGTTGATCTCGATGATGTCTTCCATCTCTTCTTCGGTTGTCTCTGCGAAGGTCACGGGCATGTTGTGCGATTTTCCGACGTTGTTGACCAGGACACCGATGTTGAGATCCTTGACGGTGTGTTGGAGGGATTCGTACTGACGTTCGTCTCCGAGGGCAAAGTCGATGGCTTGCGTCTTGGTTCGTACGCCGGGAGTGGCCGCTTCGATCTCGGCTGCGACCGAACCGAGCTTCTCGGGACTACGAGAGACGAGAAGGATGTTGAAGCCTTTGCGAGAGAGTTGCAGCGCAAACTCGCGGCCGATGCCGTCGGTGGCACCAGTGACTACCGCCCAGGAGGCGCGAGCGAGGTCCTTCTTGTTTGCTCCGTATTTCGACACTGAGGTACCGGGAAGAACGTAGACGTCGGCAAAGAGGTGGACGAGTCGCAGCACAAAGGTGCCGACAGACAGAAGACCGATGAGCGCCAGCACGGCAAGCGATGCGGAGAGCGGTGTCAATCCATGGTCGATTCGCAGACCAACATGGCGCAAGAGGCCGTCGACGTGCTGTTCGATCGTCATGTTCTGGTCAGGTACCAACGATGAGTTCCGAACACGTTGCTGTGTTTCGTGTCCGCGGTGGATGATGATGGGTGCGGAAGAAGATTGTTGCTCGAGACGAGATGACGAACACGGTCAATGCGCAACGCGTCTTTTGAGTTTTTCTACTTTTGGAATGTTCGATCGCTCGCAAAATGTTGAGTCGGCGCGTATCGCGTATCGCTCCGCTGTCTACTTGCCGGAAGTTGCCGGACTTTTCTCAACGATTATGTTGTGTGGCTTTCTTCTGAAAGAGTCCACCGACGGCAAAGATTGGAGTGAATGACCGCACTCGTAGGTGGCATAGCCAATGAACGTGTTGTCAATGATTCTGTCACGATGAGGGCCAAAGCTCAGGACAAGGTACAGACTGACCCCCGATATGTAAATGGTGCCGATCTGAAGATCGCTCCGGCACATAGGACCGCCTGCCGTGAAAGAGCAATGACAATCGTACCATGACGTTCCAAGTTCTCGGCCGTGATTTAGCATCTGATCTTGTGCTACATGTTCATAGATGGTCCGCGTCAGACAGCGGCTCAATTCAACCGCAGAGGACAAAGCGTCGAACGTACGGATCTGAACTCAAGATGGTGCGACCCTCGATCAGACAATAGGACGCTTCTGAATGTAGTGGAATGCTTTGCGCATCAATACAAAGCATCAACCCTTTCCTGGGTACTTTCGTCATTGTCGACCACTCTAGATCTCGTTGTCAAGGTCCTTGGATACCGAGACCACTTCGGGACGCTTGGACCTCCTCCATCAGGTCAAGTTGATCCGAAGACAGCGAACGCTTGGACCTCTCCACCCGGTCAAGTTGATCCGATGACAATGACCTGTAGGTCAAAGCAACAGCCACGGAGCTTTCGCGTCGAATACTGTTATGCGAGTGCACCCTATGCGCAGCTGTTCTTGCCTCTGAAATGCCTTCTATTCGGAGCGGAGACCCGTCAGAAGGGCTGTGCTTCTATCCAGCCTGTGCATGGTGAGTCTCGCACACGCCAGCGGACCGTCGACCACATGTTGCGCACCTGTACCAACACCTTGACCCCCAATCGGTTTTCCGCAGTCCTGAGCAGAGGCACCGCTTTCGGCTTGGGTGGCGCGCTCGAGCCTGTCCGATCCGAACCCAGCCACCGTCTACACGCGTCGTCATTCCTTTGACACCTGCAACAAACAATTAGCGCAACTCCCACGCTTCCGCTCGGACCTCCTCCAGCCAAGAGCACGCAGAGATCAAGCCTTGGCATCGATCACGACACCTGCGGTTCACGAAGCCCTGAGGACCCAAATGTGCCTGGCTCAACCTTGTGACATCACGCTCGGGGTGACACGACGAGGTCCGAGCGGCTTCCGCTGTCATTGTTCAAGCTGGAAGAATGCTTTCGGCTTGTCTGCTGCTTTTCGGGGCACGCTCGTGATCACATGCACCGGTGACCCTGGTTGATTGGTCCCTTGTCGACAACATCATCACGGACCCTTGACCCAAGTCTGGTTCACGTCGGGTGGCTGTGATGGTTCTGTTGAATTCACGCTCGCTTTTGGGAACTGTCGAGCAGCGGCTCCGGTGACTTTAACCCTGTTGATAGCGACTGAATTGCTGGTAGGACTCTTGTTCGCTGACGGCGGCTTGTATCATTACGCTGTGCTGTAGGTGGCCTGGACCCGATGTCGTTTGAGATTTTCAAGGCTTGTGGAGAAATGTGAGCACCCAACCTTTTCCGTGCGACATCGCGGGCGTTCTGAACAGTGCCGTAAATCATAAGAAAGGGTCTCGAACGTCTCGAACGCCGATCCATACATGGTTGAAGACGCTGCAGCCCGCATACTTGACCGCGATGCAGCGGAAGCAATAGCAAGTTCTGCTTGATGATTGGAGCATACCGCCGATGATGCAGTACAGTCGACCCGTTCCGGTGCTACCGGAACGATCGCCAGCACCGTTTTCTTCGATGGCATTTGTTCAAGGAAAATTCTGGAGCCAGCATGCGTGCGGAAGCGGATCCGTAAGCGCTCGCCAAGATATTTGTGTGCCTTTAGCGGTCCTCCGCCTTTGCCTTCGCATGCTAACAGCTCGCGTGACTCTTCCAGACACCCACAGGACGGCAGGCAAGACCGTCATGGCGTCCATAGTGGCGGGAACGAGTGTGGTCCGATTTGAGATTCTAGGTCACCCACCAAGTCGCACCCGGAAGACACACCGGCACATGGCGTGGCGTCTGATCGTTCGACAGTCCCTTTCATATCTTTCGCAACTCCTGGAGTCGTGACGCACAGCGAGCCAGAGACGATCAACGTTGATAGCAATGTGGCAGAACACCAGGATGCAAGCAGCTAGCGGTGCGGCGGAGACAAAAGGCTAGGATCGGAATTGCAACAAACAAGACGCAAATCTGAGACTCAAAAGCCAAGAAGTGCTTCCAGGCCTGACCCTTTATTAATAATTTTCGAGTTATCGAAGACAGTAACGGGAGTCGACGACGTACCAAACTCCGCTAGCAATGGGCGCCGCACGCCCACGTCCACGCCCGCGCGCTAAGCAAGATAAGTTCGTCCGTTAGGCCTTGCTGAGCTCGAAAATTTCTTCGTGGAAGGCTCTCCCGCTGCCGAGAAGATGGCTAGGGCTAGAAAATGGACCTATTTTCAGGTTCACCGAGCCGTGTCCGCTGACTTTTGACGCGGCAGCACTGTACACATCGTGTTTGACATCTGGCAGAGACACATCGGCAGCGCCGACGTGCGCGGAAAACAGGACCGGTGAATCGACGCAAAGAGAGCGGTTTCAGCCTCGCCGTTGATTCAGAGTGCACATGGGATCTCGCACGATTTGTCTCATTTGCGACCCGCCCCTGAGAACGCTGTCCCGATGATGAGCAATCTTCTCGGGCAGTCGGTTACACGCTCCGAACCCGACATGTGCTCATTGTTTGCCGACTCTCCAGGTGTGATGATAGAAAGAGATCCACACGATGCCATGCCATGCTATGCTATGCAATGCAATTCGCCAAGGATCAAGACTTTCGTCGCCCGTAGAGTAGAAATTCGGCTGCATAAAGGATGTGCAGAGGGGGGAACAAACAAAGGGGTCATCAACAAATAACAAACAATACACGGCAACACATGATCGTCGGTCTGTGACAACAGCACCTCGTCCGATCAGACATCGAAAACGAGACGCGTCTTTCGAGGACTGCGCGTGATTCGACCCCTAACCCACAACCTGCTCGTGCTCTCCTGTCTTCCCATAGTGGAAAGTCGGTGGTCTTTCGCTGACGGGAACGGACGCCGGTCGATTGATCGCGTGTTCGGACACCCTCGTGCCGCACCCGATACATCGGCAAACAGAAGCGCATCGGCACAACGTTTCGTGTCTCGGAATTTCGCTGCCTTGATTTTGCCTCTGAATTCTTTTGACGCCCCAAAACATCTCAGGACAAAAATGGGGGTTCTGCCAAAATATTCAAACGCCGCCAGCTCGCGATCGGCGCCTCGACGATCCCGTGTCATCTTTTGATGGCCACGTTCGATTATCTCGACCAAATCGATCCCCCATACACACAGAGAGACCTGGATGCTTGGGTCTCGACAAGCTGAGGATCAAACATATCTCCCGTCATCGCTAAAGTCAGATGGCAGCCCCGACCGCGATTGCACGCGGCAAAGCCCGCATGCCGACATTACCGAAGCGGCCGAGAGACTTGAAGCGGAGTCCATTATGAATGTAAGATCGCACAAACTACCTTGTCATGCTCATCGCAGAAACAATGGCAATCTCCCAAAGAGGAAGGCCGCCATGCAGTAGCTCGGCTAAGAAAAGAAACGATCTCGCGTGTGACGAGACGAGGTCGGCTAGTGAGGAGGTCCGAGTTTGACCCCTCGAGAAGCTGTGAAATCTTACTGAACGCTCATCTCCTCCGAGAACGATGTGAACCTCTACATCGGACAAGAAGGACCCAAAATATGCCCGTGGCGCTTGCGTCGGCTGCCGACGCATGACGAGGCAAGCATCCACACCCCACGAACAGCTCGGAGAGTTGGGAAAACCAACTCGTAATCCTTGCAGGACGTCCAGGATTGGTCCTACCACAGCTCCGACACCCCTTACACTAGAAGCCCGGACGAAGCATGTCAACGCCGTACGTCGGCGTTTGAGCTCCGCCATTGGCAGCAGCACCGTTGTCCACGCCCTTGTGCAGGTTGCCTGTTGCTCTCTAAACGAGAGATGGGCTCCGTGTCGCTGGTCCCCTCACATTGGGTCCCCACATGGAGACACATCCTTCCCTTTTTCCTCTGCCAAGCGGAACGGGAGGGGTTTGAGCCGGTTGCGATCCACTCGAGTCTGAAACGTTGGTGGCTCTCGAGCGACAGGCAGAACAACGCGTGTTGCCTGCATCGGAGACTCCCCTTCCACAACGACTCGTATCGTCAACATTGTCTCTGTCGAAGCATCCACTGTCGGCTGAACCTTGACTCGTGTGCATCACAACGCTGGCGCTCACCGCTTGAGCGTGGACCTCATGCATGACCAAACGGTGTGTCGATAGGGCCGATCGGGGTTTCTCTGCTCGACGAACGAATCTTTCTAGTCCGACTCCTGCTTTCTTGGCTTCCGTCGACGTGTGTTTGGTTTCATCCGTCGGTGAGACCTGTTCGACCCGAATCTCGCTCCCGCAGGCCTGGTTCACGCTTGGCTGTCTCTAACCCCTGACACGACGGCGCAAACTTGGAGTTTTAAATTCAATATCGAATTCAAAATCACTCTCAGACGACACTTCAAAGCGACTTTTAGAGCGCCTTTACCTGCGGAATTCGACTCCGCCTGTCAGACGCCTGCGATTTTAGAGTCTGCAGGAATGGTAATGGGCGTCATGCAAGGGAATAGAGACAATAGCGAACAAGTCAAAATGGGATTCACCGTCTAGTCTTGGAACCTGCCCGTCCGGTGCAGTGGGCCCCTTTTTTTCCACAGAAAACTTGCCGTTGCAGCAGGCAGCTCTGCCTCTCTCTTTCCTCCGTTTCGTCACGAATGTTGACCCTCTGTGATTCTGCTCCCCGAAGAAATTTGAGACTCGGTTCGAGCTATTAGCTCTGTCGAAACTTTCAGCCTTCCCTGACCTCTCTGGGCGATAATTGCTCGGGAACTGGTACAAATCTCTCTTTCTGTCGCCTTTGTCAGCGGCAAAGTCTGATCTTGCTTCGGTAGCTGTCGCCACACTTTTTCTAGCCTTGTGGCGTCCTTTGCCCCTTGCACGAAAGGGTTGCACAGGCTGTCTGAGCGGTCGGGCCCTTGTTGATCTCTTTGCGTGAATGGCTGCGTGCGGGTGGTGCGAGGGAACAAGAGAGAGAGAGAGAGAGAGAGTGTGTGTGTATGTGACTCTGCTCGGGCCATTGCCTCTCTTGGCCCTCGTCTCGCCTGGGCTCGCTTCGAACACTTTCGAGTCGAAGCGAGGACCTGGATGTGGCCCTCGTCCCCGTCGGGCCAAGCTCGACCGGTGTCGTTTGTCTCTCTGCCCTTTGACCTCCCGATGACTGCGACCGGGGCCTGTGCTGTAGGATGTCTCTCGCCTTGGTCGCTGTTCCGACACCCAAGAATTCGCCGCCACCCGCAAACTTGCCGTTCGTTCTCCTTCCTTGCGAGATTCCAACATGGGTGGAGTGTATGCGTGCAGTGCGTGCGTGCGTGTGGTGCGTGTCTCGAACGCTGCACCCCGTAGCCCGTTGCCGGTAGCAGTTGCTTCGCTGCCCTTCTTTGCAGTGCCGTTCCGCCACCTGCCTTCTTGAGATGAGGCCTAGCCTGGCCTGGTGTCCGAAAACCTTAACGCTTGGCTTGCACACGTCGTCTGCCTGCCAACAGCCCCTGGTGCACCGATACCGTTGCTCTGCCTCTGGCTAACGAATTCTGAACCGTACAAGCCGAACCTCGTCCTACCTTGCCCGTCCTGCCGCCGCAACCTAAGCGCGTCCTCTGCCTGGCCTGCCGTGAGCCGTGGTCCGAGTCGTCGCTCGAGCTTGGTTGGCATATATCCTTCCACCCTTTCCTCGTCGATCCCATCGTCGTCCCCTTCCTTCTACCTTGCCATCCCACTCCCCCGTCGACACCACCCTCTCGTCCCTCCAGGCGCCGATCAATATCATCACGCATTCATTCGCGCTACAATCGCCACCCGCCAACTTCATAGACCGGCGACCGTGTAGTTCCCTCTCTTCAACATCCTCGACAATAGCAGCATACACTTAGATTAACCACGTTAGGTTCAGCCTCGAAACGTGCTTCCCACTCGTCACGGTTCATCAAGAAGCGCCCCTTGACGCTTCCGTCCGCCTTCATTTCCCAACCCCGACGAGTGATCCATCAGGACCAGTCACCCCCACCTTTGATTAGAACTCACATAAACGTTGCAACCGCCACTCCACCACTTTTTTCTCTGCTCCCTTCCTCTTGCAACCTCCTTCTTCGGCAGACCTCGTCTATCCTCTCAACGACACTTGTCAGACCCGAATTTTTAGCGCATCTTCAGTTCGCATCACCAACGTAAATGTGCACGTCGGTCCAGATCATCCCATCGCAACTTTGATCCTCGCCCAGCCGACCCCTCCTCGAGTCGACCTTCGTCAACATGGCTGCCACCGTTGCTTCCGCATACAATGCTGCCGCTCACGGCTACCAGTCCAACATGACAACCGAGTCGAAACACTCTGCCTCATCGAGCAAGTCCTCTTCACGATCCGCAGCACGATCGGAGCAGCAGGACCGATTCTACGGCTACCGAGGTGAGTTGCGGTTCCTCAGGCTTGGCACACCCTTTCTCTTAATTCTCTCCACTGACACCGCCTCCCCCGTCTTCTCGTCCTCGTCTCGTTACCGCCACAGAACCCTCTGAGCTTTGCGAAAGGTTCATCCTGTACCTCTTTGCTTGTCCTCTCGACTCCACCTCGGCATCAGCATCGCTCCCCGCCACCTCCAATGGCAACCCTGCTCCTCGCCTCTCAGAGTTCATCGCTTATGCCTTGTACAGGACTCGACTCCCCGAGGCCGTCACCTTCCAGGCGCTGTACTTGCTCTTGCGTCTCAAGATTCGCTTCCCCGCAGCACGCGGCTCGTCCGGTCACCGCCTCTTCATCTCTGCCCTCATGATTGCCAGCAAGAGCAGTTGCGACGACACCTACTCCAACAAGAGCTGGGCCATCGTCGGTCAAGGCCTCTTCAGCCTCCGCGAGATCAACCAGATGGAGCGCGAGCTTTTTGGCTACCTCGGATACAAGGTCAATGTCTCACCCGATGACCTTGAGATGTTCACCTATGAGCTCGAGCAGGACGTCGATGGAGGTCGCATCGACCTCGTCGTTCGCAAGATTCTCGAGCTTATGTCTCGTCGCACCAGCGTCGACATGGATTCGCGCGACGTGCCTCGCGAACGTTGCGAGAGCGTCTCGAGCGTCAAGTCGTCGGCACCTCCTACACCTGCGCTCGAGTCGTCCGGCTTCTCGTCGCCATCGATCGACTCGCACGCCGGCCCTCAGCGCGTTCCGTCGGGCCGACACTCGAGGCAGTCGAGCGTCTCGCACTCGTTCAACACCCGCGCCAGCATTTCATCTGCCTCGACCGGTCACATCCCTGCCAGCACTTCGATGCCATCCTCTGCTCCCATGGTCAAGAGCACCAGCCACCGTCAGGAGAGGAGCGCCACCGCACCGAGCTTCATCCACCCTTTCATCAACTCTGCCCGCGAGAGGTGTCGCCCCTACTCGACGCCTGCTCACAGCCTGCCGCTCTCGTCGTCGTCGTCGTCGTCTTCGGCAGCGGCGGCATACTACTCGAGCTCTCCTGCCGCATCCATCTCTTCGTCGTCGGTGTGCTCGTCGTACGCTCATTCGAGCGCCATGTCCGCCACGCCTTCGCCGTACGCTTCTCGCTCCATCATGAGCGGTCGAACCACTTCGGACACTCCGCCTTCCGACCTCGACATGGCGCATTTCGAAGAGTCTCGCTACTATGCTGTTGATCCCAAGATCGACCTCAGCCCCACTTCCACGGTAGCGTACAAGCTTCCTCAACATCAGCAGCAGGCTAGCTTCAACGGCGCCGCTGCCGATCCCTATCTTCACCCTTACAGCTGGAGATCGTAACAAAAGTCCCTTTTCCGCATTCAGCATCGTATTCGCATCACGCAGCTTCCCTCCCCTCAAAAGCAATCTCTGATATCTGGTTCGGCCTCGACAACGAGATGATCCGGTCCAGATGAACAAAAGACACTCTTTAAAACTTCCGCTTAGCATCACGTCGTTCCCCCTTCACTGCATTTCACACGCTTCACATGGGCTGTGTGAAGACTTTGTCTTCCTTTTAGATACCCGCTTTTCCTCTCTTGGCACGTTGACACAAGACGCAATTCTAGGTTTCCTATCGCATTCGTATCGAATATCAATTTGGGCATGAAGATTAAGCGACTTTTGACAGTGACGTATGGATGAGAGGTTGCGGGAAGCGGTGGTGAGACTGATAAGTGGGAGCGGGAAGGACGGGACCCGTTGAGTTGGATGAATCAGCTTAACGGCCCGGTTTCACTTTCTTTTTCTGTCGGCGCCTGTGGAACGCGGCTGAGATTGAACTGACTTTTTGGGTGATTCTTCTGGGATCCGAATGGACCTCCGCGCTGCAGAGGAAAAGAGTTGACCGTGTCTACGAAAGGAGGGAGGTGTGTGCAGCCGGAGGGAGGGTTTGCGGTGATACACCGTCCGAAGTGCAGCACACCTTGTATCTCGGCTCCCTACGTGCCGATATTTAAGCTCAGCCCCCAGAGATTGGTTTCCCAGTCGTGTGCCGAAAAATTGAGCGCAATCTTAGCCACTACACTAGAGGGATTGGCCCAGAAGCGTAATTGGAGGAGGTGAGTGCTTCTTGCTGTGAGCGCTGAAAGCAAGAGCCGCTATGCAAAGACCACCGCAAAAACCTGGTATAGCTACACAAACGAAGAAAAAGGGAAGGACAACATGGAACCTTTTCTAGTTCCGCGTTGCAAGGGGGGAGGGAAACGTCGACGGGCTTGTTGGAAAGATCCCTTGCTTTAGATCCAACGACGCCACGACAATGGATCTTCGAGGCTGTGACATAGATGCAGGCGATCTTCCAAGGGGGGGTTGCACAGGTTGCACAGGCTGCAAGCTCGGTGCGCGGCGCCGACGGGTGGTCGCTAGGCAACCAAAGGGCCTTGACAACGCGGAGGAATTCGTGGCTTGACAACGCTAAACCTTCTTTTTTTGGGGGCTGCAACGTGCAGTTGGAGAGCTTTTCAAAGCCCGCCGCGCCGCAGACCAAGATTTCGCCTGTACGCCACCAGATCTGTGTAGCGCCGTAACATTGTGTGCGAAAAAGGAATCTGATCGGGGAATTTGGATCGAGATCGGAAGCCACGAGGCGGGTTTTTGCTTCCCATTCGGCACTGTTGGACAACAAAGGGATGCAGTTCATGAAACACCACACGCTCTGGCTCCCTTTGTCTTCCGTGTGCGCGAGTCCCCTTTGTACGCTCACATCTCCGATGCCCTTTGTGCTTTCGCTTCACACGCTCTTCTGTTAACAAAGCTCTTGTCACAAAGGAAGCATGCAGGACAATCGGAATGACGGAAGACAGTTTCGGGCATGCTTTGTCCCGGCGTTGCTCGCAAAGGTGAATAGTGGCAAGCATGTGCAGTATGCTTGTGCGCTTGCATCTTGGGTGTAGATGCGATACCATCGTCGATCGAGCTCACCGTTGCACATATTGCTACTGACCCAGATCGTCGAGAGCAATTCTTCGTTGCGCTCCAAATCGTCTGTTCTGGCCTCGTCTCTCCACCACCTCTTTTGCGAACAGCGTCAACACCACCATCATCGCAGGGAGACAAATTCGATCGGAGCATCACCATGTCTTCGGGCAAGCTGAATCCAGCTATGAGCAGCACAGCATGTCCATCCGTAGCCAGGCCGCTTACCAAGCCCTCACTTCGACTCCTCTTCGCATTCCTCACACTTCACGATGTCCTTCTGCTGCTGCTACCCGCAGTACTTTGCTCCATCGTGGTCGGGATGGTCCCCACGATCATGTCGAAAGTCATCGGCAAAGCGTTCGACGCATTTGCCTCCTACAATCCGACTTCTCTGCCTCCCACATCCATCCCCTCCTCAGCGAATCATCACTTCCTCTCTCGAATCTTGACCACCGTCTACGCGCTCTTCGCCCTCTCAGCCCTCACGTTCTTCATCAGCACAGTCTCCGTCTCCATATGGATCTGTCTCGGCGAACGTACCGCTTCTCGCATCCGACGCTCCGTATTCTCCAGCGTCATGGGCAAGAAACTGTCGTGGTACGACACCGGCATGTCACTTTCTTCTTCCGCGGGTGACGACGAGGTGGAGATCTCACCGGCAGGGTTGATGACAAAGTTCGCCAGGGAGAGCGACGATGTCCGGGTGGCGATTTCGAGGGAGGTAGGGATGGTTGTGCAGAGTCTGACGACAGCAATGGCGAGTCTGGTGCTGGCGATGTGGACCAGTTGGAGTCTGACGTTGGTGATCCTCTCGTCGATCCCGGTGATATTGGTGCTGACGGTGGTGACCGAGGTAGCTGCTGCTCCGTGGATGCAGAAGGAGAGGATGAGTACGAGCCAAGCGACGTCGATGGTGGAGAGGGTGGTGGAGGCGATCAACACGGTGAAGGCGTTCAACGCTCAGAAGAAGGAGGCAAGTAGGTTCGAGGGGGAATTGAGGAACGGGTGCAAGTCTTACAGAAGACTGTTGGTTTGGTGGGCGGCGAGGTACGGTGTCACGGGAGGCTTGGTCTTTGCGACGTTTGTGCAAGGTTTTTGGTTCGGGAGCCATTTGGTGGCCAAGGGTAAATTGACACCGGGACAGGTGATGACGGTGTTCATGGCGAGCTTGTTGGTCAGCTCGACGTTGAATGAGATCGTTCAGGCGTTGACGTATTTGGACAAGGGCAAGGTCGGAGCTGCCAACTTGATCAATCTGATCGATTCGTCGGATGTCACACCAACTTCGGCGGACAGGAGTTCGCACAGAGCCGAATCGCTGCGGTCGTCAGCTTACACGGAAGGCAAGACCACTCCGACGAGCGCGGGTTTTCTCAACTCACCCACCAGTCCAATCTCGGCTTCCCACCTGGAAGTGCTCGACTACGATCCTCGACGGGCCAAAGCCGTACCCATGTCGATCGAAGATATCCCCGCCACCCCGTCGCCCGGTGTCTTCAGTCCGGACAAATTCACCTACCGAACAGCGCCCCTCATCCCCTCTCCGACCCGCTTCGCCAAACGTTCCGTCCAAGGAATGCGCCGCATCGCCCCACCCACATGTCAAGGCGAAATTCACTTCCGATCTGTCAGCTTCAGCTACCCCTCCCGACCCTCGACCCTTGTCCTCGATCGAGTCGACCTCTACTTTGCTCCCTCCGAGACCACCTACGTTGTCGGCGGCAGCGGTAGCGGTAAAAGCACCATCGCCCAACTCCTCCTGCGACTCTACGAACCGACCTCGGGTCAGATTCAGATCGACGATCAAACCATCGAATTTCTCGATCCACACTGGTGTCGCCAACACATCGCTTCCGTCAGCCAGGATCCGATCATCTTCGACATGAACGTTCACGACAACGTCGCTCTCGGTCTCGCCAACACATCCAACACTCCCACCTCCCCGGATACCTGCGTACCTCTTGTCGCACGATCCGACATCGAATCAGCGTGTCGCCTTGCACTTCTCCATGAGTTTGTGCGCGATCTTCCCGAAGGTTACGAGACCATGTTGGGCTCGAAAGCGACGGCATTGTCGGGAGGTCAGAAGCAGAGGTTGGCGATTGCGAGGGCGAAGTTGAGGGATCCGTCGATCTTGATCTTGGACGAAGCGACGAGCGCTTTGGACCCGACGACGAGACATTTGGTTCACGAGGCGATCAAGGCGTGGAGGAGGGGAAAGACTACGATTGTTATCACGCACGATTTGTCGCAGATCGAAGGCGAGGACTTTTTGTACTTGTTGGACGGTGGGAGGGTGGTGCAGCAGGGGTATAGGTGCGATTTGGAGGGTAGGGAGGGGCTTTTCAGGTCAATGTCGTTGCAGCAGAAGCGAGGTGCGGGTGAAGGAGAAACACGAGACGAAGCTGGGGAGGAAATCGAGGAGATGGAGCAGGGTGGTAGGATCGAGCAGTCGACCGATGAGACGTTTCCTCGTCGACACAGGATCAAATATCGATCGATGCTCGGTTGGGGGGAACGCGATCGAAGCATCCTATCAGAGCACCTATCCCTGATCATCTCGCAGAAGCTCGATGGCGCTCCTTCTCACCTCAAGCCGCTAAGACTGGCGGAAAGGCAAGCGATGAACAGCTACTTTGAAGAAGCCGAAGCGTTGCGAGCTACCGGTTCGAGCGCTAGCGATCGGCGTGCACGCAATGCCACTGTCCAACGCAGAAAGTGGGACGCTGCTTCGCTCGACACTGTTTCGACCACTGCGACACACTTCAAGGCTTCCTCGCACGCTTTCGAGGACTCCGACGGAGCTCCGAGCAGGCCACCCACAGTGCGACAAGTATGGTCCATGCTCTGGCGTACCATTCCCAGCCGAGCACTTTTCCTCGTCGGCATTTGCCTGTGCGTCATTTCCGGCACCCTCACTCCTATCTTTTCCTACCTTCTCGCCCAGCTCCTCGCCACCATGGGTCGACCTCACTCCGAAGCCATCGTCCTCAAATGGAGCCTGCTCGTGCTTCTGACAGCCCTTCTCGAAGGAATCTTTTCCTTCACGCGCTACCTCTTCATGGAAGTGCTTGCCGACGAATGGCTCTTTCGACTCCGGTCCCGCTCCTACTCCGCCCTCCTCTCCCAAGACCGGCGCTTCTTCGACTCTCGTACCAACTCCGCCGCCCGCCTCTGCCAGAGCCTCATCAAGGACGCCGAAAACGCCCGAAACCTCGTCGGTCAGATCATCGGTCAACTCGCCCTGATCACCTCCATGATCACGCTCGCCCTCATCTGGTCCCTCGTCCTAGGCTGGAAGCTCACCCTCGCAGGGATCGCCTTCGCCCCCGTCTTCATCCTCGTCACCCTCCACCAATCCCGCATCATCGCTCACTACGAAGCTCGAAACAAGCTCAAACGCGAATTCGTCTCGGAAAAGTTCCACGCCATGGTTCTGCACTCGAGAGCGATCCGTTCAATGGGTCTCGAGTCCGTATTCGACACCATGTATCAGGCTGCGGTGGATGAGGCGCAGAGGTGTGGGATGAGGAGCTCGGTATTTGCGGGGTTCGGACATGGAATGAGCGATGCGTTGACGTATGTGGCGGAGGCATTGATCTTCTACGTCGGTGCGAGGTTGATGATCGAAGGAGAGTACGGGTTCCAGCGGATGATGGAGGTGTTCAATCTGATCATCTTTGCGGTGACATTTGCCGCTCAGATGTTGACGTTCCTACCTGGGTTCAGCAAATGCGTCAAAGCGCTGGTTGATTTGGATCGTCTGTTGAAGCTGGAGGAATCGGCAAGGAGGGAGGAGGAGGGTGAATTGAAGGGTGATATCCGGGGTGCGATCGAGTTCAAAGACGTTGCTTTCGCGTACGACTCTCGAGCGGACGTCAAAGTTCTGGACAAGGTGTCGTTCACGATCAATCCGGGAGAATGCGTCGCCATCGTCGGTGGATCCGGATGCGGCAAAAGCACCATAGCTGCCCTCCTCCAACGCCTGTACGAACCATCTTCCGGAACCATCTGCGTCGACACCCATCCCATCTCTTCCCTCTCCACCCCTCACCTCCGCGAACACATCAGCATCGTCTCGCAAACACCCACGCTCTTCTCCCTCTCCATCGCGGAAAACATCTTCTATGGTTCCAACTCTAAGATCTACGAGGAAGCATCCTCCTCCTTGCCGCTCAACGACGCAGAACTACAACTCGTCGAATCCGCCGCTCGCTCCGCCAACGCCCACTCGTTCATCACCTCCCTCCCCTCAGGCTACTCGACCAACGTCGGCGGCGGATCGAGCTGCAAACTCTCAGGAGGTCAGGCGCAGCGCATCGCCATCGCTCGTGCTCTCATGCGCATCCGTGCACCGATCCTCATCCTCGACGAATGCACGTCCGCTCTCGACGTACAGAACCAACACTTGATCGTCGAGACCTTGATGGGCAAGAACGCAGAGGCGAGGAAGAGACGTATGACGACGCTGGTGATCACGCACAATGTGGATATGATGAGGAAGTGCGATAGGATTCTGGTGCTGAAGCAAGGGAGGATCGTGGAGGAGGGCAGCTGGGATAGGCTGGTGAACATGCCGGGTGGATACTTTGCTTCACTGACCAGGGGCGGAGAGTGGACTGGATAGAGCACGTAAGGGTCTTCGTCTTCATACTGTCACTTCTTTTCTGATATGCAACGGATGTTTGTCTACCGCCTGTGGTATTATACCCATTGCTTTCTGTATTATTTCGGATCGATCCGGCCGTTCCCATTCACACCCACTCGTCACACTGCGGTTGATCCGATGAATGATGATGCTAATATTGCAATTGCTTAAGTTCGCTAATCCTCCTCCTCCTCCGGATCACGCGTAGTCTGACTCGACGCGGATCTCGACCGCGGGTCGAAGTTGGCCCCCTCAACACGTCTCTGGAGTGTCCTGTTGACCTTGCGTTCGATCTTGTCTGCTTCGTCGAGCTTCTTTGCCCTGACCTTCAAACCCTCCTCTCCAGCCTTTGACAGCACACCGATGATCAATTCCACGCTGCGGATCGAGTCGTCGTTTGCCGGGATCGGGTAGGTGACCGACCTGGGATCTACGTCCGAGTCCGTGATAGCGATGGTCGGAATGTTCGCCTGTGTAGCTTCCCGGATTGCAAACGAGTTCTCCACCGGGTTGAGCACGATCACAAGATCGGGCTGGAGCGTCTGCGAGGCCAATCGGTTTGTGTTTGCGGTACCAGAAGGGTCGAGATCTTCCATCGACCTGAGAATCGCCGAAGCAAGCAGCTTGGGTGCGTTGGTGATCACACCGGGCATCCATCGTTCAGCAGTGACGTGGAATCCGTTGTCACCGAGACGCTTGGTCGCCGCAAGCACAGCTGCCTGCTGTCCAGGTCGAGTGCCAACGAACAAGATGACTCCATCGCGCTCCGCCACAGCCTTGACTACCGAAGCGGCCCTTCGCAGAGCAGGCAGCGTCGCACGTTCGAGGTCAAAGATGGCTACGCCGTGACGCTGACCGTAGATGTAAGGCTGATTGGCTGCTTTGAGAGATGAGAGAGAGTGACCAACTTGTGCGGTGGATGCGACGAGGTGGCTGAGGGTGAGCTTGTGTGCGTCGATGGGGTTGAGTCGGGCTTTGTGCGGTCGGAAGGAGGTGGAGCGGGTCTGCGTGCTCCCGAGGTCGGATAGTTGGTTCATGACGGTGCGCCTGAGGCGACGCTTTTCGAGTGCGTCATCGTGAGTGTCACTTTCGATGAATTGAGAAGAGTCGGTCACTGCTTCTGCAGCGGCAGTGACAGCAGCCGTGGCATTGCCTTCAAGCGGCGAAAGTTGCTGCTGAACGCCGCTGGAAACCCCGCGAGCAAGAACGGTGGAGCGGGGCAGGGCTGCCTTGGGGCCAACAGCACTCCTCATGAAGCTGCCGAGGGTCATCCTCGATGTGGTAGCGATAGGGCTCGCCATCCTTCGGCTTGGAACCGGTCGTGCAAGCTCGAGGTGGAGAAGGTATGGTCGATCGAGAAGAGCGTCGGGTGTCGAGCGATCAGATCAAGCTGAGCTGTGATTCGGAGAGTGTAAGCGTGTGACTGTGGCAGAGCGCCAACTTTTTCGTGGGACACTTTCTTCTCAGACCAACGCAATGGCGCCTCTCGGAACCGTTACGCGCATCGGGTAAGTCTTGTCGCACGAAACAAGGACCCTTGTTCTGGCCAGGTCTTGTTGCTAGTCAGTGCCGCAGCCACTCGAGTCCGAATACAATATGGATCGGCTGATTGACAAGCAATTTCATTTTCCTGTTCGGTTCGAATACAAAGTGTTGAGAGTTGAAATGAGAGGCCAGCAGGCGGCGAAATTCTGTGGATTCGCAGCGTGCCATTCGCCATTTCTTCTGAAAATTTTCTCGCATGCATGCACACAGCAAGGGCTCTAGAGTGACTTCTTCTGATGCCAAACTCGAGAAGAATTGAACTTGCTCGCTTGCCAGGGCAGGCGATCAGTCAGTCTCTTTTCACTCACAGCTCAGCGCGACAAGAAGAATTGGGACGAGCGAAGAAAAAAACTTGTCTGTCTGGCCCGTTCGAAGTCGAAGTCAGGTTGTGTGCCACCAAGTCAGTGCGAGACAGAAAGGCGGGCTTGGCCTTGACACAGAGCAAGCAAATTTGCAGTGCGTTGAGTAGCCATGGACCGATTCTGCTCTGCACAGCTGAGAGCCAGGCGGCGAGCAAGCTAGGTTTTCTTGAGGCTTGGTCGCCATCACCTTTCCTCTCTCTCCATCACCCAATTCTCCCCCTCACCACCCCCCAAAAAAACTTCGTCAATATGTCCAGCGAGGTTCCCGCTACCCCCGTCGACGAGACCGTCTACCAGGGCGCCATCGGTATCGACCTTGGTACCACCTACTCTTGTGTCGGTTGGTGGGTCAACGAGCGTGTCGAGATCATCGCCAACGACCAGGGTAACCGCACCACCCCTTCCTACGTCGCTTTCACCGAGAGCGAGCGTCTCATCGGTGATGCCGCCAAGAACCAGGCCGCCATGAACCCCAGGCAGACCGTGTTCGACGCCAAGCGTCTCATCGGTCGCCGATACGATGACCCTGACGTCAAGAAGGACATGCAGCACTGGCCCTTCACCGTCATTGACAAGGACGGCTCCCCCTTCATCGAGGTCACCTACCTCGGCGAGAAGAAGCAGTTCTCTCCCCAGGAGATCTCCTCCATGGTCCTCACCAAGATGAAGGAGATCGCCGAGGCCAAGATTGGCAAGGAGGTCAAGAAGGCTGTCATCACCGTCCCCGCTTACTTCAACGACTCGCAGCGTCTCGCCACCAAGGATGCTGGTATGTATTTCACTTTGTCACCTCTCGACGACTCCACATCGACATCCGCCGCTGCTGCCCATTTTGATCTGCAAAGGAAAAGGACAAGGAAGCTGGAAAGGAGTTCCGACTGCACCCCGGGATGGAAGGGAACACGATTGCGCAGCGATGATACAAATTTATTCCATGCTAATTCCGAGGCTCTCCAGCGTTGCGGAAGCAAAAATATTTTACTAAGAACGGCTAGCTGAGCGCATTTCGTCATCAGCAAGTTGATGTCGTCCACCAAAGCGGCACGGGACAGGGACGTCGGACACGATGGCAGGTCTCCAGTAGCGAGGATCTATCCAGCAGCAGCATCACATCAGCATCAGCGGCAGATCCGACGTAGAGATTCGCTAAATTTCAACTCCTCCAAGAGCCATTGTCACTGACCCATCTCATTCCGTTTCGCTTCTGCATCGCGTCTTCCGCACCGAACAGGTTCCATCGCCGGTCTTGATGTTCTCCGTATCATCAACGAGCCCACCGCTGCTGCCATCGCCTACGGTCTCGACTCCAAGTCGTCCACTGAGAAGAACGTCCTTATCTACGATCTTGGTGGAGGAACTTTCGATGTTTCGCTCCTCAACATCACTGGTGGTGTCTTCGCCGTCAAGGCCACCGCTGGTGACACCCACCTTGGTGGTGAGGACTTCGACAACGCCCTCCTTGACCACTTCAAGAAGGAGTTCGAGCGCAAGAACAAGCTCGACATCTCCGAGGACCCGCGTGCCATCCGCCGTCTGCGATCGGCCTGTGAGCGTGCCAAGCGCACCCTTTCGTCGGTCACCCAGACCACCGTCGAGGTCGACTCGCTCTTCCAGGGTGTCGACTTCCAGGCCAACATCACCCGTGCCCGTTTCGAGGAGATCAACGCCGCCGCCTTCAAGGGCACCATCGACCCCGTCGCCAAGGTGCTCAAGGACTCCAAGATCCCCGCTGACAAGGTTGACGACATTGTGCTTGTCGGTGGTTCCACTCGTATCCCCAAGATCCAGTCGCTCATCTCCGAGTTCTTCGGTGGCCGTCAGCTCAACAAGTCGATCAACCCCGACGAGGCTGTCGCCTACGGTGCCGCCGTCCAGGCCGCCGTTCTCACCAACCAGACCAGCGACAAGACCGCCGACCTGCTCCTTCTCGATGTCGCCCCTCTTTCGCTCGGTGTTGCCATGCAGGGTGACGTGTTCGGTGTCGTTGTTCCCCGTAACACCCCCATCCCATGCAACAAGACGCGTGTCTTCACCACCGTCGAGGACAACCAGACCCAGGTCACCTTCCCCGTTTACGAGGGTGAGCGAACTCAGTGCAAGGACAACCGTCTCCTTGGTGAGTTCGAGCTGACTGGTATCCCCCCTCAGCCCCGTGGCCAGGCCGAGCTCTTGACCACCTTCGAGATCGACGCCAACGGTCTGCTCAAGGTCTCTGCCCAGGAGAAGATCACCGGCCGCAAGGCCAACATCACCATCACCAACTCGGTCGGCCGTTTGAGCTCCAACGAGATTGAGCAGATGATCAAGGATGCCGAGACCTTCTCCAAGGCCGACAAGGACTTCACCGCCAAGCACGACGCCAAGAACGACCTCGAGGCTTACGTCCACTCGGTCGAGGAGACCATCTCGAGCCCCGCCGCCAACCTCAAGCGCCCCGCCAAGATCCAGATCGAGCAGGAGCTCACCAAGGCTCTCGAGATCCTCGAGGTGCAGGACGCTTCGGCCGACGAGTACCGTCGTGCTTCGCTGCGCCTCAAGCGCTCCATGCAGAAGGCTTTCGGTGGTCGTTAAGCAGCAACAGCAGCAGCAGTCTCTGCTTTTGTCTTGATCGGTCGTCGATGCATTGTCACCTTATCTCGCGCGCTTCTTGAGTGCGCAGCCCTAAAACCCCCAAAAAGGAACTCTCGAGGATCGTCAACGGCTGTCACAGTCGTGGCGATCCGTGCTCACCAGATTCCCTATCCATCCATCCGACTCATGTACGCATATTCCACTTTTTCTGCAATATCTTTTCCCGTTCTATGTCCTCGAGATCAGTCGGTTTGTCCGTATTGAGTAGGTGGGCTGAGTTTGACCGAGCTGTGATCAAACTGCCTTGTCTTGATGCGGCGAGTTGTGTGACTGCACTGTCGGATCAAGCGACTTCGGCTGATCCGACAGCAAGAGCAAGAGTTGCAAAGATAGAAAACGTGGACAGCGCGTGAGACATGACTTTGGCGTCGATGCAGTTCCACTCCGATTTCGAATGGACGAGGACAGTACCACGGGATTGCCGAGTCGTTCCCGGGCGAGGGTTCGCAAGCGAATGCGATCACATTGCAAGCGTGCCGCAGAAGAATCGACAGCGGTTTCAGTGCTGGGACGATCGGCTTTCCCTGGATCTGTCTCGTTACGGATCAAGATAAAGAGGGTGGAGAAGTGTGGCCTCAAAAAGATCTCTTTCGCCCTCGATCCTTCGCAGAAGGCTCGCCGCGGCTTGTCTTGGCTCGTCAGCCGAGATCACATGATCGCGTAGTTTCTCAACGAGACTCATCTGAACTCGTCTACGAGATTGGCAACCAAGCTCGCAACCCTCGGCCCATCCCCCCGCCGCGTCGGAACACAGTAGGATGACAGATAGAAGAGATGCGAAACAGGCGGCGTGAAGAAGCAAGCCAAGACAAAGCGGCTGACAATTCTTGGACGCTTCCGTCGAACACGCTTCGAAGTGACGCCAAGGCTAAGCCACAGTCGATTTGATCAGGCTGTGGGACCGCTCCCAATTGGATGTGAAGGTGAGCGAACTACAGTCAGAAGGCCAGGCGCCGGAGAGGATGACGTTCCGCATTGCACTGTGGCCGCCACTAATCGCGTACGAAAGGAAGAAAGAAGCTTCTCACGGTCTTGGTCGACGAGATCGCGCCGAGAGTCGAGACGGACGCTTTGGTCTCCGACAAGCTCGCTCTGTCGATCGGCGGTCTCGTGAATCGCTTCACAACGTCTCGCATCGGCGAAGAGTGACAGATCTGACGGGCAGTTCGCGATGCAGCTGTTGATGCGTAAGAGCAGGTAGCAACTCACATTCCGCGCCTGAAAGCCATCTTCCTTCTCGCTCGTTTGTCAGAGCAACGCGCACAATTTGACGTGACGAGTTTTTCCTCCCGCGGGCTCAGAGTACGGACGCGTGCTGCATTCCACATTCCAGGCTCCTATAAGCCACTTGCTTGGGTCGAGCCGCTTCGACTCGAAACCTCGGTTGGCCAGTGTCCCGATGTCACGTCAGATCCATCCTGCGGTACAGACATTTCCTTTCTCGCCCCGGCCGGACGTATTTTGACGCTGCTTGCTTGCTTCATCGATTCTGCCGTTACCACGCCTGCGGAGAGTGCAGCGACCGTCAGTCGGCCGCGACCTTTGCACGCGACTGAATACTCAAAGGAAGATCACTGGTTCGGGTGTGAGCCAGACAGCAAGTGTAGCTCTTTGTGGGATGCCGGTCTCGACAACAGCAAGGAGAGAGGCAATCGGAATGACGACGGGCAACTGCAGTGCTGCGCGTCGTCTGTGCTGCAGTAGGTTGTGGAACTGAAAAAGTGGATCTCGACGTGTGGGGTGCACAGCTGTCAAACAAAGATGAAAGGATTTGGTCGTAGGAATTTAGTCTGCATTCCGCTGATGTGGTTCCGCTCCGCACCCTTGGCTCTTCCCTAGCGCGTCCCAATCCTTTGGAAAGTTCCGACTTTGAGGACAAACTCTCATCCGCAAACAAGACCGTACCAGACACGACCAGTGAACCGCTCGGCTGGCTGACGGGCTTTTGGTGCGCTTCTGCATTCCGAACCACGCACATTTCTGCTTGTCAGTCCCGTGTTTGTCACTTGCTCCGCCTCACCTTTACAGTGCTCTTCCGTCGCCTCGACTGCAGCTGGCTGTCTGCACCTACAGTAACTCGAGCGGTCTTTCGTCGTCCCCGCATCATTGGATGTCAAATCCGTCATGCCAGTCCTGCATCAACCTTCGGCGCTCTGCTGGACATAGCCATCTCTAGTGCGAGAAATTGCTCCCCGTAGAGCTCGTCAACACCTGCATCTCACCTCCTTCGATGCAGACCAAACGCAGCCACGTTACGCGTTTCTGCGTGCCAGTCTCGACATCGTTTGAGACAGACGCAGTAGGTTATTGTCAGCTGTTCGACATTTCCAAGCCACCTGCATATTGCTGGCTCCTGTGGCCTTTTTCCGCCTGCAGATCATGCGCCATGATCAGCGCTGTCGATCATGGTTTGATACTTCCGTCCCCTGCACCAAGTTGTATGCGGCAAGAGCTTATTCTGCGCGCTTCGGTTGCGTCCCGCCCTCTGGCTGCTCACGACTTGCCTCTCTGAAAGCGTTCTCCTTCTTGCGCCTAGCATTCTTCGGTACTTCGCCTCTGTCATGATTACATCGGCGAATTGTGCGTTGCACCGCTCCCCACGACGCATCTCACGCTCGATCGATGCTGCATGTCCAAACGCCACAATCATGCACACAAGATATGCACAGATGCGGTTCTTTTTGACATGAGCCTTTGGTCCGCTCTCGTCCACAGAGTGTCCAACAGGCCTCAATGTGCCCATTCGAATCGGCTGCTGCTCTAAGGAGTTGCAGACTCAGGTCCCTTTCGCCCATCGACTTATGACGGGCGCGAGTCCAGTGAACCTGACAATGTTCTGTATCGATGGTTTCCTTTTCGTTCCAATGCAGAGGGCTCGGCAGGAGCAAAGAGATAGTTACGAGCGGTCTCGCAGCTTGCTGAAGTGACCCCAGATGATCCGACGAGAACACAGCCTTGGCACCTGGTGCAGAAGCCGCTCCGCTCACCGGACATATCTCAATGGACCATTCCTATGGTGCTTAACGAAGATCGCCCGGGCTGCATACTTGTGTCATCCCATTCAAAGACGTCACCAGTCTCGCTTCCCGTCTTTTGCATGCATCCTTCTGTGCGTTGGACTGGGCCTTCCCGTCGGCCTCATTTCCGCGATGCACCCGCCTGCTCTTCTGGAATCTCCTGCACATCCTTCCCTCTGTGAGCTGCAGCCCTTCCTCTCAATGCGTTGACTCTTCCGTCGTCGTTCTCTCTCTCATCGTATCGCTGACGTCGATCTTGGCTGCCCCCAACATGCCAGTGAGAGTCCTCATCCAACGTGGCTTGTCTCAGGCGAGCTGCTTTCTGCACCTCAGATGCGATGCCCGGATGTATTGATCGCCGCTTCTGCCTCGCACAAAGGTCCACGACTTGTCAAAACATCTTTCTCTATTCTCGGTACCTGACGTTGTTTTGACACAGTCACCGTCTATACAGGCTTGCGAGAGGGGGCAGAACAAGGGTACATTGCTCTCGATGTCCATTCCCGTTCCGGACACCTCGCGTATTGATCTCGCCATACCAGGTATATATAAATCTCTCTCACTTCGACGACATCAGCGTTGATCCCTCAAGCTAGTTTCTCCCTACCTCTCGACCCTGTCCCTGCTGCTGCTGCCCCCTCTCCCCTTTGCTGCTCCCCCTTCCCCACCAAACAATCCCTTTACCGCCTTTCGGCTTCTAACTCTCGTCAACACAAACCTGCCCTAATCCAGCCTTTCAATCGGACCAAACCAACCTTGTCGACAACAATGAAGTACCTTCAGTTCCTTGCTGCTGTGGCAGCTGTCTCTGCCTTCTCCGGCCCCGTCCTTGCCCACGGGGGTGTTGACAACACCAACCAGGTGCTCCCCGTTCAGCTCACTGGCGCTGCCCTCTCGCAGGTCATTAACGGCCAGCACGCCGAGCGCTCCATCGGCGTCGACAACTCTGCCCAGTTTGTTCCCGCCGAGGGAACCATCGCTGCTCTCTCTGCCGCCCTGAACGGACAGAAGGCTACCAAGCGATCCATCGGTGTCGACAACTCTGCTCAGTTTGTCCCCATCGAGGGAACCATCGCTGCGCTGTCGCAGGCCTTGAACGGCCAGAAGGCTACCAAGCGATCCATCGGTGTCGACAACTCGTCCCAGTTTGCCCCCATCGAGGGTACCATCGCCGCCCTCTCCCAGGTGCTCAACGAGCAGAAGGCGCTCAAGCGTGACAACATTGTCAAGAACAACAACCAGATCATCCCCATCGAGGCTACCCTCGCTGCCCTCTCCTCTGTTGCCAACGGTCAGAAGTCGGCCGCCAAGCGCGCCGTCGGCGTCGACAACTCGGCTCAGTTCGTCCCCGTCGAGGCTACCATCGCTGCGCTCTCGCAGGTTCTTAACGGCCAGAAGGCTACCAAGCGATCCATCGGTGTCGACAACTCGTCCCAGTTTGTCCCTGTCGAGGCCACCATTGCTGCTCTCTCCCAGGTGCTCAACGCCCAGAAGGCTGAGCGTTCCATTGATGTCAAGAACAGCGCTCAGTTCGTTCCCATCGAGGCTACCATTGCTGCCCTCTCTGCTGTTGCCAACGGACAACACGCCACCAAGCGCGGTGAAGGCGTTGAGAACTCCAACCAGGTTCTTCCTATCCAGGCCACTGCCGCCCTCCTTTCCGAGGTCGGCAACCTGCAGAAAGTCCACGCTCGCAAGGCTCCCTCGCTCAACGAGGTCGACAACACCAACCAGGTGCTGCCCATCCAGGCCACTGCCGCCCTTCTCTCGGAGGTCGCCAACCTCCAGACCGCCTCCAAGCGCTGGGAGCACGAGCACAAGGTTGAGAACGACAACCAGGTGGTCCCTGTCCAGGGCACTCTCGCTGGTCTCTCCCAGGTGCTGAACGGCCAGACCGTCGAGAAGCGCAAGGCGCCCGAGTTCAAGAACTCGAACCAGGTGCTGCCCATCCAGGCTACTGCTGCTCTTCTTTCGGATGTCGAGAACATCCAGAAGGTCTCGCGTAAGGCTCCTGAGTTCCACAGTGTCGACAACAGCAACCAGGTCCTTCCCATCCAGGCCACTGCTGCTCTTCTTTCGGATGTCGAGAACATCCAGAAGGTCTCGCGTAAGGCTCCTGAGTTCCACAGTGTTGACAACACCAACCAGGTCCTTCCCATCCAGGCCACTGCTGCCGCTCTGTCCCAGGTGATCAACAGCCAGAAGGCTACCAAGCGTCACGACAACGTCGTCGACAACACCAACCAGGTTCTTCCCATCGAGGCCACTCTTTCTGCTCTCTCCCAAGTTCTCAACAGCCAGAAGGCCGAGCGATCGATCGCCGTCGACAACAGCGCTCAGTTCCTTCCCATCGAGGCCACCATCGCCGCCCTCTCTCAAGTCGCGAACGGCCAGCACGCTACCAAGCGTGGTGAGGGCATTGACAACGACAACCAGGTGGTTCCCGTTCAGGCGGTGGCAGCTGCTCTGTCCCAGGTTGTTGGTGGACAGAAGTTGACCCGACGAGGTGAGATCGATTCTAAGAAAAACGTCAACCAAGTAGCACCTGCTCAAGCCACCCTTTCCGCCCTATCCGATATTGTCAACAGCGCGAACTCCCGCCGAGCGCTGGATGTAAAGCAATACGAATCCCTGCACACCGCGATCGACGCCATTCAGAAGGTTTTGGACAAGACCAACACCGGAGACAAGACACACCACGTCGATGCCTTGACGGGAACCGCCGAACACTTTACGCACAAGAGGGACGGTGTTGATCCCGCTTCCCTGCTCAAAGGCGCTGCCAGCGGAATCTCTGTTCCTGTGGCCAACCAGGATCTGCTCAAGAACCTCGTCAAGCGTTACGCAGCGGAGGAGGACGAAGCCATGGCCAAGCGCACACCGTCGCTCGATGGTCGTGGTCAACGTCCCCGTCCTCGTACCTCTTCTTCGAGCGAGCACAACAACAACGGTCAGTGCTCCGTAGGCGAGGCCAAATGCTGCAGCCAAGTTATCAACGACGAAAGCAAGAAGAAGACCCTCGCAGGTCTTCTCGGCTTCAACAACTTGGCTGGAGACATCGGCCTCAACTGCCAACAGATCCCCGTTCTCGGCGTTTCACTTCAAAGCATCTGCAAGGCCACCCCCGTATGCTGCACAAACGTTAGCCAAGATGGTCTTGTCAACATCGGATGCACTTCGATCCCCATCAACTAAAAATCTTTGGGGTAGTATTGCATTCGTTTCATTGGCATAGGCTCATTCAGGGATACAACTTTTCGCTTCGCATTCGGGGACAAACTGGTCTTTGTCTCTCTTTTCAAGGTCTTGGAAAAAATCACATCTTTTCGGTCAGGTCGTTCATACTAGCAGCAGCAGCAACATCATCATCATCATCCGTCACACACTAGCGTCCAGACGAAAAGCTTTTCTGCTCCCAGGATCGTCTTTTTGTTCTTCTTCCCCTTTCTCTCACGTTTCCACAAGCGTCGATTCCCCCACCGTCCAGTTCGATGTCAGACTTTCGACCTCCTATCCAGCTCTCAGCCTTTTTGGCGGTGAGAATTGGAAAGTGTTGAGGCAGTCGCATTGCATCTTGCTCTCGTGTTCATCCCTGATTCCTCTAATACACCGGTCTTTACGCTTTCATCGCCGTACGTTTGTGAATGAGACATTTGTGTCTAGGGTTAGGGTCAGGATTTTCACACACACGGTGACGACGTTCCGAATGAAATCTGAACATCGCTCGTGTTGTACCTTGCTGTTCAATCATCTTGTCGCGTATTTCGCTATCTTAGAATACATGGTACGCTGTGCTGATGTTCGGAGAAACTTGGAGTCGTGCAAGCCACGGTCGGGTCTGCTTGGGCCTGGAGCACCGGTTGATTATGTTTTGCGCCTACAGACCACGCAGCTGTCGCTCGATCAGCTTGTCCGCATACTTGATCAGAGCAGAGAGCTCGACTAGCTCTCGTAGACCGAGACCAGAGGCTGTCTCTTGAAGCCTGTCAAGGTCGATGCCAGGGAAGGAACGGCTGGTGACGATGTGATTCGCCTGCTGTCCAGGCTGAAGCTGGTCATTGGCGGCAATGCTGGAAGCAGAGGCTTGCATTTCCGACCTGGCGACAGCTGTGAATGTATGACCGACGATTTGAGCTGGCTGGACGTGATCTGAGTCGAAACGCGGACGCTTGCTGCGGCTTGATTGTTGTTGTCCTTGCGCTGTCGGCTGCTGCTGCACTCGATTGGGCGACGTGCCTTGATGCTGCGAGTGCGTGCGCTGTTGTTGCTGTGGTGAGGTTTGCTCTTGCTGCTGTTGTCGAAGTCGACCAAGCTGCTGTCGTTGCTGTTCGCTATGCTGCTGCCGTTCCTCTCGCTGCTGAGCCTGCGGTTCATCCAGCGAGGCTGCGTTGCGATGAGGAAGGGAAACCAAAGAGGCTTCAGATGGGGCTATTGAGGAGCCTGGTCGGCCAAGATCAGGGGTGGAAGAGTTGTCAATGGTGAGGCCATGATTGTGAATGTCGCACACAGTCACAACCTGCCATTCTCCGTGTAAATCTGAGCTGAGCCTGAGCTGATACCTGCACGCAGAACTCCGAAGCCTCCAGCATCTAAGGTAGGTGGAGGGGGAAGTTCCGCCTCCACTCCATAACTTGAAGCCGTTTTGCTCTGCCCAGCCGCGCAAGGCCGATACACCTTCGTCTTTGTTGTATGAAATAAGCAGACGGTTCGGAACGGGCAGTAAAGTCTGGTCGATGCCATCTTGAGTATCAGCAGGACTACAAGCACGAGGAGGAGGTAGTCTGCTTCTAGGCGCGTATCTCTGCAGAATACGCGCCGTGCGCCGAGGCATCCAGTCGGGATCGCAACTGACGTCGTCAGGGAGCTCTTCGTCGATGTCAGAATTGTTCCTAGCTTGTCCACTTGCCGTTGTAACGGCAGAACGGTCGGAGAGGAAGGCAGAGGAGGAACTTTGAGAGGAGGGGAGCTCGACCATGCTTGCTTCGATGGACAAGTAGGAATTACGTCTGTAGAAGGTGTTTGCCAACTGTTGATACGAAAGGTAGGTATGAGACCGTCAAAACTGAGGCGCGCTCAGCTTGGAATGACCTTATATCCTTCTGCCCTTCAGCGCCAGAATGCTCCTCTTTCGCGCTAAGGCTCCGCTCTGATCAAGAAGAGAAGGAGCGAACAGACATTACAGCAGAGCCTACTGTTCTTTGGGGTGCTAATACGTGCTGATCAGGTTCGCGACACGTTTGGCGACAGACGACGTTCTGGCCGCATCTCAGCTTGGGTTCTGGTCGCAGCTCAACTTGGGTTCCATTTTAGACATTCCGGCAGCTTCCCGACTCTACAAATTCTAGCTCTAGTCGGTTGATAAGCTTCGAGGCAGAGGGTTAGGGCAAAGTACTGAGCTTATTTGTGCGCGCAGGAGTGTCGAAGGCACAAGAGCACTCAACATCCTTCCGATACGGGAGATCCTTCTCGCCCAATAGCCCACAACCGAGGTTGCTTCCTTCGCAAACCCTTGGGTATTCTTTGACTTGGCTCAGTCTCTGATAATTGGGTCCTCTGCGCACTTTTCTCTTGTCACTCTGGCCATAAAACCGTCTGCATCACACTTTCGAGCGCAGCCTCTTTCCTATCTCCCATCGCCTCTCGCCATGCCCTTCAACTTTAGAAAGTCATACAATGGCAAGAGCACCAGAGTCACCGCGTACTCAATCACAAAAAGCTTGTTCGAGATGCTGAGTCACAACAAGGACGATCACTTGATTCCTGAATGAGTCACGCTTCGTGCTCCCCCCAAAAGCATTCCTTTGAGGCGTGCCAAGTCTAAACTTGACCAGATTTAGCTGTCTACCTGCAGATCGATCTCACCGCCCGCCAAGCTTTTTGGTCAAAGGCCACTCCTTTCCAGCAGCTCGTTGAGCTTCTTTGTGCGCACGAACAGTTGGAGTCGCTCTTCTGCCGTGAGTCGATCAACTGCCCTAGAAAGATCTTGATAAGGAAAGCTGGCCAATGAGCTCATCACATCAAGAGACGACGTCGACCCTTGCTGACATTGGTTCCACACGTCATCGTCGAGAAAGAGAGGAGAGTCGTGACTGCCCAACCCAGTGAAGACTGAGTGACCGGCGGAAAAGTCTCGATCCCGCTTGATGACAGAGGAGCTGGCAGTTGGACGGTTATTGGACATCTCGGGGAAGTCGTGATCTTGTACCGGAAAGGAGGTATTGGATGGTCCAGGACTTGGCGGTGAGGTACATAATGGGGGCGGCGTTGCTTCTGTGAACGCACCATTGCGACCGGCGGGATTTGTGAGCGAGCCAAGTTTATGGTCGTGGAACTCGTTCACGATCCACAGCTTGTACGTCGAGTCCTCCTTACGATGCACAAATTTAGCACTGAACGTGCAGTGCGACGACTTCTTGCTGCACGGGCATCTCAGATACGGTACTTTTTTGTCTCCGGCGCGACTCATGTTCAGCCGAAAGCCTTCGCGCAATGCCCAGTCCTTGAGCTCTTGGTGAGCCGTCTTCTCGCAAGTCCACCGTCGCCAGAGGTATGATCCTTTCTCTGGTCTCGTCGAGATCTTGACGCTTTTGTGCTTGGCCGCCGCTGACGAGCTGGCCTCCAAATGCGACGCTCTTTTACGCCTCTTCCTCCGAGGCGCTTTACCAGAAGGAGTCCTGTCCTCATCCTCGTAATTGTCGTCGCTACCTTCATCTTCTGAAAACGAGGTGGAGTCGTCATCACCGTCATCTTCGCCTTCAGATTCACTGACGCCGTCCGGGTCTTCCTTCTTGATCAGAAACAACTCCGATTGCGGCTGCGAAGCCCCGCCTTGCTCGCTCGACGAGGAGATCGATACGACTGAGAGTGTTCGTTTCCTTTCCTTACTTGAACTTGAAGGATGGATTGTCTCGATTAGGGTCGATGCAGGTTCGGGGAGGACAGCTTCTGCTACCGTTCCCATGGCAGGTGGTCCGTCGTCTTCCTCCGAGCTGTCTCTGGCTGCACCGCTTGCATTGCGCGACCGGTTGAAGAGCCAGGACATGCTTGCGATTTTGGTTTCAGCGAAGGGTCACGAAGAATCGGTCTTGCAACACTCGATCGGATGAGCAGGTAAGCTCGAAAGCTTGCCAATATGAGCAAAGCTGAGAGCAAGGAGGGAGAGGCAAATGAAGCGGGTTTCTAAACGGAAGAGACTACTCCTTATTTCGTATGCCTCAACAGCACCGGCGGGCTTGCCAAACTAGACCGTGGATGCAGAAGAAGGACTGTGCGCAAGTGTCGTGGGCGAAATCTGCAGGCAAGCTGCATGGCATTGTTCATCTGGTATCCTTGTCGGCTTCGACCTTCGCCTTGGGCGTTGTCAGAGATCTGTGGGTTGGCTTGAGTGCTTCATTTGGCGCCGTCCAATTGCTGAACTCAGGCTCTGGAAGTTCTCGAGCCTCTTCATCGGCTGAAAGCTGCAGCGACAGCATTTCCGTGCGCTTCTGATGCCGACCACCATTTTGGTGTTCGCGTCGAGAGCCGTCCATCGCCGTATCAAAGGCGCACGCAACGCCATCGAACTGGACGGTCAAGGATGATAACAGCATGTCCGGAAGCTCAGCCTCCTTCGAAGGCGACCCATCAATAGGCGATATTGTCATTCCACCTTACTCCTCTCACGATGTAAGAGGCCATCTAGCGTCGCGTTCGATTCGAGCTGTGCGGTGCACTGACCCCTTCCTGTTGCATGCTGTTGTTCTCGCATCGCAGATATTCTCGAATAATGTTGCCATTGTTGCGGCAACTTTGTACTGTTGGGAGTACCTGAGGTAAGTCGGACTTGCTCGTCGCGGCCAAAGCGCTGGCTCTCGATTGACGCCTTGGCCCTCGTTTTCGATGCATGCTCACATCACTTGATGATCCAGGACCCTGCCAGCAGAGATGCGCATTCACCTGGCAGTGCCTTGGAATGCGCCCCACCTGATCCTCTTTGTGCTGATGCGCTACACGACTTTATTCGCGATCAGTCTCGGCTTGTACGCGACATGGCATCGATCAGGGGGTGCCTGCCTGCCCTTCCGTGAGCTTTGCACCTTGCTCGTCCAATTCTCGGTCTCTGCCGTACTAGGTTGGCGCACGGTCGGCATATGGCAAAAGGATCCGCGGATCATCGTCATCGTCTTTCTCCTCCTGACCACGCTGATGGTGTTCTCGTCGTTGCTCGTCCTCAGTTTGGAACCGAAGAAGCTACCAAACGGCGCTTGTGTTCTGATCGACGGTGGCACGTACGCCTTCTTTCCGCTCGCCTGGTTCTACGCGGGCACAGTGCTGTACGACACCATCGTCATCGTGTTGAGTGCCTATCGGCTCTGTCAGCATCATCGCCGCCTTGCGATGCAGATGAGAGGCGATGCAGGAAACTTGAGCGGGGGAGGCGCTCGTTGGACCAAGTGGGTGCGGCTGCGGTGGAACAACCTGACGCCGCTGCTGTTTGGACTGACAGCCAACGGTCTCCTCTACCTAGGCTTCTCGACGGCATTCAACATTGCGTGCTACATCGCTGGATATCAGAAGCCCGACCACGCGCAAGACTTGATGATCTTGTACTCTGCGGTCATGTGGATCGTTTGCCAGCATTTGATGCTGTTGGAGATCAAAGCGGTGTGGAGGGACAGGCTTGTGCGTGGCAAGATGAAGGATGCAGATGCCGACGAGACGGACAAGCTTATTGCGAGGATTTTGCAAGCATCCTGGTCGTTCAAAGCGCCCCCTCCAATGGTGAGCGAAGCATCGAGGGGTAATGTTGAGGTGGTCGAGGTGCAGAGTCAAGAACTGGTGCTCAGCCTGTCGATCGACAGCTGCCTTCGAGCTGCGCCCGGTTCTGCTGGCGCAGCGGCGTCCGCATCACAATCAAACGAAGCGGCCAGCACGTCGTCACCGCCCACGGGCAGATATCGGAATGATCTAGAAATCGATCCAGCAAGCGTCCGTCAGCTTCATGACTTTCGACCCCCATCGCCAAGAGCAACATTGGATCATCTCGACGGAAGTTCAACTTTGGGTCTGATCAAGCATCCGTTGATGGATACAGCAAGGCACAATAATCCTCCGAGTCTCGCAGCACCGGCAATGAAGCGAGAACATCTCGTGATCAAGGATGCCCGAGACAGTAGTTCGACCAATGCGGTGTCGGCCTTGGAAGCGGCGGATATGCTGGCCAACATGTCAAACGACGCCAAGACCACTGCGTTAGAGCTGGCAGGCATGGATAGCGTTCATCCTGCCGCAATCGCCGGCCTCGGCGCCTCTCGTCGTCACCTTTCATCCCGTAGCGCCGATCGAAAAAGAGCCGCGTGGATCATCGGTCCGCCGCTGTAGCTCTGTCCTGTACCCTGTATACTGAAGTAGCTAGAGCAATCGAGAGTGTCCATCTACGCGACGCGACTGTCAGCCAACTCACTTCCAACGCGTAAAGCACCCAGGTCGAGCCAAGAAAAGCCAGGAGAGAGGTTACGATATATATTGACACAGTAACCTTTTAGACTCACAAGTCGCGTCCCAGTTAGTACAATGGTCAGTATACGGCTTTTTCATCGCGTAGACACGAACAGCTGAGATCGGGGTTCGATTCCCCGGCCGGGAACTCTCTTTTTGCCTGTTTCTTTTGGTGCGCATTTTCGCGCGGTCGAATAGCGCGTTCCGAGTGGCGTGCGGCGGAGAATGTGAGTGCAAAGGGCCCGGGATCGACGGGATTTCACTACGCAGCGTGTAGATCGAGTAGCAATCAGGAATGCTTGGAGCCAGCAAGGGCAGGAAGAGGAGCTGGGTAATCCCTTTCACCAGCTCTCATGGTTTCGATCGCACTCGTGGCTTGGCGTACAAAGGTATGACCGGCTGTTCCGCGGTCGAGGAGGAGGAGACCAAAGAGCATCGTGGCGAGAGAAAGAAGGGTTCTTCGGAAGGAACTCCGGCAGCGGCATTCTCGTCTCAAAAAATTCAAGCCAGCGACGACAAACACGCTGAGGGAGAGCGTGCTCAGTTCCGGCTTCGTCGATGAGACGGTAAGCACCGCAGCACGCTTCGGAACGTCCGCAGAAACATGATTCACGGTTGCCGTCGATGGACGAGGCGTCGGCGACAAGCCGAAGCTTGAGATGACAGATGAATCAGGATGGTGGACACAGAGTTTAGAGCGGGTACGAAGAACGCATGGCTTGAAATAGACTCGGACAGCCAAGAGGAGGGGAAAGCGCGCATCCAATTGTGATGCAAACAAACGGAGGCGTGTGACGCCGTCGTGCTTTCCGCACCAGAACGTAGTAGTAGAGCCACGAACCGAGGTGAAGAAGGAGGGCGAGAGTGTAGCGTAGTGTGGGTGTGTGTGTCTCTTCTCTCAAAATTTTCCACATTTTGCTTTGATTTTTGGCCTGCCGTTTTTTCTTCTTCGCATCGTGCTCCTGCGCCTAAGTTTTTTTTGGTCGTCTTCTGCAGCGCTCGCAGCCTCGCTGCTCGTCAAAAATCAGTCTGAGTGGTCGCGGTCTCTGAGTACAGTCAGTTGGTCAGTCAGTGAAGTTAACTTACTCGATTGGTCAGGCGGACCGACGCTCGACAGACTGAGCCAGCCCGTCCTGTTCATCATCGGCTTCGTCACTCGCTCCCTCTTACCTATCACCTACGACGATCCCTCCTCTCTCTCTGACGAAGTGAGGTGTTCTTCTCTTTCTACTCATCCCCCCTTTTCCCTTTCCTCCTTCCTCTTTCCTCTTCGCTCGTTGTCTTTCGTTTGGATTCGAGGGACATCGGTTCACGAACTTGGGAATAAAAGGATCAAAAGGTCAGGCAAGGTCTTTCCCTTCCGACACTTTCGGCTTCGTTCTCACCTCCGCTTCTCGGCAGGATCCAAGAACGTCGACAACACTCCTTTGAACGTTTGCAAAGGAGCTGTTCTCTTTCTCGAATCAGCTCGCATCTGATTCGTTCTCGACCCTCGCGGCACCACCCGGACTCTACCACCTCGTCGCTTCCGACGTGGAATAAGCTCGAGCCCCTCTCACACCCATCAACGGCGCCCTCTCCCTTCGAAGCAGCGTTCCTCATTCTGCTGCTTTGCACCTCGACCTGCGTCTCTGCCCCATGTCGAGTGATTCTTCCCCAGCGGGCAACTCCAACAACGTCGCCGCCGCTGGCCCCAACGGTGATGCCAACAACCGTCGTCAGTCTGCAGTGAGCCTTCCCAAAGGTGTCGCAAACGCTAGACCCGGCGCCGCCATCAATTTCGGCTCGGTCCACGACCAGAACGCCATGCTCTCTTCTTCCCCCGCTGCACAGCCCAGTTCCGGTCAGCACTTGCACGGCGAGAAGCCTACCGTCTTTGGCTCTGTAGCCGCACACGACCCTCAGTCGAAGAAGACCACCATCGGCTTCGCAGGCGGAAAGTCAGATTCTACCAACGGCGCGCCCGCCAAGACCATGGATTTCCAAAAGCTCTTCCAGGGCGCTGGCTCGCCTGCGCCGTCCCAGGCGACGGCTTCCAACCCATCCGCATCGCCCGCGCCATCCACCCCTGCCCCCGCTTCCACGGCTCCCTCGACGCCGCAGTCCGCTTCGGCTCTACAGAACCAGGGCGGCGCTCGCCACGCCTCTTCCAGCTTGAGGCCGCCCTCCGGCACGCCTCACCACCCCGGTGCCAGACCTTTCGAGCCACAACGTTCGCCTTCGGCACACCAGGCTCAAGGCTCCCGCATCGCTTCGCAGGGACCTCCTCACCAGCAGTTCCACGGTCATCCCCAAGGCGGGCCGCAGCAGCCCCGTTCGCCCCACATGGCCAACGCCGTTCCCATGCATCCCATGGGAGGTCCGTGGCAGCATCAGCAGCCCATGGGCTACGCGCCACCGCAGTATGGCTACCACCCTGGTTATGGCTACCAACCCGTGCCGCAGCACTGGCAGCAACAGCAGCAACAGCAACAGCAGCAGCAGCAGTCCGGATACGACATGCCTGGAACGCCCCGCTCGCCTCGTCACTCCAACGTCGGCTCATCGCCCATGGGCCCCAACGGTCTTCCCGGCACACCCAGCATGGCTCCATCCACGCCGTTGCCAGCAAGAGGCGTGAATGTGCCACCGTCTCCCTCCACCGCTCACAGCAACGTCGCTTCGCCTGCCCATCAGCCTCTGTCGCTCGCCCAAGGTGGCCGTCCGCCAAGCTTCAGCCCTGCTGCCAGCTACGCTCACCACTCGCCCTCGCACTCGTTCAGCAACCCCATGAGCCCCGCAGCGCGCCAGTTTGAGCCCCAGCAGAAGAGGCAGAGCGCCGCCATCCGCATCGTCAACCCCGAAACGCAGGCTGCCGTCGACATTCAAAGCATCCAGAGGACTCCCTCTGCCTCGCAAAAGTCGACACCCATTCCTGCTCCTGCCTCCGCTGCCAGCTCACCTAGCGTTACCAAGGCGTCTCCCGCCATTGTGACGCCTGCCAAGAGCAACCCTATCCGCATGGAGACACAGGAAGCATTCCTCGCTCGCATCAAAGCTGATGCTGAGAAGAAGAAGGCAGAGCAGGACGGCAGTGCCAAGGACGCCGACGCTGCTAAGAAGCAGGCTGACGAACAGGCAAAGGCTGACGCCGACGCCGACGCAAAGAAGAAGGCAGATCACGAGAAGGCTGCTGCTGCCGCTGCCAAGGAGGCTGCCGCCAAGAAGGAGGCAGAAGAAAAGGCTACTGCCGAGCGCAAGGCCGCCGAGGAAGCGCAGGCCAAGGCCGAGGCTGAGCAGAAGGAGCGCGAGGAGAAGGCCAAGGCGGAAGCCGAAGCAAAAGCCGAGGCCGAAAAGGCTGAGCAGGCAAAGAAGGCCGAAGAGGAGGCCAAGGCTAAGGAGGATGCCGCCGCCGCCGCCACTGCTGCCGAAGCCCAGTCTTCTGCCGAAGATAGCAAGCCCAAACCTGCACCGATCGACACCGAAAAGGCTTCGCAGCACCAGGACGCAGACGCTGCTGGCATGCGAAGCTCCGTCGCTGACGTCGAGCGCATGGCTCGCGAGGCCTCCTCTGTGCCTCCCTCCAGTCAGGAAGCTCCCAAGACGCCGGGTCTCCCACCCACGCCTCGCACGCCCGGCACGCCTGGATTCGCTGGCCTCCCCGCCAAGCCTTTGAGCACGCTCGGTACTCCTGCCAACGGCATCAAGCTCGACAACGAGGTTCTTGAAAAGAAGAAGAAGGTCACCACCACCGAGCCTACCGGTGCCGCTGCCTCGCAGCATGCTCCTAAGGCTGAGACTTCGGCCTCCGGTGCTTCTTCCTCGCTGACGTCGGCCAAGTTCATCGACAGCTTCAGCAAGATCAGCTACCCTACCAACATCAACTCGCCCAAATCCGAGCTCAACGAATCTGCCGAGCCAGGCAAGTTCCGCTACGATCGAGACTTCCTGTTGCAATTCATGAACGTTTACACCGAGAAGCCCCTCGACCTGCCGCCACTGGCCTCGATCGGCATGGAAAGCGGCGGCATGGGCGCCAGCTCTCGTCTCAACCGACGCGCCTCGGCTATGGGCCCTCCCGCTGCTCCTGGTCGAGCGCAGGGTCTCGGTATCAGCAGCTCCTCCAGCTTTGGCGGCAAGGGTGCCATGGGCGCCTTCCCGGCCAAGACCAGCGAGGAGCGCTTCGCTGCTGCCTCTGGTCCACGCGGTGGCGCCATGGGCGCCTTTGGTGGTCCCATGGGCTCGTTCAACGCCGGCGCTCGATCGCAGCCGCTCTCGCGCACCGGCAGTGGCAGCAATGCCTTGCCTTCGCGTGACATGATGGGCACCGGTATCCCCAACGGTGGCCGTACAAAGAGCAACCGGGGTCGTCAACGCGATCCCAACTCGAGCCGTGGCCCTCAGGTCAACCCACCCGAGAAGGGAGGTCCCACCATCCCACTCGACCAGGTCGCTCCTCTGGCCAATTCGGAGAACCGATGGAGCCGTGGCGCTTCGGTCAAGGCCGACTCGCCCGAGATGGTACAGCGAAAGGTCAAGGCGTTGCTCAACAAGCTCACGCTCGAGAAGTTCGATTCGATCTCGAACCAGATCCTCGAATGGGCCAACAAGTCGGTGTCCGAAGACGATGGCCGCACCCTGCGACAGGTCATTCAGCTCATCTTCGAAAAGGCCACCGACGAGGCTGCGTGGTCCGAGATGTACGCACGTCTTTGCCGAAAGCTCATGGAGGAGGTCAGTCCCGAAGTCAAGGACGAGAGCCTTCGCACGGCCGATGGCAAGCCTGTCGTTGGTGGCTCGTTGTTCCGAAAGTACCTGCTCAACCGATGTCAGGAAGACTTTGAGCGTGGCTGGGCTCAGCGCGATACGGCTGTTGCCGCTGCCAAGTCCAAGGAGGCCGAAGACAAGGCCAAGAAGGACATCAACGAGAAGGCCGAGGCTGAGGCCAAGGCTGCCGAAGAGCGTGGCGAGAAGTCATCCGAAGAGCCCAAGGAGGCCGAGCTCTTGTCGGATGAATATTACGAGGCTCAGAAGGCGAAGCGTCGCGGTCTTGGTCTCGTCCGTTTCATCGGTGAGCTGTTCAAGCTTAGCATGTTGACAGAACGCATCATGCACCTCTGCATCAAGAAGCTGCTTGCCAACGCCACCGACCCCGAAGAGGAGGAGATCGAGTCGCTCTGCAAGCTCATGACCACGGTCGGCAAGCTGCTCGACACGGAAAAGGCGCGCGGTCACATGGACGTCTACTTCCAGCGCATGAAGGAGATGTCCAAGAACGAGGCTTCCATCAACTCGCGTATGCGTTTCATGCTCGTCGACGTGATCGAGCTGCGCGAGTCCAGGTGGGTTCCCCGACACGACAACTCGGCACCCAAGACCATCGCTCAGATTCACGCCGAGGCTGCCAAGCAGCAGGCGCAAAAGGATGCCGAGAACGCCATGCGTGCTCGTGGCGGTCCCATCTCGCGCGGCGGTTCCAAGCGTGGCCAGGCTCGCGGCGACGGTCCTGATGGCTGGAGCACCGTTGGCGGTGCAGCGCCACCTCCGCGTCCCAGCAAGGCGGGCGATCTTTCGCACTTTGGCAAGATCGAGCGTGGCTCGTCGGGACGCCCGCTCTCGTTTGGTCCTTCGACCATGCTTGGCAGGAAGAACCCTGGCAAGGGCTCCGAGGACGGCAGCCAGCCTCCTACCCGCACCAGCTCGCAAACCAACATGTTCTCGCTGCTCAACCAGGCCGGCGAAGGCGAAGCTGCGCCCAGCGAGGAGCCACAGCGACCCAAGCTCAACCTTGCACCTCGCACCAAGCCGCTTCCTGGCGCCGACGATGGCGAGGTCGAAGGCGACGCGGAAGGAGAGGGCGAGAGCAGCGACAAGGCCACCGAGATGTCGGACGAGGAGGCCAAGCGCAAAATCGCCAACGACATCAAGGAGTTCCTCGAGATCAAGGATGTCAACGAGGGTCTCGAGGCATTCAACGCTTTGCCATCGTCGCGACGGGCGCAATTTGTCGAGGCGATTGTCGGCAGCTCCATCGAGAAGAAGAAGGACGACGTTGCCAACGTCGCCGCGCTGTTTGCCAAGCTCAGCGAGGAGGGCAGCCTGGACGAGGACACCGCCTTCAAGGGCTTCGAGCCGCACATGGAGTTCCTTGACGATGCGTCCATCGACATTCCGGCCATCTCCTCGTTTGTGGCGGATCTGTTGGTGGGCGCGAAGCTGTCGCAGGAGAAGATTGAGGAGTTGGCCGGTAAGATCGAAGGAGACGGCCTCAAAACCCCCAAGGACAAGCTCCTTGAAAAGGTTGCTGCCGCCCGAGGATGAACAGTCTCTTGGAATTAAGCAACCACCCACGCGTCGCCTGAACGCGACGAATGCGTGTGGCGCTAGCTCTTCTTCGATCTTCTTGCGATGGACCCCGTGTCTCTGTATTCCCCTCTCCCATCGCGAGCGTCGATGCGTCTTGCTATGCTGCCTCCATTTCGTTCGCTCAAGCTTCAGCGGAATTCCTCCATAGATCTCGGCAGGCCTCTCTTTGACATCTCCGCTCTTCACTACCTGCTTCGGACTTCGGTTCGGCATCCCTCCGCACTGGATCGCACGCTCTCTGTCTCCTCGATCGGCGACGTTTTGGCCGAGTTTCCGACCGATGCTTGGCAGCTTCGTTCTGCTGTGATGGCTTCTACCGAGCATTTCACTCGAAAAAAGAAAAAAGAAAAACAAAAAGCACCGCTCACTGTCCATGCCTTGTATCCAGCAAGACGAAGACGGTGGTGCTGCGACGATCTGTTAAGGAAAATTGTTTCGTGTCGATCCCCCTGCTTCATCCCCTCTTTCGTTACCGTTCCCCTCTGTTCCGGCTTCAAGTTCGTGAAGAGAGGGCTTTGTATATAACCTTCACACCACGCTGTCAAAACGATGTCCTGCCGTTTGTTTCACATCCTGTGATGATGCGTGCCGGAGTGTCGGCAAGTCGTGCAGTCAGATGTCAGCCGGCTGAAGGATCGGTGATTGTGTTGGTGGCAAGTGCGACTGCGCATGCGGCGAAGCTTGCGGAATGACTCAAAAGTTGGTGGGAAGCCTTACTCTTTCGAATGACTTTCGCGCGAGCGCAAGAGGTCACCCTTGAAACGCTACGTTCAGAAAGCGAAGCACACACTTGTGATATGATACTACTAGGTTCTACATTCCCATCCGAAACTCGAGTCACTTGCATTGCTTACTATCTAGCTTATGAGTTCAAAGCATCGCATTGCATCGATCGGGTTGCTTACTGCTTCAAGAACTTTGCATGGAACTTGACGTGTTCGCCAGCAAAAGTGCTGATAAAGTAGTACGAATGATCGTATCCATCCTGCAACCTGACCTGCACGTCCTTGAAGCCCTTGTCCTTTGCGACCTTTTCAAAATTCTCCGGAAGCAACTGACCCTGTTTGTAAAAGTCATCCGCCGTTCCGGAATCCACCAAGATCTTGACACCGTCTTTCGCTTCCTTCAGCAACAACGTAGCATCGTACTGTTTACCTTCTTCCACGCCACCTTTGAGATAACCGTTGAAGGCTTTTTCGCCCCAGGGGCAAGCTGTTGGGTTGCAGATGGGTGAGAATGCGGAAGCTGATCGATACAGATCACGGTTCTTGAGGTATAGAGTGAGAGCTCCGTGACCACCCATGGAGTGACCAAAGATGGAAGCCTTTTTGGTATCGATAGGAAGGTCGGAGAGTTTGGAGGGGAGTTCGGAAGTGATGAACTCGTACATCTTGTAGTGCTTATCCCAGGGAGACTTTGTAGCGTTCAGGTAGAATCCAGCTCCCGTACCGAAATCGTACGATTCATCTTCACCTTCGATCCCAGCTCCTCGAGGAGAAGTGTCGGGGAAAACAAGTGCAATACCTTCGGCTTCAGCAGCGGAGAAGAATCCACCCTTCTGAGCTGCATTGTCTTCCGTACAGGTCAGACCAGAAAGGAAGTAGAGCACGGGCTTGGGAGAAGTCGAAGTGGCCGATGAAGGGAGGAAGACGTTGATGGACGTTTCGAGCGATCCGAGCGAGGAAGAGGTGAAGGTGTACTTGGTCAGCGTGCCGTTGCAGACCTTGTTGGCGGATTTCTGGGTGAGCGACATGATGGATCGACCGAAATCGTGGAACGCTTTGTGGTATACGGATGAAGCGTTGATGGTTTAGACGAGAGAGTGAAAGAGAAGGTGCAGAAGAGGGCTGATGACTGAGAGGGAAATGGTGTGAGGTCAGTGCGCAGTTAAGAAACGTCGTCGAGGTGGAGAAACGCCAATTCCCGCAATTTCCTTGTTTTACCCGCCCGCCACCCAGAAGAGGTCTCGTGCGGCAGAATACAACTCATACGTCCAAATACACGCTTAACTTTGACCTTTGATGCTCCTCGCTGCGGTTCTCACCCATCATACGCTCGCTCAGAGCTACACATGCATTCGCGTGCACACATATGGCACAACGCTCACAGGAAAGCATGTTGAAGAGGCATTCGCGTGCTGTATTGTCAGAGCTGTATTGTCAGAGCTGTATTGTCAGAGCTGTATTGTCAGAGGAAACAATTGCAAGCATCTGATCTTTTCACTTTCCGCCTTCGAGCAAACCCTTCATCAACTCGATACATCTCCTGTTCTCCTCTTCGGTACCAACCGTAATCCTCAGACATCCAGCGCATCCCAGATCCTTAGCCCTGTTCCTCACCACCAGTCCCATCTCCTCCGCCATAAGCTTGTACACCATCTGCGCCACTTCGTTGTCTGGCTTCGATCGGGTCTCCAGATCCAGCATCTGGACCAGGACAAAGTTGGCCTCGTTAGCACCCAAGATCGCACCGGCTCCCGGCAACGTCTGCAGCGCAGAGATGAGTGAATCACGGTTGCGAATGAGCGTCTGTACGTTTGCTCGCATCTGTTCGATGCCCTTGGGCGAGAGTGCGAGCGAGGCGAGGTGGGCGGTCGGTGAAGAAATGTTGTAGGGTGCTTTGGTGTTGTTCATGATCTGCACCAGCGCTGGTTGGGCAAATGCGATGCCCAGTCGGATTGCGGCGAGACCGAAGGCTTTCGAGAGCGTCTGCGTCACCATCACGTTTTGGTACTCGTGAACCAGGCTCACAGAGCTCACCACTTCGTCAGCAGCGCGCCTGCCCATCCTCTTTTCCTCCTCGGCAAAGTCGATGTACGCCTCGTCGACCACGACGAGACCTTTGTAATGTGGGTTGTCGGCTACCTTGCGCACATCACTTGGTGGGACCAAGGTGCCTGTGGGGTTGCCGGGCGAGCAGATGAATGTGATCTTGATATCGGGGTCCTCGCTGAGCTTCTTGTTGACCGCATCTACGTCCAATGCAAACTTGCCGCCTTCGGTGATGAGCGGTACTTTGACTACCTCGAGGTCGTTGACGGCTGCGCAGACGCTGTACATGCCGTACGTGGGAGGGCAGATAAGAATCTTGTCCTTGCCGGGACGGCAGCAGACTCGCTGAACGAGATCGAGCACTTCGTCACTGCCAACGCCGAGGAAGACAAACGCATCGTTGGGAACACCACGCAGCTCGGCGAGAGAGTCCTTGATGCCGAACAGCCCTGGATCAGGGTAGCGGTTGAGTGAGAGAGGGTCGTCGGCTTCCGAGGACTGGACGGCTGTGGCGCCGTTCGAGGTGCCAGGGTTGTGAGGGATGACGGATTTGGGTGGAAGCGAGTGACCGAGGCTGTTCTCGTTCGCGTCGAGCAGGATGCCTGACTGATAGTCGTCTCGCGCGCAGCGATACGGCTCTAATGAAAGAATGTTCGGTCGGATGAGGTTCTCAAGCTTGAAGTGAGCAGGCTTGTGAGCTGCGGCGGCAGCGTCGGCGGCGCCGTTGAGGCCTTTGATCGTCATGTTCGTCGATGTCTGGTGGTCCTCCCTGTGTGTGTGTGATGGTGTGAAGCTGGAGGCCGTATTGCGCCGCGTTTTGTAGTCCTTTGAAGGGGAAGGGAGTAAAGCTGTGACTCGCAGAGTTGATGCAGTGAGTCAGGTTGCGCTATCTCCAGTGCTCTGCAAAGTGAAGTGACCAATATTTGGAATAAGTGATAGCCGACAACGGGCATTCGCTTTCGCAGCGCTGTGGCACCTCAGACTCACGCCTCCAAAATTTAGGTTGCCGACTTTCTCACTAGCCTCGAGAGCGAGTCACATTCTCAAATCTTCTAATCGGCCGGATGAAATCACCGATTCGTCTGGTGGTGATCCTCCACAACGCAATTCTGCCTGCATCTTGCGACGAACGCTTTCACATCAACGATCGAAGGAAAGACACAAGGACTGGGACCTACTAGACTTTGTGGACTGCATCCACCAGCACAGCTTACACAGCGAAACGATCGACGAGATGACGCTTCCGATGATGCTGAGGACCACGACTCAGCGCGGACTTCGCTCTTCGGCAGCGATCCGAACACTTTCAACGAGATCAGCGGCGGCGGCGAGAGCAACCCGCACAGGCTTCTCTGTCACCCCGACAAGGGTGACTGGCGCGTCAACGTCGGCTCAGAGATGCTTTACGACCTCCTACAGTCGCCCTTTCAGCAGATCACAGAGGCGGGCGCAGCCGACAAGCAAATACACAGCCTCTGCTGTGACCGACGGCGAATACCACAAGCTCTCGAATCATGTGCTCGACTCGTTGACCGAGACGTTCGAAACGCTCCTGGAAGAAGCAGATGTTGACGCGCTGGAAGAGGCAGCTAGAGCCAAGCATCAAGGTGCAGTTCGAGGCTCGCCCGCTTCCGAATGGGACATCGAATGCGCCGTGAGTCCTCTCTCTCTCTTCTTCCTTCGATCGGCACATCCGACAAAGAGCAACCGGTCACATTACTGACGCCAAAGCTTTCTCACATCTCACCGCCTCCTGAATGCAGTCCGGCGTGATGAACCTAAGATGCGGAGTTCACGGCACCTGGGTGATCAACAAGCAGCCTCCGAACAAGCAGATCTGGCTTTCAAGCCCAAAAAGGTATGTACCGGTGCAATCGATCCGTCAGATTCTATCAGCGATCACACCAATGATGCTTCAAGCCTCAAAAGGACGCTCATCGGATAGGGTCCGCGAGAGGCGTGGGAACTCTTTGTTGACCTTTGCGTAAGCGCTTTTTACTTCCTCACGTCACAGCGGACCGAAGCGGTTCGACTACGACGCAGATAGCAAGACGTGGTTCTGCTTCAAGGAGGGCGAGACTTGGACGCTCCACGAGATCTTGCAAGGCGAGCTGTCGCAGGTCTTTGACACCGAGGTGGAAGTGCTGCTCGAGGACGAATGAAGCTCGATGCAATGCCAAACAGTCGGAACGATGGTGTTCGGGCCGTGCCGCTCTGACTGTGTTAGAGTGCCTGCATAGCGCGCGAGCGAGCAAGTCACACTCGGCACAGCTGAGCCATCGCGTAGAGCGCGACAGTTCTGAAGCAGCAAAAAGTGTTGGTCTGAGTTGCAGCCAAAGTTGAATTTTCTCGGGTGAAAGGCGCCTCGCGAAATGCCTCTTCACGCCGACTGTGCATTCAGCGACCCGACTGTCAAGCCTCCACTCACGAGGGGCAGCAGTGTGTGTGTGGATGGACCGTAGAGATCCCCTTTCCCTTCCCACACTCACATTGACCTCCCGGACTCAGCCAAAGGATGCGGTATCGGCAGGCAACGCAAAGGCTTCTCTAAGCTCTCCTCCATCATCTACTGCCCGCCTTCGTTCCGCCATAAAACGGACGCGTCCTGCCGACCCGCAGCAGCTCTTCCTCTCTCCCTTCAGCGCTTGGGCAAGTTATACCGCATACGTGTCTCTTGCTTCCTGACAACCTCACACCCCTTTCATCTCCCGAGAGATTGGCAGCACATTGTCAGGTTATAACGACACGCGCACGCTTTGCAGCGCCGACGGAAAGATACGATGTCCAACCTTCGCTCCAGCAAGAGGCTGAACCTCGGGGCCCAGCCCAGCAGGAGCAGTACAAAGGTCATGGGCGGGCAAGCATCGTCTTCGTCCGCCAAGGGCTCTCGCAACCTACAATCCGACGAAAACGCCCCACTGAGTAGGCGAGTGCTGGGAGAGATCCAGAATGTCGTCGCTGATCGCAAGCCCGCCGTCGTTGAAACGCCCAGCTCACGTCGCAAACCTCTCAGCGACCGTAACGCGCCAGTCTCAGCTGGTCCCAGCCGCGTTTCAGACAAAAGCAAACCTTCCGCATCTCTCAAAATATCTCGTCTTGAGGCGATGGGGAAATCGATCCCGTCGAAGTCAACCGCCTCGACCTCGCGAAGAGAGCTGCGATCGCAAGAGGTCTCGCGGGCAAAAGATCCAATTACCGCTTCAAGCTCTCTTTCCAATACGGACGAAGCGAGTTCTTCTCAGGTAAACGCCGCAAGTCAAAGGATCCGCGAGGCAGCTCCAAGCCACGACGAGTTGACACGTCTATCTCCAGGCCTGGACAGCGATGATCTCGGATACTTTGATGTCAGCGCGCTGACGCAAATTGGAACAGGACGAGTAGCATCCAAGACTGCACAACGCGGCAACAGAGACTCAGAGTCGGACGACAAGATCTCGGATGTAGATGCAGTCGGATCAAATGGCTCTTCGGACAAGGAGAACGTGCCACCTACCGCGGCCCTGGCCAATGCGACAGCTCGCAACCAGCCACCGACCCGCTCGTTCGCCAACGTGCTCGGTGACAGAGATCGGCCTACGCATTCCACGCCCGTCTCCTCTCAACACCAAGCCGCGAAGAAGAAACTGCCGAAGAAGACGTTCCTCGACGATGTTTTTCTTGACGAGTCAGATCATTCCAGCCGTGCCGACTCTCCAGGTGTAGCCCGTCGAGCCGAAGTTCTGACCGAATCAGCCCAACAGCTGCAAGAGTACCAGGATCGGGGCGTCAACAAAGTCATGGCTTGGAAGGCAGCGGGTCACGACGAAGCTTTCAAGACTCAACAAAAGCCTTTCACCCCAGGAAGCGACGCAGGCAGCACCGCCTCCTGGCCGGCCGACGATGCACGGGGTCGCGACGCGGCAGAGTATAGGGGCAATCACTCCGAGATGGAAGAAGAGTCCGACTACCAGCGCCTTGATGTCAACGACGACAACATGGACGAATTCGGCTTCCTGCTTGCTGAGCGCAACGTCCGAGACCGGCGGGCACGGCCGCAGGCTGATGAGCAGGATTACCACGAGTTCGAAGCTCGCCTGGCGGACGATGACGACAGCAACGTCTTTGTTGACCTTTACACGGAGCCACCCGTCAATACGACCAGCGACAATCGACGTCTAGCCGAGAGCGCGTTCGGACGCATGTCTTCCCCAGCATCCCATGCAAGCGATAGATCCTCGCCAACAGCGCAGCCCAGCTCCGTCGTGGTATTGGGAGTACGCAAGGCTGCACAAGCGGGAGAGACCGAGGCTAACTCCGACGAAGCGGATGACATCGATCTTAAATTCGAAAGCAACGTCTTGAAAGGGCGCGCGACGCGAGCAAGCACGCGAACGGGCCCAAAGCGCAAGGTTGATGCTGCAGCCCAAACCTTCGAGGGTCCCTCTCCATCGTCGTCTCCACCTCAGATGCGCAAGAGCACCGCTCGGACGGCCAAAGCGAGCAGATTGACCTCAGGCATCCCGTTGAAGAAGACGGAGAAGGAGGAGATCAAGATGCTGGAAAGGCTTGCAGCAGAGTCGTCGTCCTCTCCGGCAGGCTCCTCCGCTCCATCCTCGCCGCGACACGACAGGAGAAACAAGGATAAGACGGGGTCTTCTCCGGCCAAAAAGCTTCGCATGGACGACCTGATCAACGAGCTTCCCCGGAGTCGAAGCAAACAGTCGAACAGCAGAGCGAACAAGACCGGTCCAAGCACGAAGAAATCAAAAGCTGGCGCGGGGAGCACTCGCACAGGCAACAGCAAAGGCTCTGCGCGCACATTGACAACGAGGACGAGCAGTCGAGGCAAAGCAAAGAAGGTTATTGTTTCGGCATCTGAAGACGAAAATGAAGACGAAGACGAATCTCCCTTCGAGGAGCTACCGACCAAGCGGCCGCGACGCAGCACGAAAGCCCAGGCGAAGAACAGCAAGGGAAAGCGGCAAGCCAAGCCCAAAAGCAACGTTCTAGAAGACTGGAGAAGTGCAATTACGTCGTCGCAGATCCACTCTGACGACTCAGAACGCACCAAGAGGCTCAAAGAGTTCCGGGCGGCTGAAAAGTACCAATTGACGGTCGAAGACGTCCTCTGAGGGGGAGCAGAGCAGCAATACCATCCGACGTCGCACATACCCTTTATTTCGATCCATAAACCCGATCCGAAGCGGTCCTAAAGTATTATATGACCTTGTATCATATTTGTATCCGTAAGCACAGGTCACCCCCGGCGCGCTGTCTAGCACAGCGCTGCAGGTTCCAATGTTGATTCCTCTCTCTTCGTCGACTTGCACGAGACGCTCAACGAAACTGCAACAGCGACAACTGGGTTGATTGAAGGAATCCGAGAACGAGTAAACTCACGACAATCGTCGGGAAGCTCATGCGCATCACTTGTTCTTCTTCACCTCGGACCCGTCAAACTTGTCGGTGGTGATCTCGAACTGCGAGAACTCGACCAGCCTCTCTGCGAGCCTCTCAGCACCTACGAGCGCCGCAGTCAAAACACCACCTTTGGCTCCACCCAGGGGGGTTTCGCTCTTGTCATCGATGATGGTGAGTGCGGTCTCGACGATCATCCTCGCGGTCAAGAGGTATCCGGCGTGACCTTTTGCCCTCATGCTGCAAATCGCCTTTGTCCCATCGTTGGCGGTTGCAACGGTATCGAGTCTCATCCTGCAGTTGACCAGACTCTTTTCGCTGGGACCCGAGTTGGCGGGCATGCTCTTCTTCATGAACGTCCTGACCAGGGCGACGTTCATGAGGAGCCAGATGGAGAGGGCGTTGATGTAGCTGAACACGATGCCGTAGAGCTTGAAGGGAACGATGACGCCTTCCCTGTAGTTGAAAGCCTGACCGTAGGCTTGCGGGGATTTGTGGTGTTGCAGGAGACCCCAGGTTCGGTTGACGATCCGGGTGTTGTGAATGGAAAACGTGTTTTGGGCACCCCATTTTCGCCTCTGGTCAAAGTATCTGACGGTGTTAAAGACGAGCGAGGCGGGTTTGGAGATGGGGCTGAGCCAGTCGCCACGTACGCTGAACATCTGCTGCTTTTCGCTGACCATGCTGATGGCGCTGGCGAGGGTGCCGGCGGAGAGCGAGTCGGGAAGGTCGTAGGCGCATTCTGCGATCTTGACGTCGCTCTTGCCACCGGTCAACTGCTTGACTTTTTGAGCGGCTAGATACGTGCTGAGGTCGAAGGGAAGGCTGTCAAATCCGACGCTGTTGGCGATGACGACTCCTTTGGCTTGAGCTTGGAGGTGGAAGCCGTCGATGCAGTCCTTGTTGAAGCCGGTTTCGCCGCTGAGGTCGACGTAGTGGGTTTCGGTTTCGACGCAAGCCCGGACGACTTCGATGGCTTTGAAAGGTCGATAAGGACCGACGATGTTGATGAGGACTTTGGCCTTGGACGTCATCGATGTGAGAGACTTGTACGAAGCTGTTTCGGCTTCGATGACACCCACGCTATCGGGGAGGGATAGGTTGGACTTGAGAGAGGAGAGTCGAGAGGCCGAACGTCCAGCGACAGCCCAGGTAGGCTTGGCGGGGTGTGCGAGGAGGTACTTGCACACCAGCTGGCCGGTGTAACCGGTTGCTCCGAATACGACTAGATCGTAGCGCTGCGACATTGTTGCGTCTGGAAAATAGTTAGTGGAAGACTTGGGAAGGGATCAAGGTGATGATGGGCTTGGGTTATATGTCGTTTGGAAGGCGCTTAGCGAGGAGCGTGTGAAATCGTCTCATGCAGCAGCTCAGCCGCTCCACTTTCCGGATCGTAGCTTGTCTGCAACCGCACAAAAATTCCTGGGGAATTGGCTGGCGTGACAGCGCCCGTGACAAATATTTCCAAGCTGCCGAGCTGCTGACGTCTTCCGAATCGTCACCACCACTTATTGTCACATGGCAGCGGAGTTACCGCTTCGTCAAGGTATTGTCACCACACAAGACAATTCTTCCAGATCTGAAGCTTCGATCTCGGGTACTTGCCCACATGTGCAATCTGACTTTGCCCGAATCGCAAGATCTTTAGACGAGGAACATACACGTGGTCCTCTCTATTCAGCTGACGTAGTGGCCCACTCTTTGGTATCGCTCTTCCCCGCTCTTTGAGAGCAACACGCTCTCGCCGCGGAAGACGTCCCATCATGGTATCGGTGACGATCATTTTTTTTTTGGTTGCATCTTCGTACATGACAGCTCCTCCTACACCCCTAAGCCACCGGCACCCACCGCCCCCTTGGCAGCCTCCACAACCCCCTCCAACCCCTCACCCCCCTCACTCCACGCCTCCCAAGCATAGATGACGGCAAACAGCAAAAACAACCCCGCCCCACCCAGTGTTACATGCTTGACGCTGATCCTTCTCGCCAACCAGCTGCCGGCCAACACGGCCATGCTGGTGCAGCACGCGTGGCCTACGATAGTGCCTAGGCAGACCAACGCTACGTTGTGGGCTGCGGCTAGCGCTATGGTTGCGATCTGACTCCTATCTCCCCACTCGCCGAGGAAGGTGAGTATGAACGCCTGAGCGAAGGTGGGAGAGAAGCATAGACCGCACAAGTTTCGTGTGCCTTCCTTGATACCCCCGAGCTTCTTCTCCTTCTTCTTCGCCGGTTGTACGGTATCCCCCTGTTCGAGCGTATCGAGCTCATGCCCTTCGTCCGCCTCGCCTTGCTCTTCGATCTCCCTCTCGGCCTCCCTCCACTCCTCCTCCATCTCTTCCCCCTTCATCTCCCTCGCATCCTTCAACATCTTCACCCCGAACACCGCGAACAACACCGCTGCCAACCCATTCGTCCACGATCTTGGCAACAAACTCGGGAACATCACACCCAGCATCGCCGAAAGCACGCTCATCACCGCCAACGATGCAAACGCCCCGGAGAAGACGACGAGTTTGCTCTGTCGCATGGAGAGGATCGCCGCGATGAGAAAGGTTTTGTCGCCGATTTCCGAGATGATGATCATGAGGAAGCTCGAGTAGAGCGCACGTGGGTCGGCGGAGAAGGCGGTGGCGGTGTACGAGGTGAGTGTGGTGGGGGGCACGGAGCCTGTGAGGCCGGAAAGGAGGGTGGTGTTGGACATCGCCACGTCGACCGGGGATATCGCTTCCATTCTCGCAAAGATCTAGTATCGTGATAGGACGAGGGAAAGGCGATGCAGTAGACGGATCGTATTGCGTTCTTCAGAAAAGTCGCTGAGCTAAAGGACCGAAAAAAGCCTGAGCAGCGGGCAGATGCTGTTTTCCGACGGCGAGCGCCCTCACCAGAGCCTGTGTGCGTTTGCGTACGGATCTCGTGCTGTTCCGCAGCTTCCACCGACTGAAAGTGAGATCGGCGAGAAAGGCTGGATTCTCGAGGGGAAAGTGGATGATGGGAAAGGGAAAGAGGTGAGAAATCATTCGAGTTGATGATGAGTGTGTTTCGTTCGGCAATTGGAAATCTGTTGTGTGTGTTGGTTCGCGCGTTGCAGTTGAGAGGGGACGTGTCACATAGCGAAGCACAGCCGGCCAACGATCCTTCTTGAATTATTCAGGTTTACCTAATGCACATTGCGAGAAAGCGGAAGTCGGGGGGTGAGAGCGCTGCAGTCGAGAGTTTTTTTGGACGGTAAGAATTTCCCAGCTTCTTTGGCTTGTCTTTCTGTCAAACACAAGTCTGTTCCTTCTGCCAAACACTACCAACACCTGGTATCAACTCTCGATCTCACTTTCTCTCCTCATTGTCAACTCCATCGAGCACTCTCTTCAACATAACCACCTCCTCACCGGTCTTCCACCGTTCTTTCCTCGAATTTCTGCACTTGCCCAAACTTCCGCAGTCACACACTCACAATGGAACCAGCACTCCCCCTCCCGCTCCGTCTGGACCTAACCCACCCTTCCCACCCAACAGATCACACCACCGTCTCTTCGCACATCTCAGCCTTCCTCTCCTCCTACGCTTCACGAACCGGTACCAGCAACTCCACCTCCAATCCCGCTGACGAAGGGTCTTCCTCAACAACCACGGGCGGAATCGTCGCTGCCCAACTGACCCGATTGATGAACGGTCTGTCGGGTAGGATCGACTACGACGCCTTTGAAAGCCTTATCAGTGGTCTCAACCAACGCTCCTCTGACGATACTACCCCGGTGGAAGTTCTGCAAGATACAGAAGTAGGAGAGGCGGACGTGCAAGGTACACAGGGTGCGGAAAGCTTCTCCAAACACGACGAGTTGATCTCCACCACTCCGAACATCGACGATAGCCTCCGCGAAAACCCCTTGGACCACTCGCAGGAAAGCCCTTCCAAAAAACACAAGAAGGACAAAAAAGATAGGAAGGAGAAGAAGCTCAAAAAGGAATCTCTTCCATAGCGCCTCTCTCTGTTCTCACGCACCATGTATTTGTATCTCATCTCTTCCTCGTCACACTCACGCACGCATGTTCTAATCCAAAAAGCTGCTATTCCCCAAGAACAAACGAAAAAGTCCACCTCAATCTCCACCGCTCACAGGATCATGTCGACCGTTGGGCGTAGAGCAACCTGCCTTCTCGGCTACTTCTCTTTCGCGTTGCTCGTCCACCGCCGACGCTGCCTTTTCCTTCCCCTTCAGGCTCCCATCGCTGCTGCTGTTGCTGCTCTCGGCGTTGGTATGGAAGCTCGGTGGCGAAGCCTGCGTTCGCTCCTCCCGCCCACTGACAGCCGCTGCTACGGCAGGAGACTCGGACCGACTCTCGCTGATCGGCGTCGCACCTAGTCCGCTCGGCATCTCGTCGATCGCAGTCAACTGTCCCGGTGAGGAAACCACCATGGGTCCTCCCATGATACCTCCAGCGACACTGCTGTTGTTGTTGCTGCTGCTGCTGGTCGGCGGCATACCTCCCAGTCCGCCGTGATGGTGGGGCGACGCATGATGCATGGGAAGACTGCTCGGAGGAAGCGTAAGCGTGAAACTCCTTCGCGGTTCTTGTGCTGCCACCTCTGCTTGTTGCTTCGGCGAGAGAGGCTCCATCGCCGTAGGCGGCATGCTGCTTCGTCTCGCCTTCGCCGCAAGAGGATTGATGGCGAACGACACTCCGGATTGTGTACGTTTGACGCTCGACATGCCGCTGTTGCTTTCGCCTGCTGCGCTGCCCTCGTTGCTATCGCTGCGCTGCCGATTGCTCGTGGGTACGTTCATCGACGCACGTGGCGCTCCGGGCGTAGGTGCTGTAGGGTCAGTGACAAACGTGCTGTCGCGGTCCCATGTTTCGTCGTACTGTGACAGGTCGTCATCCATCATATCCTCCTGTTCCAACTCGGTCGGCAGCAAGATGGCACGATCGATCGCGACCGGCAACCCACGGTGTCTTCCTCGAATCATGACCGCGCACACGACCAGCTTGGAGAGCGTGTGGAAGCGTCCCGACAAGCTGAAATTGTCGAAAGGCGTGCCCAAGCTCAATCCGACCGTGCCGTACGCCGAAGTGAGTTCGAACAGACAGCTGAAGATCGTGAACCATCCGTTGGAGCTGGGATCCTGAATGTCGTTTCGTTCAATGATGCAGATGAGCCACAGCGCAAATCCCAGCCACCAGATATCGAACGCCAGCTGTCGACGTGCGTGCGATGCGAGGAACGTGCCCCACACTTTTGGATTGTTCGACTCGTGAGGCACCGCGCCTGGTTCCGCAGGTTCGTCGACGTACACGCCTAGCGACTTTTCCTCGTACACGTTGGTGCTGCGCACCGAGAGCGCCAGCGGGAATGCGGAGAGGTACATCATAACGACGTACAGAAACTGCACCGCAGGAGCCAGCGCCAACAGGCTCACCACCGTGAAACCAGCGGCACGCACCGCTATCGACTGGAACAGGCCATCAAAGACTCGGATGCTGAGCGTGATCGACTCGATGACGGGGTTGCCGATGTCGAGGATCAAAAACGCGAGCCAATCGATCGAGTTGAAGAGGACCAGGACGCACAGCAGGAACCAGGTCTGACTCGAGGGAAAGAGGTAGACGAAGCATCGACGAGGATGGTCGAGCAAGAACCGCAACGTCTCGTACGCCCTCGAAGTGGAGGGCACGCACAATGAGATGAGCCAGATGAAGAAACGTAGGAAGATGGGGAAACCGGTGTTGCCTGCCAAGATCAGGAAGCCCATGGGGATGAGCAGGAAGTAGGCGTCTTGCATCTGTGTCATGCTCGTATCGACGAGCGACATGCCCGTGTTCGAGTAGGCCGAAATCACTTGGAAGAACCAGAACCAGGTATAGTCGGGCTTGTTCTCACCCTGAGACTCGAAGGGTGGACGGTACTTTCGAAAGGCGCTGCTGCTGATGTAAGGGGCCACGAGCGTCACCATGCCGAGGTTGACGATGAGCCAGTAGGCGGGCACGAGCTTTGCCAGCAAGTCGAGCGCACGGTATTCGACGCCGCCAAGTTCATCACGCTGGGCTTCGGTGAGCGAATGGAAGCGCGAGTTGCCGGTGACGGTGGCGTCGAAGGAGAGGTAAGGCGCTGGTTTGGTGGCCGTCTCAGTGAGACCTCCGCCAGAACGCACGGATGTAAAAGTCGAGGTGCGAGGCATGGTCATTGTTCTCTGGAAGCGCTCCTGCACGCCGGGTGCAGCCTTCTTGATGGCCATACCGGCAAGCTCCAACGGTGTAGGGAACCCACCAAAACCACGTTGCTTGGAGGAAGTCTGTGTGCGTGCGAGCGGGACGCCGGTTCTGCCATTGCTGAGGCGGCCAGAGACGTAGGAGCGGCCTGTGACGGTGCGATTGAAGGTCGTGTTGCGCTGACGCAAGCCGCCGCCAGCATTGATGGCGTTGCCGGTGGTGTAGCCCTGTGTCGGTTGCTGTTGCGGGTCGGTGGCGGAACGATAGTCACTGGGGACTGCAAATTCGACGGTCTGGGCACGCGGGAACATGTCGAGCTTCTCGTGGGTTTTGTAGGTGTGCAACAGGCCCGTATCGGAGCCACGTCTGAAATGCGACTGAGGCGGATCCGAGACTCGTCTGCTCCGCCCAGGCGACGCATGATCCGGGAACCTTGCGCGCAGTGGAGGCGAATGCGGCGTATGTTCAAGCTCCTCCTCTTCTTGGTCTGCTACAGCCTCCTCATCCGAATCAGCGTCTGGGTCGTGACGGTGGTCGAACCGCGGAATTGAGAATCTCTTACGAGGCAACTGGGCTGGATTCGGATCGACCTGATCTTCTTTGGTGTCGGTAGATGGCACCGTGTCGTTGGGGGCCGAGATGCGGATGCTGGTCTGGTGGTTGGGATCGTCAGAGAAGACTGATGGGCGTCGGTCGTGCTCGGAATTGAGGATGCTGACTCCGGGCTGCGCAGGTGCAAAGATGGATGAATTTAGCGGCTCCGGCTCTTCTGTGAGTGCTGCGCCTGTTGGCTGATTGAAGGCTATGGCTGTAGCGGGATCGGGAATGGTGTTTGAAGGGTCACCGGCCGAGTTGATGAGGAAGGCAGGCCCATCGATTCGACGGATCATGTCTGCTCGCAGTGGTTTGCGCTTGCCCTTGCTCTTTTGTTGTCTGTTCTTTTCGATGCGACGCATTTCAATATGACCGCTGGAGCTGCTGTCGGTGCGATCTTGATCTTCAGTGTCGCTGATCGTGGTAGCGCTGTCGGAGGATTTGAGACCTACCATGCGCTGGATCTTTGCGATGTTGTGTCGGCGTTCCTTGCGCTCGTTTTCCTCGACGTCGTGCATACGCTTGCGAACCTTAGCGCTGCGTCGAACGACGCGATCGAACTTCTTACGGAAAAAGCTTCTACGGATCCAGATCATGGTGACACTGACGGCGGAGATGTTGCCAAAGCACATGAGGATGAAGAGGATGGCTTGCTGACCTCCATTTGCGGTGCTGATGTTGAAGGTCACCAAGCCAGTGACGGTCATGGCAGAGACGCAGACGTACAGGGAGTCGATGAACTTGATGTGGTTTTCGCCGTTGCAAGCGTAGAAGATGGCGGCGGCGATGAGGGGCGTGAAGGTGAAGACGAGGACGTGCACTCGGTAAAAGTTGAGATGCTTGCCGCACCATCGTCCGACGGAGCGGAGCCTGGTGCGGGGTGCTGTCGCCTGCGAGCTCGAAGTGAGGAAGTTGTCCAGCATGGTGGGATCGCTTTCAGGATATTGAGCTGAGATGCGATTCAGTGGATTGAAACGGTGCTGCCGAGAATGACAGCTTCAAAGGTCATCGAACGCTCAGCATGGTTGTGTGTGCGCGTGTGTGTATGCGGAGAGGAGATAATAAGCTTCGAGGGAGAGAGAGCAGGAGAAGGCGGTTGTACGGCGTAAATTACTGAAGGTGCTGATCTGTCGAATGAAGCTGGATGAGCCGTCGTAATGGCTGAGGCAGAGCGGATGTCGCGAATATGCCTCGATGGTCGTAAGAAGATGATAAGAAGCTCGTCGCTTCTTCCGAGCGGATCACAGAGCCACAACTACGGGCAACGGGGACCGATCCGAAGCGATGCGCGAAGAGAGGGTGATGGTCTTCGTCCAAAGCTTGACGGACCGTCCGATCAACGAAAACACACATTCTCTCTCTCACGTCGACAAAATATGTGACGATGCGAGCAAGTGAGCGAGAATCGCCGCTAGCGCTGAGTGAAACGCCAGCTGTGTTAGCAGCCGGCCACTCTACCAGTCACAAAGTCCACAGAAGCCAAAAAAGAAAAGTTCGAGGTGGAGCGACCCCGCTGCAATGCCTGTGTTAATTTTTAATTCAGAATTCCCGCGCGGCGTCTCGACATTTTGGCTGGGACGTCATGGGCGTCGTGACAGCTTGGCTTCAGGCCGACACTAACACGGACCTGCGGGCCTGCGGGCTGAAGATCGTGTCGCTTTCCTCAGGCACAACCGCTGCGTGTTGGTCTTGACACAATTCCCCTGAACCCACTTGAGGTTCTTGGCACCTCTGTTCGATCTTCCACACGCTTTCCATAAGTGGTCTCTAAGGGCTCATCGACTTACTTTACGCTGGGCTGCTGAGCGCTACACTATGGCTGCAAACGAGACGTTGTGCTGTGTTGTCGGATGCGGCGGCGGCCAAAACAACGCAAAGCAGGAGAAGAAACCGAGCTGCATCATGGCAAAAGAATTCATGCAGGAGCAGGCGGGGAGGCCGGCGTGGTGAACACAGTTCGCAGTGTCAGTTTTTGCGGCCAGGATGGTCGGAAATCGCCTTTTCCCTATGAGATAAATAAATTCTAGACCCTGTATTTTCAGTCTGAAAATGTTAGGCCGCCGTGTCAAGGCTCGACATCGGCGCCAATCGTTCTGTTGGTATACACGAGCATCGGTCCATCGCGGTGCACTGTAGCAGCACGGAGAGCACTGGTATTGAAGCTACAGACCCCACGCTGTAAGGCAGCTTGTGGCACCAGCACAGCCAACCGGCGGCGTTGATGATGCTGCAGTGTTATGAACTTGCGTAAAAGGGTCAACGTCGTCACACGTCGAGCCACGTCGCTGTTTAGCCTCAACAAGACCATGAGGCTACCGATTAGAGCGCATTCGCTGGTCGAGATCCTCTAGAGCTCTGAATCAGTTACGAGCCCTGAGTGATGCCACTCACTGATATCATGTGTTTGCGATAATCGCCGTCGGTCTCCCTCTTATGCCGAAGGATCGGTAACAATCAGGCGAGCTTCATTGGCGACGACTTCATGAGCGGTGCGCTGTCGGTGGCAACACTCGACCGTGTTGCAACTCGAATCAGAAAAAAGGGGGTCGTGCATGCAATCAGATTGCTTCTGCTCTTCACTCTTTTCCAACCCTGCGAGCCTGTAGGCAACCATGATGAACCTCGACCCCACACTTCATGTCATTCAAGAGATCGTCGCTGATAGGCCATTCACCTTCACGGAGATTACATCCTGATCGTGGAGCAATCTTTTTGCCTCAAAGATGTAGCCTCGCCGCGAAAAAACCTATCATCAATGCCACGGAACGCAAGGTATTGTCTGCGCTCGCTAGTTTGTTGCGAGGCGATTGACCGGGGTCATGCTAAACATGAACACACTTGCACGCTCAGCTGTGTCAAAGCACCCTTGAGATGAAGCGTTGCCGCCTACCGACTAATGAAGCCGTCAGGTGGGTACTGTATGCCTGTCGTCAAGGACAGTTGGAAACCAACCCACCTCACAGCACATCCACCTACACACTTCCTCCGAAACCAAATGAGGCGTTTGGTCCGGCTGTCCCTTCAGCCCTTCAGCCACCGCACCGCACCTGCCTAGTCAGACGGATCGTTATGGCCGCTACATTGCCGCTGCTTCCGCCTCGCTCGACACATCCAGAATGACTTGAGCTATAAAACTCCACCTGCTTGGACCCAAATGGAATCGTCTCCGTCCTTCATCCTCTTCCCTTCTTCTGGCTCGTACACACAATCTCTTCTCCTTCTCCTTCTCCTTCTCCTTCTCTTTCCTCTTCCTTTTCTCTTTCCCAAACATGGTGAGCTCCAGGCTCGCCCTCGTGCTCATGCTCACCGCTGGCGGTGTCATGAGCCGTTCCTCTCACGATACGCAGCGGCTGGACCGTCTCGTTCGACGTCAAGGTCCACCCGGAGGCGGTAAGCATGGTGGTCCTCCTGGAGGTGCTCCTGGCGGCGCTCCGGGAGGCCAGCCAGGTGGTCAGCCAGGTGGTCAGTCAGGAGGCTTCGGCGCCGGCGGAACTGATCCTCTCACCCATCCTGCTGGTTCTTCTGGAGCCGGTGGCGGTGACGGCGGATACGGCAACGGTGGTACCGATCCACTCAGCCATCCCGCTGGCGGAAGCGCTGCCGGTTCGGTCGTGTCCTCCTCCAGCGGCGGTCAGATGCACTGGGCCACCGACGCTTCCGGCATGACCGGCGAGGAGCTCGTCAAGACGCTCCCCTCCGGCTTCTTCCTCGGCTCTGCCATCGACAATCCCGACCTCAAGGACCCCATCGTAGCTCCACTCGCCAAGTACATGCCCTTCGTTACACCCGGAAACTCGCTCAAGATGCAGTTCGTCTACGAAAGCGAACAGTCCTGGACCGAGCTCCTCAACGGCGTCACCAAAGCCAACCCGGACACCAAGATCAAGTGGAAGTACCACACGCTCATCTGGGGTGCCGAACAGAACAAAAAGATGATGCAGCAGTCCTTCAGCAAGGAAGCCATGATGAAGACCATCACCGATTTCGTCAAAACCAAAATGTGCCCCAAGATCATGAAGGAGGCCGACTTCTGGGGTATCGACGTTCTCAACGAGGTCTTCGACGACAGCGGCAATGGGTTCAAGAAGAATGGCTACTTCGAAGTCATCGGTGAAGAGGGTTACAAGGACGTTCTCAAGCTCGTCAAGCAGGAGTGTCCCAGCTACAAGATCATCGTCAACGATTACGGTATGGAGTCGATGAATCCCAAGTCGAACTTTGCCTTCAAGACGATCAAGTCGTGGCTCGCCGAAGGTGTACCTGTCGATGTCGTAGGTCTTCAATTCCACATCCAGCTCACCAACAAGTACGAGGATATGCTCGCCTCCATCAAGCGCTGGACATCCGAGTCGATCCCCGTCGTGCTTTCCGAAGTCGACATTCCGGTCAATTTGCCACCTTCGCAGTCGGATCTCGAAAAGCAGGCCCAGCAGTACGGAAACGTTGTCCAGGCGGCTCTTGAAGGCGGTGCGTTTGGAATGACCGCATGGGGGATTGTCGATAGCCACACCTGGTTCGGTACGCAGTCCGACCAGGGTGTAGGTCACGGCAAGACGGGAGCTCCTCTGCTATTTGATGCCAAGGGCAAACCGAAAGCCGCTGTTGCTGCGATCGTCGATGTGTTCAAGAAGTGGGGCAGCAAGCCGGTCGGCATCAAGGGTGGCAGTGCCAACGATCTTGGCAAAGGTGGCAGCTCGTCATCGTCTTCGACTGGGTCTGGCTCTGGTTCTGGCTCGACCGGCTCTGGTTCGACTGATGTTGGTTCGACTGGCTCTGGTTCAACTGGTTCTGGTTCGACTGGCTCGACTGAAGGCGCTGATGTTGGCTCTGGTTCTGGATCCGGCTCTGGTTCTGGCTCTGGTTCTGGCTCTGGTTCTGGCTCTGGCTCTGGTTCTGGATCCGGCTCTGCTTCTGGGTCTGGTTCCAATGGCTCTGGTTCAACTGGCTCTGGCTCTAACGGCTCTGGCTCGAGCACTACTCCTGGCACATCAGGCTCCGGTTCTACCGACCTTGGCACTGGCTCGACAGGCACAACCAACCCCAACATCGACAGGGGCCCGCCTGACACCGGCTCCTCTGACCCTAGCCCTGGATCTTCCGGCTCTGGTTCGTCTGGCCCAGGCTCATCTGGTTCTGGCTCGACTGGCACTGACGGTCCTGGCGTTGGCTCTGCATACGGAGGCGGCTCTACTACCGATGCCGATGCTGGGGGTGGAACAGGTGGCGGATCTTCTGGAGGTGATACTTCTGGCGGTGGTGCTCCTGGCAGCGGTATGCCTGGCGGTGGCGCTCCTGGCGGTGGTGCTCCTGGTGGCGGTGCTCCAGGCGGCGGTATGCCTGGCGGTGGTGCTCCTGGTGGCGGTGCTCCAGGCGGCGGTATGCCAGGCGGTGGTGCTCCCGGTGGTGCTCCCGGTGGCGGTATGCCCGGAGGCGGACCTCCTGGTGGAATGCCGGGTGGTGGCGCCGGCGGTGGATCCTTCCCTCGTGGCATGCCTGGTGGTCCTCCCCACGGTGGTCCTCCCGGAGGCATGCCCGGCGGCCCTCCTCACGGTTGGGGCGGCGAACACGGTGGCTGGGGCGGTCAGCAGGGTGGCTGGGGCGGTCAGCACGGCGGATGGCAAGGACATTGGGGTGCTCCTCAGGGAGGTCCTCCCGGCGGTCCTCCTAGTGGTATGCATGGTGGAATGCCTGGAGGAATGCCTGGTGGAATGCCTGGCGGTCCTCCCCAAGGCTACAGTCCCAAGCACCGTCGCGCCATGGCTGCTCGTCGCCGTCGCTAGCAGAACAACGCCATCTGGCTCTTCTGCCCTCGCTGTGTCGAAACATTGCTTCTCTCTTGCCCTCTATCCTCGTCTGCTTTGTCCGTTGACGTACATTCGCAATCCTACACACGTTCTCTCTCTCTTGTGCTGCGTTACGAGTCTGTTGTGTGGAAGATCTGCTGTCATGTAGTGTTTGACTCTATTGCCTAGTCGGACTAGCAGCCCGATCGAGGCACTTTCTATATCGCACCTACCCGACTCACGCCTTCTTCTTGCCCGCCCTTCCACCCCCCGCTTTATACTCCTTGACCCTCTTGACCACCGGGAACCATCCATTCTCCAGCCTGAAGTTGCCCACGTCCTCCTTCTCCCCCACGCCCAGCTGGCTACCCGCTGTAATGAGACAATACGCACCCCAACCGGTCAGCACATGCCACCAACCGTGTCCCTCCAACAGCACCGCTGCTGGATAGCCGACTTTTTTCCTAGCCTGTCTCAGCTGGTAGCAAAAGATGTTGTCGACGTTCCAGATCGCGAAACCTGTGAGGAAGACGATTGCACCGAAGAGGTACAACTTCTGAATCTCCTTCTTGCGTTGTTTTCCTGCAGCGGTAGAGTTGAGTTGGGAGCTGTTCCGGAGGAGGAAGATGACTCGTACAGTGGAAACAATTTGGATGCTGGCGTAAGCGACTTGATGGAACACTGGATTCCCATTCCACACGTAGACCACCGTGATCCACACCACCAACAGCGTCAACGTCAACGGCAATAGCAGCCGAAACCTCGGCTTCCCGTATCCCTTGGACGTTTCGCAGACACAGTAGGTCAACCATGCAGAAGTGTAGATCATCGGCAGTTCATCCAGCAGCTGCGTCCAGTAGAGCAAGGTTCCGTGGAAGAGTGCGGAACCGAATCCGACGAGTGCGACGCCGAGATGACATATTGACCATCGGAGCGGAAGACGCTCGCGACGCGAGACGTGAAAGCCGTACAGGGAGAGGGCGATGAAGAAGACGTTGGTGACGGTGTTGACGGGTTCGGCGACGTACGGCGAGAAACGGTACTTCTGCTCGCACCAGTTGAGGGTGGATGTTATGGGCCCCCAGTAGCCGTGGGTGGGGTCTGTGGGGTCGCGATACCACGACATGGTGTCAGGCGATGATGGCGGAGGTGATGGCGGGAGCGTTAGAAGGAGAAGGAGACGCTTTCACGGAGACACATCGAAGCGAGTTGCACACACGCTCGGATCCAACCGAAACGGGCGCCTTCGCTTCTTCCGCAATAATTCGGAAAATTGCAAAGCTCTAACTAAAAATGCGGGGTTTTGCTCCGCCCTCCTCTCTCTCTCTCTCCCTCCCTCATCACCATCCCCATCTCCCTTCGTCCTCATCATCACCATCTCGCGCCATGACACCATCCCCCTCACCAGCCTCAGCCTCAACATCCACCCTCGCTCCCCCATCCTCCGACCGCAAACCCAAACGCAAACGCGTCTCTCGAGCGTGCGACCAATGCTTCCTCAAAAAGGACCGATGCGACGGTCTCCAACCCATCTGCACCTTCTGCACCACCCTCTCGCGCACATGCACCTACGATCGACCCGAACGAAAACGCGGTCCTACCCAAGGACTCAGGCCTAGACTGGAAGCGCGCATCGCTGCGCTCGAGACGGTGTTGGGGTTTGTGCTGGAGCGTAACGAAGTGGATGTGCGGGGGTTGAAAGGTGCGGGAGAGGGGGAGAGGGAGAAGTGGAGGAAGAATTGGTGGAAGAGTAGCGTGAGGGAAGGGTTGGAGCGCGAATTTGGGTTGCGAGAAGATCTCGTCTCGACCGCCGCAGCGGGATTGGTGGGGAATGAAGTCAAAGTGGATCGAATCGACAAAGTCGACGACGAATCGGACCAGGATTCAGACGTAGACCTTGCCCTCCCCCCCACGCATCAACCCCCCTCCTCCTCCGCCACCACCATCACCGCAATCTCTCCCCCCAAAACCACCAAAACCACAACCACATCCACCACCAATCCCACCAACAACGACGAGATCTCAGACTCGGACTCCGAATCCCACTTCGCCATCCCGCTCCTCTCCTCCGGAGTCGGAGGCTCCTCCCTCAACCGCGGTCTTGTTCCACGCGGTGCAGATCCCAACGCCGCACTCGGCGGGTTCGAGATCGAATTCGGCGGAAATCAGACCGACGAGGATTGGGTCCGAAGCTTCGTCCCTCCCAAACACAGAGGTCGACACGAGCAGAGAGGGTCACGCTGATCCGCTACGATGGACAAAGATCCGCTTCATGATTGTATTATTATACGTTGTTTCGACAACTCCTTCCCCTTTCCAGATCTGTCTAGCAGAAGCACAAAAGCGACATCCTACCATCACTTCCTATTCCTTTACAAGCTGCAAAAACGCCTTCCATTCATCACTCTTGATCTTGTATCCTTCCACATCGTCATCCGGAAACCTCCGTTCCCTCACCGCCGCAGTGTACGCCTGTACCGCAGCCACTCTCATCGCACCAATCGAAGTTCCTAGAGGCAGACTGAAATTCCTCACGAATTTCGGCGCTGGTGGCGTCAACTCGCTCATCTTCGGCAGCGCCGCCGTCTCTGCGCCACCTCCATTTCTTGATTCGACCTCGGCGAGCTGCGCCAACACGTGGCCTGCACCGGTCAAGTCGCCGATCATGTCGTTCATCACCAAGATTTGTCCGTCTGTCTTGCTCCCTGCTCCAATGCCGATCGTGGGGATGCTGAGCTTCTTGCTGATGTGCTCGCCGACACGCGTTGGAATGCACTCGAGGACGAGCGAAAAGCATCCTGCCTGTTCGAGCGCAAGAGCCGCGTCGAGCATCTCCTTGGCTTGTTGCGCCGTCCTGCCTTGTAGACGATAGCCAGAGGTGGAGCCGACACGTTGTGGTTGCAGACCGAGGTGGCCCATGACGGGGATCCCGTGGTCGGTAAGACGTTGGATGAGAGGGATGGTCTCGTAAGACCCTTCGATCTTGACTCCGTCTACGCCTGATTCCTGAATCAATTTCACCACGGCAGCGACGCCAGAATCGAGGGAACCAAAAGTCGCACCGAACGGCATGTCTGCGATCACGAGCGGAGGTCGAGGCAGGTCTACACCGTCCAGCAGAGCCGCAGTGGAGAAGAGGGGTGCGTCAAGTCCACGCTTGACCGCTTGGCAGTGATGGATCATTGCTTCTAGCGACAGCGGTTGGGTCGAGGTGTGGCCGAGAGCGACGTTGGCGAGCGAGTCGCCGATCAGGCACAGGTCGATGTCGGCGGATCGAATCGAGAGAGCTGTGGGGAAATCGTAGGCGGTGAGACAGACGATGGGGACGCTGCCGTCCGGATGATGCTTGAGCGCTTGGAGGTCTGCGATGGTCTTGCTGCGAGGCGGAGACGGGATGGCGGTCAAAGCCCTGCCTTTGCCCTTCGCAGCAGCAGAAGCAGCAGCGGGCGAGTCGTCGGCATCCACGGCCCCGACAGCTCCGGCTGGCCATGAGCTAAGTCTGGGAGTGCAAGTGCCGAACCTTCTCTGCCTGTTCAAGCCAGAGATTGAGCCTGCTTTGACAGGCTTTCGATCCGGCAGTGGCGAGGTCATGGTGCATGACGCTGCCATCGTCGAGTAAGAGCAGGAAGGTGTCGCAACAATGCCGCCTCTGCCGACATACTGTCGAAGTTGCTGCCTAGCCAGCCCACCGGCTGTAGACGCCATGTTTGCTGTTCCCGCTGCTTCTGCTGCGACTCGATGTTTGAACGAGCCGGAATATCTAGAGGACGGGAGCGCAGTGGAAGGGGGCTGAATTCTGGTGGAGCAGCGGTGATGATGGGTGAGAGGACGGAAGAAACATCGGAGTGGACCCGACTTTCAGCTCGTCTATTTGAACCTGCAAGCTGCTTCTGGCAAGGTCCGTGTGATTCACGCCTTTTTTTCCCTACTGGCCACCTCGGCTATCATGCTCCAAAGAAAGCCAAAGCGACGTTGGTTGGTTGCTCTTCGCGTCTCCTGTTCTCCGCGGTGCTGCGCTTCTTTTTTTTGCTCTCGCTTCTCCACACTTGGAAGGAAAGAATTGCCGACAAGGAAAAGGAATACAATATTCACCTGAAATTCCAGCAAAATGCGACCAACTTTCCGCAACGAATCCGGGACGAAAAGTGGAGCTTATCCGGTCCGCAAAAAGCGTTGCGACGCCGGAAAAGCCGAAGTCGACTGACCGACCGACTGACTGTACTGACTCACCTGATTTGACTGAGCTCTGGCAGACAGACACAACAAGACAGGCAGGCGTGTGTTGCAGCTGCTACGCCTTTGATGCTTCTGTGCAGAGTACGTCGGAATCTCGAAGCTTTCCCACGCTTGACTGCTGAGCTGAACGAGCGTCGATTTCGATGCACGACGAGAGAGTGGGAGAAAGATGCAGCGCTAGCACGGATCGAGCCGACAGAACGACCACGTTCCGAGATGAGAAGAAATGAGCTGCCTGCCACGACGAAGCGCGAATCACTTCCGACTTCTTGCGCTTCCATCCCCCGTCCACGATGTCGCGCTCGATGGTCAAATGAAATGAAACGCCGTCGCAGCAAAGTGTCGAGCGCATGACGTCCCGCTGATGACAGTGCACAACCTCAAGCTCTACGACCACGAGGAGATGCGGGTCGTGCTGTCAATCACAGGACAGAGGACGAGCTGCTGTGCTGCAAGCTAAAGCTTAATCAGCCTTAAAGTCGCCGGCGCTGTTGTTCGACGATGCGCAAGTTGTCTTTTGAGTTCATCCTGGAGAAACGAGGTGAGGCTCACCACGTTCCCAAGGTAGCGCCAACACCTTTCTCAAGGCACTTACAAATAGTTGCGGGCAGCCGCACCACAACACCGGCATCGCAGAAGGGCACCGCGATTTGCTAGCAGAGGCACTATAGTGTGCGGCAGAGACAAGCTGGGCGTAACAAGCGAGCTGCGAGGTGGCTTTCGTTCGCCCCCCCGCCCCGTTGCGGAGCGCCACAGCCTTGTGTATGTGTGTATGTGTGTCTGTGTGTAATAGCTTCGCCTTCGGTTGGTCTTCCTGTTCTTCGCCAAATCTGCTTCTCTCTTTCTCTTTGCAGCTTTTCAGGGCTAAGTAGTCAGCTCGGCTATGTTTGCTCCAGACTCTCGCATTTTCCGATTTTGGCCCGTGGGGGAGACTCAGCAGCTTCGCTTTCGCATTTTGGCGCGGAAAGAGTACCAGCCGCCCTTGAGCCACCACCCAGCCCGAAGCCGGCAAAAGGCGATTCGCTGCGCTCCGTTAGGCTGCACGGTAAAATTGATGGTTGCGATCCGTGCCACCTCGTCTTTTTGACCGACGCTTCGGCACAGCCGCGTTACGTTCTCAACCGTCGAAGCTTCCTTGGTTGATCGGAATCACCACAACTCGCTCACACACACACACACACACACCTTTGTCACCATCTACCTTCCGAAGCTAGCGTCGACAAGGTATCGCATCACTGTCATTCAGCTCAGCTGCTCGCATCGTCTACTGTCTGCCACCGCTACTCGGGTCGTTGCCTCCTTGCACTTCATCGTAGCCCTCCTGCACTTCGAACCTCGCCACGTTGTCAGTCTCCGGACTCGTCAATCCTAGCAAGCCATCCGAACCTTGACCGGAAGTGCACTGCGCAGCCTTGATTCATTTGGTTGGTCGCCGTGACCGCCATCCGTCGGCGCATCGGCAACCATGGTGGACTCGACGACCGTCGACTACCTTCATTCGCCAGGCTACCGAGGCAACCTCACACCGTCGCAGACGCTGGCATTGTTCAAACTTTGGCGTCGCTTCCTCCGACTGTGCGAGATCACATCGCACTCTTCCGACTCGATCGGCGCCGCAACCGATATCCCGCAACCCACCGCGGCCTCGCGCAGTTCGTCGGATTCACTTAGGCGCAGCCTCGGTCGAAGGGCACGCGCAGCGGCTTCGGAGCCCGTCTCGCACAGCTCGTCTGCATCCGTATCTCATGAGAACCTGCAGGCAGCGGAGCGTCTCGATCCCAACGCTATCCCCAAGGATGACAAGCTCAAGGAGCATCTGCGCCATCTCGAAGAAAGCAAGGACATGCAGGCGTTCCTGCTCAAGTACGGCGGCGCAGCGTTACGGCGCGAGTTCTGGGCCATCGTCAAGGGCGAGCATCCGGACGCTTACATGCTCAGGTGTCTGCGTGCACGCAAGTGGGACGTCGACCGTGCCCTGGCCATCATCGGTTCCACCTGCGCCTTCCGTGTGCAGTACAACATTTCAGGCATCATGAAAGACGCCGAGCTCGGACTGACAAAAACGCGTGGTGGATTCAACATTATGAACAACGGCATTTCCTACGTTCGAGGAGCCACAGCTGCGGGCGAGCCTGTCTACTTCATCGAGGTGGGTTCGCACTACTCGTCGAACCAGACGGCAGAGGAGCTCAAGCGAGGCGTCATCTTGCTGCAGGAGAGCCTGCAGCTGCTCATGCCCCCACCCGTCGAGCGCAAGGTGGTCATTTTCAACCTCAACAACTTTGGCATCCGCAATATGGACTGGAGCATCGTGCTCTTCATGGCCAAGACCATGGAGTCGTTCTATCCCGAGACGTTGGCGCGCGTCTACGTGCACGGCGCGCCCTGGATCTTCAAACCCATCTGGAGTATTTTGCGTCCGCTGCTGGATCCGGTCGTCAGGGATAAAGTTCATCTTACGTGGAAGGTTGAGGAGTTGCAGGATCATGTGCCAGCAGAGCATCTGCCAAAGGACAGCATGCATGGACAACTCGACTGGTCTTTCAGCTATCCGGCACCGAGCGAGGACGAGAATGACATTCAGAAGGATGCGGAGAAAGCGGAAGAGCTGGACACTTCATATCGAAACGCATGCATCGAGTTTGAGTATGCGACGCGTGCGCTTGCACGTGCATACGGGGATGCTGCGCTCGCCGATGCCCAGGGGAACGGAGTGCGGCCCAAGTTCGGGCGTGCGCACAAGGACGGCTCGACGCCCACCGAAGGGTGGGAGGACGACGACGACTGGGAGCCCGAAGGCGTGGCGAGCCTGCGTGCCAACCGCGACATCTTGGCGACCAAAGTGCGAGTTGCTTGGCTCAGGCTCAAACCTTATGTGGTCGGAACGCTCAAGTACGATCGATTGGGTGTTCTGGACAGGGAGGGCGTGATCCGATGGAAGTACGACACTGTCGATGGCAAACACGAGGAGCAGGTGCTGGGCGAAGGGACGTCGCTCTCGGCGCTGGAGCGCAACCTGGCGGAACTGGATGCCATCAATGCGCAGACCCAGACCAAGGGTAGTGGCGTCACTACGGCCAAGACGCATGCTTCACGGTCTCGCTTGAACGAGGGTAGCGGCACAGGGCGATCGCCGCTGCACAACGGCGGCTCTCACACCAACGGGAGCAACGCAGCAATGGCAACTACGGCACCAGCGCAAGCTCCGCTGACGACCGCCTCGACCGCCATGGCCAGCTCGACAGTGCACGAACGCCCGTCGACGGGAGAGGCAGAAGGCAGACCGAGCTCGGCAGCCATGACTGCGATATCAAGGATGGACAGCACGACCGACAGCGCATTCCAGGAGGCTATCCCCATTCATCCGAGTTTGCTGGAGAAGTTGGGCAAGGCGCGCGATGCTGATGCCGAGGTGGCCGAGCTGCCCAAGACCTAGCGAGCGAGCAGTGAGCAGAGCAGCGTTGTTCCTCGATTGTACTGCGCAGACATCGCTGATGTAGGACTGCAATACCGATACCATGTCTGTAGCTGTTCTCGTGTCATGTGCAGTCGTATGTGTGTGTGATGTGGGACTCGATGCGCCAAATGAAATGGCGGCGCAGAAACGCGGGAAGCAAAAAGAAAGAGCTTTGTGAGGCGTTGCAACAGAAAAGAGGAAAAAGTGGACCCTGCATGTCGGTATAAATTGATGTTCGACTCGTTACCATCATCGCCGCTCCGCTCACCTTGCACGTTGGCACTCGAGGTATCTCATACATCTTTCAAGATTCAGTCGACACTCTCGATCGCAAGCACACGCCTGGGTGGTGTTGCAGCAAGACGCATTCGCCCTTCGGCTCTCCCCAGCGGTTCTGGATCTTGGATCGGCTGCTTCCGAAGCACACACACCACCTCGGTTCGACGGTCGCTCATCTCCCGCCTCACATCCGTCTTCGCTCCGTCACCATCCGACGTCGCAATGTCATCTCCGTCCTCATCGTCGTCATCGTCGTCATTGTTGTCGACGATACCTCCACCGCCGGCAACGCGCAAGTTGGGCGCATCGGATGGACCGTTGGTATGGATCGATTGCGAGATGACGGGGTTATCGGTGGAAAGGGGGGATCGGTTGTTGGAGGTGGCGTGCATTGTTACGGATGGAGAGCTGAATGCGGTGGATCAAGGCGTCAGCTATGTCATTTCTACCGAAAAGAGTGTGCTGGACAACATGAACGAATGGTACGTTTCTTCCTCCCCCCTTTTCCCCCCTACCCTTCTTATCCTGTTCCTTTTTCCACTAACCCGCTTCTCTTCTTTTAGGTGTATCAACCAGCACGCGCTCTCGGGCCTAACCAATGCCTGCCTCTCCCCACCCCCGCATTCCCACCCACACGCACTGGTCCGAACCGCCCTGCTCGCGTACATCCGCGATCGAATCCCTACACCCTCCACCGCCTGCCTCGCAGGCTCCACCGTCCACGCCGACAAATCCTTCCTCAGCCTCGAAATGCCCGAACTCATCTCCCACCTCCACTACCGCATCGTCGACGTCTCCTCCATCAAGGAACTCGTCAAACGCTGGTATCCCCACCATCCCCCCTGGAAGGGTAACAAGGACGGCAAAGGCTCCCACAGAGCTCTCGCCGATATCCAGGCGAGTATCGACGAACTCAAGTGGTACAGACAACACGTATTCAAACCCTAATCACATGCACAACACATCGAGATCGTTGTACTTCCTCTAGAAAGTTACTCTACCACACAATCGCATCCCATCTTACCCCGCTTCACTCACATCGAGCTCAGCAAGGCCTCCCTAGCACGCTTCTGGTTCGCCTTGAGCGTCTCGTTCTCCTGCTCCAAATGTCTGATCTGCGTATCTCGCTCCTCCACTGCTGTTCTCAGCTGCTCGATCTGCGCTCGAAGATCCGCCACCTCCTTGGAAGCGGAGACGCCGTTGCTGGTCGATTTCGACTCCGAGGAGGGGGTGGGAGTCGGCTGTGCAGGTGCTGCAGCCGCCGCTGCGGGTGCCGGCGCAGGGGAAGGTTTGGTGGGCGAAGCAGATCTTGCCGGAGTCGATGACGCCACCGGTGCAGCTGCGGGTGCTGGTGTTGGTGCAGAGACCGATTTGGTAGGGCTTGCTGCTCTCACCGGAGTCGCCGTCGCCGTCGCAGCCGCTGAAGTGGCGGTAGGAACGCTACCACTGCTGCTCACACCCCTTCCGGTCTCCAAACTCACCATGTTCCTCGGCGCCCTCTTACCCTCGAAGAACTCCTTGCTGGTCAGCGCGGGCTCGGCGCTAGGTGCAGGCGGGAAGATATCGCTCTGGAAACCTTCCGCCTTCCTAGGCACGCAGAAGGAAACCGGCTGGATAGTGGTACCGGTGATCTTGTACGCCTTGGCAATCTCGTTCTCGTCCGTGTTCAGGAATCTCCTGCCGACAAAAGTGAGGCCACGCTGCGGCTCGCTCGACTTGGATTCGGTCAAGTAGTGCAGCTCGTCGTTTTCCAGCTCGTAGTACCGAATGTTGCCATCTCCCTTTCCAGCCAAGAAGACAATGTTGTTGTCGCTCCAGAAGGGCATGATGATACCGCTGGATGTGTCGAGAGTGACCTGCTTGAGCGGGCCGCTGGCGAGATTGCTGGTATCCCAGAGGAACATTTGACGATCGGACATCTTTGAAAAGCCGGTGGTGATGGCGCGGTCCTTGTCGCCGCACCAGATGACACGGGCGCCCTTGATTCCTCCGTGCGAGTCGGCAACCTGTACGGGGTTCTCGCCTTGACGCGGGTCGAAAGTGCGGATCTTTCGATCGCGCGAGGTGGCAATCAAGGTGGTGCCGGTCCAGTCCCAGTCGAGGGATTGGATGGTGTCGGTGAATCCACGCAAGCTGATGCTGGGGGAGGATGCGGCGGTGGAAGCGGTCGAGACGTCAAAGAGCTTGACGACGTGGTCACCGGTAGCAGCCGCGAGCACGTTGGAAGCGGTAGGATGCCAGACCACCTGACCGATCTTCCTGCCTCCACCGGAAACGCGTGCGAGAGGTTGGAAGTCCTTGACGCCGCCGTTTCGCTCCCTCTCCTTGTCGGACCACTCGAGCTGGTCAAAGTTGGCGTCGTCGATCTTCCAGAGACCGATGGTTCCGTCATCGGATGCGGATGCGACAAAGTTGTCTTCAAACGGACTGAATGCGGTGTCTAGGACGGTGGCAGTGTGACCGCGGCAGAGTGGGTAGATGTCCGGAAGCTTGCCCGGACGATTGACGGGGAGGACGGCAAAGGCACCACCACCAGAAGCGTTCCAGTTGATGTACATGTACTTGCCGTTGGCAGCGACGAGGTTGGTATCCCAGGCATTGTTGGAGACCTTTACGTTTTCGTAGCAAGCCTCCTTCTTGGCGACGTTGGGGTAGACGTGACGGTACTTGGAAGGGCGTACGAATCGACTCATTTTGGACGAGGCGACAGTGTCGATTCGATGCACCAGGATAGGATGGGAGTGGACGGGATAGCGGGCTAAGTGCCAAGTAGGTTGATGAGGAACAAGAAGAAAGGGGACTGTGTGAGGAGAAAGGTTGGATGGCAGCTCGGCTCGGCTGTGCTGTGCTGTGTCGTGCTGCACTGCACTGCGCTGCACTCTGGCTGAAATCGCTCGGAGGGCTGAATCGGTGAGCTTACTCCGACATGAAATCACATCTGCCAAATGCCTCATCCCTGATCCGTGCGGCCCATCGGCTGGGCCGAGACTTCATTTTTTAAATTGGCTAACTACCAGTAGTGCCGACTTAACAGTGTCATCTTTAGCGCAGCGCGCTAGTGTGCCGGACGTCGAGAGAGAAGAGAAGAACACTCAGACTCGTGTCGCGTTGAGAGCTCAGAATTCGAGTTGCAGAAGAACGCTCAAGCCCGACTCGACTCAGCCATTGCACCACCCACCACATTCATCGCATTCCACTCCAAAACATACTGCCAACATGTCGGGCACAACACAGTGGGAAAACATCTACCATGGTCTCGACACGACCCCCGGCAAGCTCAGGATGTCCCAGGGCGGTCTCGGCTGGAAGCCTTCAGTAGGCGAAGGCAGCACCATCACCATCCCCGCAGACCAGATGGCTTCCTTCCAGTGGATCAGAGTAGCACGGAACTACCAGCTCGCCATCTCCCTCAGCAAGGACAGAGACGCTCCTTCCTCAGCACAGCCAAACCCTCGTCGCACCAACTTTGATGGGTTTGTCCGCGACGACTTTGACCGCCTCTCCTCTCACCTACGTCAGTACTTCAACAAGCCTCTCGAAACAAAAGAAGTATCCACAAGAGGCTGGAATTGGGGCCAGGCAAAGATCAGCAACCACGATGTCCAGTTCTTGGTTCGAGACAAGCTAGCCTTCGAATTGCCACTCTCACACCTCGCCAACAGCAACATTGCAAAGACAGAAGTCTCCATGGAATTCTTGAACCCAGAACAGCAGCAGCCCGGCGCAAACACCGGCTCCTCCGACGCAAACGGCTCAAAATCCAGGCGCAACAAGGGCGACCAGCTCGTCGAGATGCGCCTCTACGTACCCGGTCAAGCCACGAAGGACGATGCCAGCGACGCCGGCAGCGCTGCTGCAGATGGCGAAGACAACAACGAGGAGACAGCAGCAGAGGCCTTCCACGAGGCGCTCAAATCCAAGGCCGACATCGGTCAGGTCGCTGGCGATTCCATCGTCGTCTTCAAGGAGGTGCTTGTGCTCACTCCACGTGGCCGTTACGACATCGACGTGTTCAACTCCTTCATCCGTCTGCGCGGCAAGACGTACGACTACAAGATCCTCTACAGCTCCATGAACAAGCTCTTCCTCCTACCCAAGGCGGACGAGATCCACGTCATGCTCGTCATCGGTCTCGACCCGCCCATCCGCCAGGGTCAGACCCGATACCCCTACCTCGTCCTCCAATTCCCGCGCGAGGAGGAGATGGACGCAGAACTCAACCTCGACGAGCAGACCATCCAAGAAAAGTACGACGGCAAGCTCAAGAAGCGCTACGAGGAGCCCACGTTCCGCATCGTCACCAACATCTTCAAGGTGCTTTCGGGCCAAAAGGTGGCTACGCCTACCGACTTTGAGTCGTCGTCGGGTCAGACGAGCATCAAGTGCAACGTCAAGGCGGCCGACGGCAACCTGTATCCGCTCGAAAAGTCGCTTCTGTGGGTGTCCAAGCAGCCCGTGTACGTGCCGTACTCGGAGATCCACCAGGCCATCCTCTCGCGCGTCGGTGGCGCCGTAGCTTCGTCCAAGACGTTCGATCTCAGGGTGGCCACCAAGAGCGGCACCGACCACACGTTCCAGTCCATCTCGCGCGAGGAGCTCGATCGTCTCAAGGCCTGGCTCGCCGATCGCAAGGTGAGGATCAAGAACGAGATGGCCGAAGAGACGGGTGGATTGGCAGCAGCGGCGGCGGCTGGGTTGCTGAGTGATGACGATGATGAGGAGATGGGAGCTGCGGGAGGAGCGGATGAGGATGAGGATAGTGAGGAGGATGCTGATTTCGCGGCTGACTCGGATACGGATGGTGGATCGCCGTCGGAGGCGAGTTCGGATGAGGATGGGGATGCCGGGTATGAGGATGAAGGGGAGGAGAGGCCGAAGAAAAAGAGGAAGGATTGAGGGTTGCAAGCATTCTAGGGGGGTTGATTCAATCGAAGCAGTTCTTTCGAATGGTGAGCTTGAGTGTTGGTGTTCTTTCATTTCACCTCCTCTGAGTTGTGTGTCGCTGTCTTCCAGCGCTTGAGCACCAATTCCACCCAAACCTGATCACGAAGCAAGCGCTCGACTCGATGCTGCAACCAATCGACGTTACCCCAGAATCCGCCGCTCCAACCCGCCAAGAATCGGGTCCAGCTTACGAGAGCCAGTTCCCAATCCCTCATCAAGTGGTCAAAATTGTACTCTGCTCCATGGGGAAGATTCCGGGTTAAGAAATCGTGGTAGGTTCTGAGGAGATTTTCTTCTCCATCTTGATTGAGGTGGTGTGGAGGTATGGAGGTGGTGAGAAATTTCGCGAGGTCTTGTACACCTAGGCCGATGCCTACGTATTGGAAGTCGTACATTGCCATGCGGGTGGAGGTGGAGTTGAAGGCCATGTTTGCGGATTTCACGTCGCCGTGGATGAGGGAAAGGGATGAAGGTGTGGGAGGGTTGTTGAGACACCAATCGACGGCAGTGGGTAGATCGGAATCGGCGTGAAGACCGAGCAAGCCCCAGCGAGAGGTGCGGGAGATCGAAGCGAGTTCCTCTTGACGTGTTGATAGATAGTGATAGCCTCCCTGGTTCCACAACCCTGATCCTAGCCAGTCTGCGGCGAGTGCGGGTTCCGGACAAAAGGAATGCAAATCAGGACGACGGGTGATGTTCCAAGAGCGTGCGTGGAAATTGGCCAACCATTCGAGACTTTTGCCGATCTGAGCAGGGTCGAGCGTCCCACGTCGTTCCGTCAACACCGGAAACCGGATCGATATATCCTCCAACACCAACAGCTCTCCCTCCTCGCCCGCATCATCCGCGGAAGCGAAGAGCGCAGGAACACTCAGCTCCTCGGTAGCGACAGTGTGCGCGAAATGTCGATAAAAGTTGCCCTCGACTCGATAGCTGAGCATCTTGCGAGCATGACCCTCATCGTAGCTGGATCGTTGGCGTGGTGGTCGGATGTATTTTACAATGTATGTATCGTCTAGTTTGGCCGAAGAGGAGGAGGAGGGATGCTCGAGGTGGATGCGAAAGATGTGTCCGTATCCAGCCCAGAGGTCGGTCAGATGGGTGGCTTTGGTGACACGTGTTCCCGTCGGGAGGATGGGCGTTAGCAGCGACTGAAGCTCGGCTTGACGCATTGCGGCTGAGATGCTGCTGCCGCCTTTGATACGAACGGCAGGAAGCTTCTGGAGAGTGGATTCGAAGATGGTGTGTGCGCGGCAAAGGCAGGGTTTCATGCAGCCAACGCGGAATCTGACAGCTCTAGCCAAGCCATAGTGTCTTTATATAGCGCTCTAACAGCGCTGCATCCACGTGATGAAAGACCGGTCTTTGTCGCGCCACGAGAGGCAGAATATCTTGCGTGTTGATCCGAGCCAGCAACTCAACATGTCAAGCACGGCCATCGTGCTCCTTCTTCCAGCACAGACATCATGAAGGAAGACCTCTGGACAGTCATGTGGCACTCTGAAAGGGAGGAGATGCATCCGCAAGATGGAGCCTGGTGGGCCGATGTCGTACGGATGACTGGAGTGCAGCAAGAGAAGCATTTGGACAAGGGCGCTGCAAAAGGAAAGTGAGAGGTCGAATTCATTGAATGAAGCGTAGAATGTTGATCAACCAGCCAGCCTTCTTCTTGATTTTTCGAGGCAGCAGCACGCGTTGTGGCAGTAGCAGCATAACCCGTCAGTGGGTTTGTGCATGACATCACGCTTTCCAGGGCAGGAGCTGCTGCTGCTGCTGTGCGAGAGTCTAGTTCCAGCGTGCGTGCGTTGCCTCTTTGAGCGTTTCTCAAGGTTTGTGCGAGTTCAGGGTCCATCGAGCTTGAGTCAGGTAGAAACGCTCAAAGATAGAATCTACTCGGTTGCCTGCTCGAAACTTGTCCTTCCAATAAAAGGAGTCTGGAGTGAAGCTGCAACTCAGACCATCTTCATCACCACCTCGACGTCCTCAAGAACCTTTGTCTCTTTCACTCGGCACCACCTTCGACAACTTGACGAACAACAAGCAAGCACGCTCAGCATCGACCACTTGCACCTCTTCTCATCGCCATCGTCATCTCATCGCCACCATCATCAAGTATGTTCCACGCATCCAACACGCGCCTCAACGCCGCCGGTCTTGCACCCGAGCACTCGAAGCTGCTTCCAGAGCGACAGCCCATGCACGACGAAGCTAACCTCCTCGAATCCCTCCGACAAGTAAGTTGCCCCAACCTTTGATCAACACCGATCGCCTTGAACACGATCTGACTCTCGTTTGTCTCCCAATTTTCACAGCTCTACACATCTGCCACACCCAGCGATGAGTGCTTCTCCATCTTTGCCAACGAGGCCATCCTCACGCTCCCTACTGGCGACGTAGTCGTAGGACCCAGCAACATCAAGGCCAAGTTCGCCCAGGTGCTCGCACCCTTCACCCAGCGCAGCCTGCGTCAGCGTCTGCTCGTGACACCCGAGTCGCTGCCCCACCGCACCATCGTGCTCGACCACATGCTCAGCCTCTCGTCCGACGACGGCGTCACCGTCAAGAACGTCCACTCGCTCGTCGTCATCAAGCGCAAAGCCCAAGACGGCAAGATCTCGGCACTGACCGAAGAGGAAGGTCACCGCAAAGCAACGGCGCCGCTGGCAGCACGTGCAGCAGCAGCCAACAGCTTCTACTCGCCTACAGATGCACAGTTGAGCCCGGTGACGTCCAAACTCAACCTCGCCAAGAAGAAGCACCACATGAAGGCCAAGCCCACAGCACTCTTCGCCAACAGGTCCGGTTTGAGACAGGCCATCATCCCTGGCTCGCCGGCTCCGAGCACCGGTAGCAACGCCGATATGGACTTCTAAGCACAGATTCGTGTTTGGCTTGCTTTCCTGTGGGTTTTTCCGTCGATACTCGTCTCGCTTGCATTGTCCTCGTTTGTTGTCTGTACATAATCTGGTCTCGAAAGCACATTTTGCGCGCTCTCCAGTTAACTGCTGCTGCCGCTGCAACACACCTCATACATCTCAAAAGGTACCTTTGTCGTATTGTGTGCGCCTGATTGAGTGGGATCCGTGCTTCGTTGTCGGTGTATGCAGTAAAGGCGTCGGTGGATCGAATCTCCCTTGCGCCCGATTTTCTCTCTGAGTCCAAAATGAATCGGATAGATCCGACCGCGTTTCGCTGTGCTGTCGGTGTCGTTTCAAGGTCGGCGCACGAAGCAATTCGCAAATTCTCAAAGTGTCACTCTGTCTTCTCACCATCATCATCGCTTCATCCCCCTTCCCACACACATATCTCGACAATCACGATCCCTCATCCGGGCCCGTGACGTCCACGCCTCCTGCATCATGCTCCACGGCTTCAACATCCTGCGTCAGCAGTACTCGCAGCTCTCCAAGCCAGGAGCCAATCAGTCGGCCGTCAACACCATAACCACCCTCGCAGAACGACTCACAAAGGCAGATGAGCTTCAACTCACCACCGAAGATCGCAGGGCTGCGGTTCTCTCTCTCAAGGGTCTCAGCAGGGATCACAACCGCGCTGTAGGTCAACATGCACTGCCAGCCTTGCTCACATCATTGCAAAGGGACGCAAAGGACGAGGACATCGCTAGGGCTTTGATCGAATGCTGCATCACGCTGTGCGAGGTCCAATCCCCCGATGCCGCTCAAGCTACATCAGCAGCGCAGGGGCAACAGGCGCAGAACAAGCGAAAGCAACAAGATCAAGGTCCACCATCCGGACTTCTTCACACCGACATCTTCTTGCAAGAGCCCGGCCCGCTTCATTGTCTTCTGCCACTTCTAGCGCCCGACCGTGCCTTTTACACTCGCTTCGCTTCGCTCCAGCTTCTAGGCTCCTTGCTTCGCAACAGACCACACAGAGTACAGGATCATGTCCTCGTAGCGCCAGGAGGATGCGGTGCCATCCTCGAATGTCTCGCAGAAGGCGCTGGCTCGTCCGCAGAGATTGTTCGTAACGAAGCCCTCCTCCTCCTTCCACACCTCGTGTTTGGCAATGCAGACATTCAGAAGCTCGTCGCATTCGAAGGCGCTTTCGAAAAGCTCCTCGACGTTTGCGCCGCCGAAGGCAGGATCGAAGGCGGCGTCATCGTCCAAGACGCCCTCGACGGTCTCGAAGCACTCTTGCGCTACAACGTCTCCAACCAGAACTACTTCCGCGAGACGCTCTCCATCCCAATGCTTGCACCGCTGCTCTTCTATCCTCCCACTCCGCCCAACAACGAGTTCCCCTCCAAGCACGCCGAACACGAGTACGCGCGCCAACTCGAAGCCTTTTGCTTCCAAGATTGGGATCATCAGAAGGTCGTCAACGCCAAGACCGTGCTCGACATTGCTGCTCTGCTCATCGGCGGTCAGGGCGAAGGTCGACGTGCCAATCAGGGCGCCCTTCTGCAGTGCGGAATGACAAAGTGCCTGCTCGACCTCGCTCTCGCTTCCACCGCCCCTGCTTCGCTCAAATCGCAGGCGTTGCATGTCTCGGCTTCCCTCATGCTAGCATCCAGAGCAAACCAGGATCTTCTGTCTTCCTTGCTGGTACAGCCCGTTAAGCTCGTCAGCGCTCCCGAGACGAATGCCGCCGATGGTCAGGAGGAGGCTGCTCAGGATCCAGCGTATGCAGCTCCAACAGAACCTGCTTTCACCCGAGCGGAGCCGAGACCTGCAGTCGTGAGCCTCGTCGAGCTCGCCATCGGCACATCTGGTGCAAAGGGCGGACTCGGCCTCAGAGGTGCTGCTGTCGCTTGCTTCCGCGCTTACGTCGCCGACAACATGGACGCGCGTCTCGCCATCATCAACGGAATGCTTCCACAAGCTGACGGCGAGACCAGCACGCACCAAGCCTCGGCCGCGGGCAAGACCCTTTTCGAGGGTATCACGCAGAATCCTTCGACACAGGCTACCTCCGATCATGCCGACGCCTACAAGCACCTTGTTTCTGCCATGCTGTTCTCATACCTCGTTCGTGGCAGCGAAACTGCTAAAGCAGCCGCACGCTCCATCGCCATCAGTCCGGATGGCGCTGTCATCAAGCACGTCCGAGTCGAAAAGGAGAACGACGACGACGATGATGACGACGATGACGACGCTCCTTCGTCGCTGATTCAGGTCATCGTCGGCAACCTCACCTTGTCCGAACGCGAGCTAGCCGACGCCGTCCGCAAAGAACGCGCCTCTGCCATGGGTGCCACCGTCTCCTCCACCTCCTTCTCGGCTGCAGACTGGACGCGCATCATGGTGGGCTACCTCGTGCTGCTTTCCGTGTGGTTGCACGACTCGCCGCTCAGCGTGCGCGACTTTTTGTCCGAGTCGGCGACGCTTCAAGCGGTGATCCAGCCCGTGGCGCAGTCGTCTGGTGTGGATCCGCTGATCCAGGGTCTGGCTGCGTTCTTGCTCGGGGTGGCGTACGAGTTCGATACGGATCCGGGCAAGGTGGCGGTGACGAGGGAGACGATGCATCCGATCTTGCATTCGAGGATCGGTGCGGATCAGTTTGCCGTGCGTATCAACCGGATTGCGGAGGACCCTAGGTTCCGGGAGGTGACGCCGGACGTTCTCGAGAGGCTGATCGAGGTGGAAGAGCAGCAGGAAGCGGATGAGTTGCGAGCGAAGCAGATCGCAGAGGCGAAAGCTGCTGCCGCTGCTGCTGCTGCCGCCGCCGCCGCCGCGGCAAAAGCTTCTTCCGCAGATCCTTCCACCACGACGCAACCATCTACCCTCGAAACACCTTCATCAGACGACAAATCCAAAGCGGACGAAGACGCCGCCGACCGAGACCTCGAAGTCAACGGCCTCGGCCACCTCTCGAAACGTCGTCGTGCCGGTCTCTGGTTCGACTGGACGTTCGTCGAGTTCTGGCGTGCCAACTCGACGCTCATCGCCAAATGCATCACGGTGGATCCCAAGTCGAGCTCAGCGCTCCACGCCGCGATGCCTGCGGAGCTGGCGGATGCACACCGTCAGGTGGAAGCGTTGCGCGATACCGTCGCCAAACAGGCTAGGGAGATCGAGGTGCTGGAGAAAAAGGTCGAGGAGTTGAACGAGGTGCATTCGAAGCAGATCTCCGAGCTGCAGGCGGAACTGGGTGCGGCGAGGGAGGCGCTGGACACCCATGCACCGCAACTGGAAGCTGCTCGTTCGGAAGCGGAGTCCTTGAAGACCGCCCACGCATCGGCACTCGCCGAACTGCAAGCCAGACACGATGCCGTGTCCGCCACGCTGAACGAGACCCAGGCGAGGGAAGAGGAGAGCAACGGAAGACTGCTGCAGCTCACGTCGGAGATGGCGCGTGTTTCCGCGGGCAAGCCTTCAGCGAAGGAGTTTGCGGCGCTGCAGAAGAGCTTCGATGAACTGAAGAGGAAGCACGATGAAGTTTCGAAGGGTGAGGGTGGGGGAGGTGGAGCGGCGATGAAGGATCTGATCGAGGTGCGGGAGTTGGCGGGTCAGAGGGCGGAGATGATCGCGAGTCTCGAAGCCAAGATTGCGAGTCTGGAGGCGAACTCCACCGCCACCAACACGGCCAACGGTGCAGAGCCGACGGAACTTCAGAAGGAAATCACGACCCTGAAGGAGAAGAACTCTGCACTCGAAGCCCAACTCTCCACGCTGCCCAAGCTGCAGTCCGAACTCGAAGCGGCGACCGCGTCGACCAGCGAGCTCGAGACGACCAAATCCGCGCGGAACGACTTGGAGTCGAAAGTGTCGGAGCTGGAGAAGCAGCTCGAGAGCTCGAGGGGAGAAGCGAAGGGTGTGGGTGAGAGTGCAGCGAAGGAGGCGGAGAAGTTGCGAGGGGAGAAGAAGGCCTTGGAAGACAAATTGCAAGGTCTCGGAAAAGTGACCAAGGAGAAGGACGAGTTGGAGAACAAGATCAAAGATCTCGAAAAGGTCAACAAGGAGAAAGGAGAGCTGGAGAAGAAGGTCAAGGAGCTGGAAAAATCGAGCAAAGAGAAGAGCGAGCTGCAGGCCAAGCTCCAAGACCTCGAAAAGCTCACCAAGGACAAGGCTGAGCTCGAGAAGAAGCTCGTCGAGCTGGAAAAGTCGAGCAAGGGCAAAGCCGAGCTCGAGAAGAAGGTGAAAGACCTGGAGAAGGTGTCGAAGGAAAAAGCTGATCTCGAGAAGAAGCTCGCGTCTTTCGACAAGCTGACCAAGGAAAAGACGGAGCTCGAGAAGAAAGTGAAAGACCTGGAAAACGTGTCCAAGGAAAAAACCGAACTCCAAACCAAGCTCAAGTCCTTCGACAAGCTTGCAGCGGAAAAGACCGAGTTGAGCACCCAGCTCACCGCACTCCGCGAGTCCCACTCTCAGGAGAAGTCCGACCTCACAAGCAAAATCGCCTCGCTCGAAAAGACCGCTTCCTCCTCCAAGAAAACGACGACAGCGGAGAAGCAGCTGGACACTCTCAAGAAGGAAAAGGATGAGATCAGCAAGGAAAACGAAGACCTTCTCGTACTTCTAGAAGAGCTTACTCAGAAGCGGAAGAAGGACAAGGCGAAGCTCAGGGAGAAAGGCGAAGTCGTCAGCGACGACGATGATGATGACGATGATGAGGAGGAGAACGACGATGATGTCGATTGAACCTGCATCAAAGCTGCTGCAGACATCCGAAGCTGCGGGGGTTCGCGAATACAGTTTCGATTCCAAAAAAGACAGCGCTGCGTTGTGCGAAAGACTTTCCTCCTCGACCAATATGTGATCCGTCTTGAGGCCATTGTGAATGTTCTGTCTTGGTGCACAGAGCGGCTGGAATTCCCCCTCCTGTCAGACAGCACCTCCAACAACCAGATTCCACAGACAGCTACACCACGCCCGTCTTCTTGGTCACATTCCGCAAACTCTCAAGTTCGACAGTCTTCTGCATCCACCTCGCACCAAAGGCGCAAGATGCACCACCCCTCTCCCCTCATCCGATCATTTACTCACCTCCCGTCCCCCATTTTTTTCACACACCACACAGCCAGCAACAAAGTGAAAGAAGGGAATTTTGCAAGATGGGAACAGGATAGCCGGCAAAATCGAGAAGAGCAACGGAGAGCGGGGGAAGAAAAGAACAACAAAAGAGATACCATGCCCGATCAAATACCCTCCCTCCCGTTGAAAAGAGAGGAAGGGCAGAGGGATGGATTCAGAAATCGAAACGAAACGATCCAAAGACAAGCTGCTTTCGCCAAAGCATGGATCGGAACAGCCCGCAACATGTCGATGAGGTCGTCTTGAGAGAGACCAGCTCCCGGAAGAAACGACGCGGATCGAGGGGGGAGCTATCCGCGGCTCCAGCCGTTGAAAGGCGATGATGGAGAGGGTGGTGGGAATAATACAGTTTCCGGGACCGAGAAAGAGGGGAAGAAAGGGGGATGCAAGGTCATAATACAAAGGAACTTGGATCGTAAGGTCTGCTAGAGACTCTGGCGTCATTAGGTGGGATCGAGAACGAGATGTACACGCTCCTGTCGTCATCAAGTAGGGAACGCGCTGCGCAGCGCTGAGCTAAGCTGGGCCGGCGTCTTTACGTGCAAGACACGGCAAGCGCGGATCCGCTTTGCATGCATGCACCGCTGGAAAGATCGTCATCATCAGAGAGCGAGGCAGAGTCGAGACCCATCTCCATCAGAAGATCATCATCACTGAGGTGGGACGAAGGCTGTCCAGCGGCAGGTGTGGATGCAGCACGCTCATTTTGGGTGGCCTTGCCGGCAGGCCTTCGACTGGCGCGGGCCTGCTTACGAGCAGGAGTCGTGGCGACATTTGCGGATGCCTCGGCAGTAGCGAGCTCATTGGCAGATGGACCGACACCCATCAACGACATGCCTGCCAAGAGCAACACCGAAGCCAGGGTGCTGGGAGCCTTGCCTGGCGATGCAGTGTGGCGACTGACCAGGGAGTTGGCGCGCGACTGTCTGCTTTCCATCGAAGAGGAAGACGTCGAGGCTGTTGAGGGCGAAGAGGGCGCCGAAGCACACGGGAATCGGTAGTCGAGACCGAGACCCATTCCTGTCGCAGCCACGTTGCCAATGCTGCCGTACTGTTGAGCCGATCGGCTGCGAAGGGCGTTCTCGGAGAACATGGCCAAGGTTGGGGTCTTTGACAGGTCGAATCCAGCAGTGTGCGAGGCATCGAGCTTCATGGCCGTATTGTACGCGTCGCTGCCGAGAGTGAACTTGGACAGCGGTGACTCGGGCACAAAGAGTGGAAGCTCGGCAGCTTGGACTCCCTTGAAGGGCATGGATGGGACGCCCATGTTGGCAGCCAGGCTGGCATGGGTGGCGCTGACGTCCATGGAGTGGAAGTCTGCAACCGGAAGGGAGCTCTGTACGTTGGCGACGCTAGCACGAAGCGCGTCGAGCTGAGCCAGCAGCTCGTTCTCGCGCTGCAGGGAAGCAGCGAGCTCCGATCGCGCCTGGTCGAGCTCGGCGGAGGAAGCAGCCTGAGCGGGCGCCGGAGCAGGCGCAGCTGCGGCAGAGTGAGAGGCGAGCTGGGCGGGCAGTTCGGGGGCAGGGGTGCCTTCGAGTTCGTCGGCGGTAGGTGCAATGGAGGCGCCCTTCTTGGCGATGACCTCTTCGAGGCAAAGGCGGGCCATGGGCTCTTCATTGGCGAGCACGGCGGCGAGAGGGGTTTCGTTGATGCGGTCGACATCGGCATCGTTGCCAGCGATGGCCTCCCACATACGCCAAACGAGCATCGAGATGCCCTTGCACTTGATCTCCATCTCTTCGAACTGCTCGCGCTTGCGCTGTCGCGAAAGGAAAGCGGCTGCGCGATTCTTGACGAGACGCGCCTCGCGCTTGGTGAGGCCAGAGGTGTCGGGAGCGACAAACAGGCTCGAGTGCTTGGCCGAGGTGTCAATGACGGGGAAAGGTTTTCCGGACTCGGTAACATGAGACGCAGAAGGAGGTGGGCGTCGCTGACCGGTTTGCCGGGACGCCTTTTTGGATGCTTTGGTGGCGTCGGCGGCTGCTGCGGGTGTGGCGACAGCGGCAGGCACGTCGACGCTCTTGCGCTTCGAGCCTCTCTTGGCGGAGGACGGGCGAGAGGAAGCGTCCGAGGTGGAGCTTGGGGACGCTACGGAAGAGAAGGACTCTGCATCGGAAAAGTTGAATCGCCTGTCGGGAGCGTGGGTTGCGTAGTTGGGAAGACTCATGCTGGCCATCATGGGCTGGGAGCCGGGGAAAGCAGCAAAGTCATGGGGCGCAAAGACATCATTGGTGGGTTCCATCTTTACAAGCTGTCCAGAAGGGCTAGGCTTCCAAAAAGTGTTGAGCGTGTTGGGAGCGTACATGGACGGCTGCGCAAGCATGGCGGGTGGAGCGCCGAGGGTGGGGTGGAATGGGGATTGGAAGGCGCCGTTGAGCATGGGCTGGAAAGCAGCTGGGTTGGAATGCTCGAGGAGGTTGTGCGAGACAGGAATGTGGGAGTGAGCGTCCATCGAGGCCCAAGAAGGTGGTTGCGGCGAAGAAGACTCGGGAGAGAAGGAAGGCGAGTTGTTGATCATTGCGTCTTAGGATGATATGGAAGAAGATGTGCTGGAAGAGGGGAAGATGATGTTGTTGTTGTTGGTCGGAAGGAGGGAGAGCGCTTCAGCTACCAGAGCAAGAAGACGGATTACGATGAAGAAGAGTCGCTACCGGAGCGAGACAGGGATGAACGAGTTGAGCGTGAGAAGCCGACGGAACCAGTCGATCAGCTACACAAACTGGCGAGGGGATGAAGAAGGTGACGTCAAGGCAGTGGTGCAGATGGTAGCAAGCTGCTTGGGGCACTGACGACAAATGCAATCAAGGTGGGTCGTATGCCGGGGAATGAGAGATGCTGACGTTGTGAGCCGAAATGGAGGAGACGGCGAAGCGGGCTGAGAGGGATGATAAAGTCGACGCGGTCTATGCAATGCGATAAGCAACGGCACGGGAACGAGATGAGAAGGGAGCCAAAAGAGAAATGATGAGGAGGTGATGAACAACAAACGGAAAGATGAGCAAGACGATGGGATGAGATGAGATGAGATGGAGGGGAGGAGGCAGGAAGAGACGATGTCAGCACAAAGAGACCTGAGACTAGCTTGGTGCCAATGCGTACGGTACGGAACGCCAGAGTCGAGTGCAACACTGAAACAGATTAATCTCGAAGTACAGCCTCAGTCGGCGCCCCTCCGCCTTTGTGTCACCGTGACTGACTGGAACGGAGTCTCCGCGTTCGAATTCACAGACAAAGGCAGCGAGACAAAGGGGGGCCCGTAAGCCGCCCCTTTCTTTTTTTTTCCTTTTTTCTTCTTTTTTCTTTTTTGTGGTCCTCTCTCTCCTCGACCTTGACACGGGCGGCCCGGCGAATGCGATCGCGCCTTCCGCTGCTCCTCTTTGTCGGTGACGCGATACGGTTCATCCGCTCCTTGCGATATTGTTGTGTCTACTCTGTACAGGAACTTGACCATTGATGCTCGCAAGGGGGCAGCCGTGACTAACAAGCGGGACGTCGGCAACGCCGTTTGCAGGTTTGAGGCGACCCGAGCGGGCAGTCCCCTAGCACCGCAGCGCCGCAGCACAATTGTAATCTCGCTCTTGCGACTCCGACATGCACCTTGCATTCATCGAGAATGGGGCTCGCACCCGCCTAACGTTGCACAGTCGAGCCAAAATCAGGGGGTTCGGGTTTGAAAATGTGACTTCAAAACTCGAGCCTCGCTTCTCAAGCGTGAATACGAATTTCAATTTAATTCAAATACAAATCCGATAGGGTGTCGGTTTCAAAGTTTTCCTTTTCCTTGGTGGATCCCCTCATCGAGATTGCCTGCTCTCGCCGAGGTCAAGAAAAAAAGTTTCGAGGATTCGTGACCGTCCCCAAGAAGCGCGTCAAGCCGCGTCGTCGGCTCGGCTTCCATCGTGAGAAAAGTGTTACTTTTGATGGCCCGGAGTGAAAGGTCCCGTTCTGGGGATTTGCCGCTTTACCATCATGCCTCACTTACCCACGCTCGAGCCGCCGTCAAAGAGGCACGCCGAGAGCATCAGGGCGACCATCCTCCAGAGTGCCAATGGATGTCGACAGCAGATGAGAGCGACTGTATCGCCAGTCGGACTAGTGTACCCACAGGAGCTGTGTCGTCTACTGTATCTTGTGGTTGCGGACGGAGGCTGCTCTTCGCGCACGCATGATTGATCGATTGGTTGGTGTACAAAGCAGGTCGCATACGGAACCTCGCTTGGAGACTGATTTGATTGCGATGGTCAGGCCCCGAGATCGAGAGCAAGAAATCGCGGTCATGGTGCATCGATCCTCAGCGTCCTTTCTTCGGGGTTTAATGCTCGCGCCCCCTTTCAATCACTCAATGTACTGGTGTACTGTACAGATTTCTGAAGCTCAGTGATATTTGAGTTGGTCTCCCTTCCTCACAGCCCCATAGCGCCGTTTACTGCTTTGCTTTCCGGTCGCAAAACCGTGGCTGCCTCACCGGCCAACTTCGCGTTGCCGCCTTTTGGTCTTCGGAAAAAGGGTGTTCACGATCATTCCGCGTTCCTCGCTGCCATCCTCTGCTAACATACGTGCTCCAATCCGACTTTGGTCAGAATCCTGAGCGCCGACCATTGTCAAACGAGATGAGACCAGATATGAATACACAGCCTCGACGTAGGGGGTAAGTGCGAGCTGGTGCAATGTTGTTGAGGAGCGCGGAAATCGAATCGCAAACCTCATCGCTGATCTCACATGAGTGAACCGGAATTTTTGCGGCTCGTCCAGTTTTCACCTAAGCATTACATAATTCCAGCTTTTCGCTCAGTCGCTTCACGGATTTCGGCTTGGAATATGACACTTTTGGCAGGCTTCTCCACCTTGGCACACGATCTCGTACTCATCAACGGCCATCCTCTTCGAGTCCAGCTAAGCTGTCATCTACACACACCTACCGAGCTGTGCTTGACAGCTTCGGTCGCGCACTCAGCCTGCCATCCGCATTGGCATACGACCTTCGTCGCTCACCAACCTTGCTCTTCTGCACCAGCCGCCGACGCCCCTCTTCGGCATCATGGTTCGCGTCATCATCAAAGGTGGTGTCTGGAAGAACACGGAGGACGAGATCCTCAAAGCTGCCATCTCCAAGTATGGCATGAATCAGTGGGCGCGTATCTCCTCGCTTCTAGTACGCAAGACCCCCAAGCAGTGCAAAGCAAGATGGTACGAATGGCTCGATCCTTCCATCAAAAAGACCGAGTGGTCCAAAGACGAAGACGAGAAGCTTCTCCACCTCGCCAAGCTCATGCCGACCCAATGGCGCACAATAGCCCCGCTCGTTGGCAGAACCGCCAACCAGTGTCTCGAACGCTACCAGAGGCTCCTCGACGAGGCCGAAGCCCAAGACAACCAGGCTGGCTCCAGCTCTCTCGGTCTCACAGGTACCGGCGAAGCCGTCCCGAGCGCAGACGATGTCCGTCGTCTGCGTCCCGGAGAGATCGATCCCGATCCAGAAACAAAGCCCGCCAGGCCCGACCCCATCGACATGGACGAGGATGAAAAGGAGATGCTGTCAGAAGCACGTGCACGTCTCGCTAATACCCAAGGCAAGAAGGCCAAGCGCAAAGCCCGAGAGCGTGCCCTCGACGAAGCTCGTCGTCTCGCCATGCTGCAGAAGCGCAGAGAGCTCAAGGCTGCCGGTATCAACGTCAAGCAAAAACAGAAGAAGGGCACCATCGACTACAATGCCGATGTTCCCTTCGAGAAGAAGCCGCTTCCAGGCTTCTACGATACCAGTGCAGAGGCTAACAAGTCCTACAAGGCACCTGTAGGCAAAACGCTACAGGAGCTCAACAACCGAAACGCTGGTCCCGATGATCCCACCAAGAACAAACGTCAGCGTGAAGCGGAGGAGAAGAACAAGCAAGCCAAGCAGGCCGTCGCAGGTCGAAACGAGGAGCAGATCCGTAAGCTCAAAGAAGCTGAGCAGATCACAAAGCGTCGCAAACTCGATCTTCCCGCCGCTCAGGTCGGTCAGGATGAGCTCGAGGCCATCGTCAAGATCGGCCAGGCAGGTGAGCGTGCACGCTCTTTGGTCGAGGACGGTCCGAGCGATGCTACCCATGGCCTCCTCGAAAACTACTCGGCGCTCGAATCGGCCCAATCCGCTCGAACCCCTCAGGTCGCGGCCCACGAAGACTCTGTTATGGCACAAGCGAGAGACCTTCGTCTCATGTCCTCTGCGCAGACTCCGCTTCTGGGAGACGCCAACGTCGATCTCAGATCGTCGCAGTCATCAGGCGCACAGACGCCCGGGTCATTTGTTCCGCAGACTCCCAACCCACTCTTGACGCCTGGTCTTCGGAACGGTCTGACTCCGGCCTCAGCGAGAGACTCGACATCTCAGGCAGGATCCAGCACGCCACAGAGGACGCCGTTCCGCGACAATCTGGGTCTCAACGTCGAGGACAAAGTTCAGGCTGGCTTCGAGACACCGAGAGATCTCAAAAGGGCGCGCAACTTGGCTCAGTCTCACCTGAGGCAGAGTCTGTCATCCTTGCCCGCGCCGAAGAACGACTTTGACATTGTAGTCGACGAAGAATCCGCCGAACCACAATCCGTTTCGGACGGTCTCGACGATATTGTCGCAGTGAGCGAAGAGGATGCAGCGGAACGAGATGCCAGACTCGCTCGCCAAGCCGCTGAGGAAGAGGCAAAGGCGGAGGCGCGTCGCAGTCAAGTCGTCCGTCGCAACCTGCCACGACCGGCAGAAGTGGATTTGGCACGCCTAGACGAGCAAATCGAATCGCGCTACCGCAATCGCGTCGAGCTTCTCGTCGCACGCGAGACGGCCAGACTTTTGCATCACGACGCCAGCATGTATCCCATCGCAGGAGGCAAGCATCCTGAGCCCGAGTCGGTGCAGCTCGAGACGCTTTCCGACGCTTCGTTGGCAGCGGCGCGAGAGCTGATGCGTGCAGAGCTAGCAGAGCAGCTTGGTTTCCCTGGTGCGAACCACGAGGTGCTGAAACGACTCGTGGGAGCTTCGCTGGACGACGACGAGGCGGGCATGCAGAATCTGGAAGATGCGCTTCAGCGGCGATGGCAGGAGGCGCGAAATGACAAGGCACAGCTGATCGAGCAATTGGAACTGGCGCGCAGTAGGATGGCGGGGGCAGCGTCGCAGGCGGCCAAGGGCGAAAAAATGCTGTCAAAGGTGCTAGGTGGATATCAGGCGAGGAGCGAGGCGCTATCGACTTCGGTCAAGGAGCAGTTCAAGTCGCTGCAAGAAGCGGCGATCTCGCGCGAAACGTTCGAGCGACTGAGTCGGGAAGAACAGGGTGGCAAAGCGGATCGACTCGACTCGCTGCGCAAGGAGGTGGAGCGTCTAGCAAGCCGCGAAGGGCTGGCGCAAACGGCGTACAAGTCGGTGGTAGAGGAGCGCGACGCACTGCAGGAAGAGTGCGAAGTGCTTGAGATGGAATTAACCATGCGGCAGGCAGAATCTCTGAATGAGGCTGCTCTGTCTGCCTAAGTGCAGCAAGCGTACCTGTATACCCTGTTTCGAAAGGCAGAGATGCCGCGCAGCCATGCGCCGCGGCCTGACTTGCAAACGCAATTTATGATTTGCTGCAATGCTCGCAGACACACGCAAGAGTCTCTGGTTGAAATTTTCTGGCTTTTGGTGGAGCCGATGCCTGGTCTCTTTTCGTGCATTGCAGAACATGGTCTGGCCACTTTAGAGAATGAGATCGAGAGTATTCGTCAGGTGACAACCGCTGTCCTTGGTGGATGAGTTCGCATTGAAGTGCAGGCGTCGCTATGAGTTGTCGGACACAGGGAGGGCCGATGTGCTCGCTCCAGGGCGGACGATTGCGGATGAAGACCTTGAAAGTTAGGGACGGGTAGACTCAGGTGGTCTGCGGGACGTGTAGGATCTGCGAGCCTGGGCCTCAATCTGATAGACATCAAGTGTGCTTTTTTACGACGAGGTCACTGCAAATGTTGTGCAGCAGATGTGCGACCGAATCAAATGCAACAAGGCAAAGGCCGTCAAGCCCGTCGATGTGCGAAGCAAAAAGCCATGGCGAAGTACAAACACTGTCATGCGACGAGAGTGATGCTTCGGATTCTAACGATGCAGCCTGGCAGCTCTACGGAGGCTTTTGGGGAGGAGCAAGGGCAACGGGCGATAGCGGTCCTACCAAAAACGCAAGAGTCAGCGAGGCAGCAACAAGACACAGAACACCGATCTTCTTTCAAGACCCCTGTTGTTCCGCTGGGGTTGTTTTTGAAGAAGTGAGACATGGTTGGTACGTGATTCATCCAAGCATGCGCATGCAGAGAGCAAGAAGACCAAGATGAAAGCGGACGGGAAAACAAAAATGAGAAAGAGGGCTTATCAGATCCGACTTGGACGTTTACAATTGGTGATTCATGAAAAGCGGCTCTGAAATTCAACTCGCGCCAAGTCTTGGCAAACTTTGGGTTTTGGTAGGTGCGGCCCGCCGCATTCCGATTCAAGTTGGTTTTGCGCTACTGTACTTGAACCGAAATGAAATCACGTCAAATTTTTTCGTAGCTTGAATTCTTATCTGATCCGAGAGCGAGTGTGGAAAAATATTATCTGATGTTGAACCACTTCAAGACGGCGTGGACGAGCTTCCTTGTCCTTTTCCTCGCCTTCTACGCATCTGGAATCCCGGCTTGCTATTGGTTGGGTCGCATGCAAAGTCCTTGCAGGCTCGTCTCGCTTCGCACACCATCGCGCCGAGCTCTGCAGACAACCCGTGCCTGGTTTGCTCGACGATGCTCCACCGAATCGGTACTCGAATGCGTTCGGTCGGTCGCTCGTTCTCATTGGCGTATGGTGGAAAGCGCATGAAGTTCGCTGAGTTGTAGCGTTTGCATGTGCAGGCGTCGTGTTCCTGGAGGAACGAGTGGCCCGGCTTCGGCCGGCGTGTCTTGGTCCTTCATGGTTCTCTGCTTGTCGTCGGCTGAAACTGTCCGAACGCTTTTCTCGTCTGTTCGGCTCTCTGTCTCTCTTCTCGTCCCTCGGTTGGCCAATTGCTTTATGGCGGCACTTCGGCTAACCGCGACAGGAGGAATTTTTTTCTGCCTTGGCTCGCCTGCCTTGGCCTGGTAACGCTGTACCGTGCGTGGCCTGGCACGACTGTCGTTGGTGGATGTGCGTCATGAGCGTGTTTCCAGAGTCGAGTTAGCGAGATTGAAGCCGAGCTCCGACTGAAATAAATATCGCTCATCTGATAAGGAAAGTTTGCTTCCTGGCCTAATCCCCCCCCCCACCCTCCCCTTCACAACCTCGATCTTTCTTCCCCTGCCCCTCCATCCCTTCCTCCCACATCAATCTCTCCTCCCCTCAGTCAACATGTCGCAACCCTCGGACGTCGAGAACGTCGAGCGCGAGCGCTGGGATGCATCTCAAGACTCTCACCACAACAAGCACGACCTCGCCGACAAGCAGATCGGTGTCGTCGCTGCCGAGGCTGGTCGAAGTGTAGCTGATTGGACGCTCTGGGTCGGCATCCTCGGCATCGCCCTCGTCGCCTACCTCTACGGCCTCGACAACAACACCATGTATGCCTGGCAGACGTACGCCACCACCTCCTTCAACGACTACAAAGCCTACACCGCCGTCTCGGTTGTACAGGCTGTCCTCATCGCCGTCGGCAAGTTCCCCATCGCAAAGTTGGCCGACGTCTTTGGTCGTGCTCAGGCCTACGCCTTGTCTGTCTTCTTCTGGGTTCTTGGATTCATCATTATCGCTGTAGCTCAGCAAACTCGTGACGTCGCTGGAGGCACCGTCATCTACGCCCTCGGCAACACCGGTGTCCAGATCATGCAGCAGATCGTCATCGCCGACTACATCTCTACAAAGTGGCGAGGTGCCGCCATCGGTCTCGTCAGTCTTCCTTACGTCGTCAACTTCTATGTGGCTTCGCAGATCGCCAGCAAGATCGGCACCGTCAACTGGCGTTGGGGGCCTGGCTTCTTCAGCATCTGCGCTCCCGTCGCCGCATTCTCCATCATCCTCGCCCTTGCCGTCAACCAGAGGAGGGCCAAGGCAAAGGGTCTCATCCCCGATCACCCCTACAAGTCCATGCCTTTCCTCACCGCCGTGTACTCCTTCCTCATCGACATTGACGCACCCGGCCTCTTCCTCATCTGCGTTGGTTTCCTCCTCCTCCTTCTTCCTCTCAACCTCGCAAAGCTCCAGCCCGACGGCTGGTCCACTGGCTGGATCATCGCCATGCTCGTCATCGGCGGTCTCATGCTCATCGGTTTCTGCGTCTGGGAGATCTTTGCTCCCAAGCCCATCCTCAACAGGCGATGGAGGCTCAACCGCGACGTTCACTTTGCCACCGCCATCGGCTTCTTCGACTTCTTCAGCTTCTACGCTTCCTGGGTCCCTGCCTATTACTGGTCTCTCATCGTCATGGGCTACGACAGCACCGGCGCTCTCTACTTCTCCAACTGTCAGTCTTTGGCTTTGACCGTCTTTGGTATCGCCGCCGGCTTCCTTTCTCTCGGTACCAAGAACTACAAATGGGTCTTGGTCTCGGGTGCCTGCATTCGATTGCTCGGCATTGGCCTCATGATCAAGTACCGATCCGCCGGCTCCTCCAATGTTCAGGCCGTTTTCCCCCAGGTTCTTCAGGGTATGGGTGGAGGCTTCCTCGGTATCACCCTTCAGGTTGCCGCCCAGGTCAGCGTCCGTCACCAGGATGTCGCTACCGTCACTGCTTACTTCCTCCTCCTCACCGAGATGGGTGGTGCTTGTGGTAATGCCCTCGTCGGTGCAGTTCAGACCAACGTCCTTCCTGGCTACTACGAGAAATACCTTCCCATGCTCAGTGCCACCGAGCGTGCAGCCATCTTCGCCAACCCCTTTACTGCCATCACCACCTACCCCATCGGCACCCCTGAGAGGGCCGGCATCATCAACGCCTACAACGACTACATGCACATCCTCCTCATCGTCGCCATTGTCCTCGCTGTGCCGCCCATCATCCTCGGCCTCGTCGTCAACAACCGCAAGCTCAACGACAAGCAAAACTGCGTCAGCAACGAGCTCGCCGGTATGAGGCGTGTTTCTGGCGAGAGCGAGCAGCCCTCCGAGTCGTCCGTCGACAAGAACTAGGCTTGTCACTCCCGCTTTGATGCAGGTCGCCCCGCATTAGTCGACCCTCCCTCACCTTCTTCGCAACTACACCACGGGCTTCCACTACCCAGTCCGCCCTCAAAACTCGCACGCTGCTTCCTCTGAAGGCCAGCTGCTATGCTCTGTCAAAAGTTACCGCTTCTTGGGATGCAAAATGGAATTAGCAATAACATTGTTCGTCACGCATTCTTCTTCTCGTATGTGAGCCTGAGTCCATGTGCATTCACATGACGGGGAGCAAGACTGATCATCGTACCTCATCTCCACTGCCTCTAAAGCGGAGTGTAGCGGTCGATGCCTTCCAAATTGTGTGCAGTGCTGGTTCGGCAAAGTCGACGCTGGCCCGCTCTCCTGGCCACAACGATGAGTCGATATAGACGTGTGGTCCCTCGAACGTGTTCAGTGTCGAACTGCCTTTCTCCGCCTACATCGTTCATCATCATCGTCGACGTTCATTGCCCATCGTCTAAGTGTGATGTCCGCTTGCTGGCCGCAATCAGGTCCGTCGAGCAGTCTGTTGGGTGGGGCTTGGACAGAGTCAACTTCTAGACATCGTCCCGTCTCTAAGCAGCGCGATACGCGACCAGATCATCGAAAAAATAAAATCTGGGGTCGTCGTCCGGTCAAGGACACGCATGCTGATCCTCTTAGTGCGAAAATCAGCCAAACCTTTGCCAAGCGGACAAAAGGCGACGCAGCAAAAATTTCAAATTCGTTCCAAGTCGAGTGAGTCATTCATGCGAGACGATGTTCGCAACTCACTCTTGCAAGTTGAGCAGATGTCCGTCGGCAGTACACACAAAAGACTGTCAGTCGCTTTTTATGTTGCAGCGGGGGCAGAGTAGCCTTTCTTTAAAACAACAACCGGAGAGGCATGGTTAATGTATCTTTAACAAATGAAACTTGACAACGAGAGTTTCGAAATGCTTATTGAAGTTCTTTCAGGTCTTTTTGTCATACTGAACATTGATACCTCGAGGGAATTGCGATTGAGTGTGATAGTCTTTGTCGAAATTGTCGAGCAGCTGCACTTAATGATTTGCAAGACAGTGTGGTCGTTCTGGTAAAAAACACTCCAGAGAAAATCGATGAAGAAAAGAGACGATTTTTTAATTTGCTGTTCGGACCTCTTGTATTCTCGTCCTTGCGCGGCAGCTGAAGTAGGGGAGACATTGGGAAATCACGACAAACACAGTAAGTTTGTCATATGGCACCCTCGTCTTATTCGCTTGCGCGCAGCAGAGATCTACAAAATACGCTGCTTCAAAAGATTGTCCGCCACTTTGCGCTCGATGTCGTCTTTTAATCATCAACTTGTTACAGATTCGCGTGCTGTCAAAAATCAGATATTTTTTTCGACCAGCTCTTAAACAGGTTAATGTCCGAGAGCTCGTTACCAGTACGACATCAACTGACACAGACGGAATCATGATCATCTCATCTTTACATTCTCTTCAGACCAGCAGTCAGTGTAGGCACTTGGCATTTTACACGCTTTTGATGCATCGCAAAATGCCGCTTTTGTCGGCGGAGGGGCAATCCACATGCGTTTCTATCAAGTCAAACAACCATCCAATTCCGACGAAACGTGTCGGTGGAACAGCCTCTTGACATCTGTGTTGGCCTTAGCATCATTAAAAATCTGTCATCGGCATTGCACAGAAGGCCGGCCTGCGGGAATCTCATTGACAAGACGTGCGGCTGTCGACGGAAGGATTCTGCAGGCCGGTTGCACAAAGGCATGCTCAATGACGATGGTGAGACACGAAAAGCGTCAACGCCGTCGGCCTTGCCATCCGGGAGTCGGGAAACGATTTCCAAGGGTTGGCGATAGAGAGGGTCCATAACCTCCACGTTTCAGTGGCGGCCTCCTCATGCACATCGTACCATCACCGCTATGGCCACACCACCTCTTGCCTTCTGACCACCATCGAGACCTGGGAGGATCACATTGAACTCCTCGCACTGGCCATAGCTATCTTCGCGCTGTGATGAACCGTATGGATCATTCGTAGCGGCTCAATCGAAGGGATTACGCCCGCCATGCGGCCGATGCTCTCCTGGCCGTTGGCACTGCTCGCGTCAGCTCAGTTCATCGGACCGTGCCGCTCGCTTCTGGACTCGGGAGCACCTTCAAGGGGTGCAGATGCTCCGTCGTCCGACACAGATCCCTTGACAGGGGCGGATCGATCCTCATCTCCCATCTTGCCAGCCGGATCGCTTGTTGTGAAGGACGCAGATCAAGTAAGCTTCCGTCCTGGATGCAAGAGATCGACCGACTTCTTCGACTCCGTATGCAACCTACCGTCGGATGGCTCAAACGTAGGAAGCCAAGCAAGGTCGAGCTTGCTTTCGCCAGCCGTCACTGCGGACCTGCTTGTCTGCGAGCTGCCACAGGTCGAACCGCTCATTCGCGAGGAGCCCAGAGGTTCGGCATCACAGAGGCCGACGAGTGCGACGTATGCCGTTTCTGGAACGATAGTGGTGCAAGGTACGGATGAAAAGGAGCGTTCTGAAGGCGGGGGGCTGCCAGAGCTGGCCGGTTCCGCCGGATCCGACAAGATCGCCGCGGAAACACCTGCCAACCAAGCACATGCTTCGTACCCTGGTCCCGACGACGAGGGATTCTGGAGACAGAGGGACGGAAGGCATGAATGGCATCCAGCTTCGAGTCAAGCCACACAGCAAGCCCAGACTGCGGATCCTTCCAACTCGAACGTCTTTCCTGCTTCGAATCAGGCCGATGGTTCACCGCCGCCAGAACAAGATGCCTCTCGCCTGAGCGAATACGACGCCTGGTCAGCTGAGCAGGAGCAAGGCGCCTTCCTGAGCTTCAACGAGTGGAAGAAGCGGCACGCTCAGGATCCTTCCGATCTTTCCCAACGAGCAAGCTCACATACTGCGCCCACCAGCGATAAAGACAGCAATACGCACGCACGATCCGCTTCGCCTGGTTCGGCGGCGCTTCCACAACAGACCGCACTCAAACAGGACGACTGGACAAGCGATGCGGAAACGCAACCGGGCCGAGAAGCGGCTGCTCATAGGACACGCTCGGGCGATGTCGGCCACTCGGCAACTCCGTCTCCGACCACGACTTCGGCACGTAGCGACCCTCAGGCGCCTGATGCGCCCCTTTCGGATCATCCACCGATGGATGTGCCACAGTCATCCGTTCCCAAGGCGGGACTCAGTGTCGCAGCTAGCGCGACCAGCTCGCAGTTGTCAAAGCTCCGACATCGCTGGAATTTCGCTTCTTTGGACTGCGCCGCCGTTGTGCACAGGACCAATCCAGAAGCCAAGTTCGCGAGCTCCATCCTCAGCGAAAAGAAGGATCGCTACATGCTCTCGCCATGTCCGCGACCGGGCCGCAAGCAAAATGGCGCCAGTCAATTCGTCATCGTCGAGCTCTGCGAAGAGATCAAGATCGACACCCTCGTGCTAGCCAACTACGAGTTCTTCAGCAACATGTTCAAAAAGTTCACCGTGACGGCGGCTCGCCAATTGACTGGTCGGGAAAGCGACTGGACGCCGCTTGGCGCCTTCCGAGCTCGCAACGTCCGAGGACAGCAGGTCTTCCGTATACCCTCTGCGCCACGCTCAGAGGCGTTCTTCCGCTACGTCCGCATCGACTTTCTCGAGCATTTCGGCAGCGAATATTACTGCCCCGTCAGCCTACTACGCGTGTACGGAATCACCGAGATGGAGGAGTACAAAAGAGGGTTTGAAGAACACAGTGGCGAGCTCGATCCCGCTCCCGAGATCACAGAGCCTGTACACGAGTCTGTTGACGCTGCGGATCCGACCCTACTCAACTCGGCAGATGCAATACCTGTCGAAGCTCCAGTGGCTCGAGAGGCAAACTTCACTTTGGACCCTCCCGGTCTCACATCGCAGGACGAAGATGTCTGGCGAAAGCACGAGCAAGCCTTCCAGCGCAAGCTACAAAATCAAAATGTCACCCACGAAGCTGCCGAGATCGACATTGGGGACACGTTCGTGGCTCAACTTGACAACGCATCCTCGCAGCCAACACCGTCACAGCTTCATGCAGAACAACCCGGCAAGTTGGCCATCCCTCATCCGCAGGCCCAACGCGACGATGGAGCATCATCAGAAGCTCGTGCGGAACAGTGTGCGCTCGAGGATGATCCAAAGATACAAGCCCAAGCGCACGATACCTGCATCCGACCTCGAGCGCAAACAAGCCCCTTTTACCACGTCTCGCATTTCCGCGCCGATGCCAAGCACACCCATGCACCGCTTCTCGACACCCCCGCAAAGCGAACCAAAGGCACAGGTGATCAGCAAGCCAAGTCGCGCCCTGCCTCAGATTTAGCTGAGTCCGATGTCGATCGGACACGGCGTGTAAACACGCAACGGCCCGGTGGAAGCATGCCAAGCCAGCAGGCCAATCCGGGCAGCGAGTCGGTCTATCGAGCTATCCACAGGCGGCTCAATGCTCTCGAGTCCAACGCCACTCTGAGTCACAGCTACATCGAGCACAGTGGACAAATGCTGCGCGAGGTCTTTTCGCGCATGGAACGACGGCAAGAGACGCGCATGTCAGCCATGCTGAGAGCCTTGAATGCCAGCAATTGGCAGCAGATCGAGTCGCTCAAGAGGAGGCAGCATGTGGATTTGCAACGCACCATCTTCGAGTTCGACGTCCACCGTCAACAGGCCGACAACGAGCGCCGAGCGCTGCTTCGTGAGGTCCAGATCCTCGCCGAAGAGGTGCTCCTCGAGAAAAGGCTCTCGATCGCGCAACTGATCATGCTGCTCGTTGTTTTCGTTTTCGTGGGTCTGACAAGAGGTTCAAGAACCGTGCCTCTCCTCCATGCTGGCTTCAACAAGATTGGACGCAGCTCGAAACGTCGAGAAGCTCAGATGGAGACCAAGGCTGCGATCCCTGCTTCGCCGAGCAGGGCCATGCACCCAGCTGGGCCAAGTCTTGATCTTCGGCAATGCAAGCCCTCTCCCTCTCGCGAGAACAGACGGGGCGAATCACGCCCTGACATCTCGGCCGCCGCGCCGAGAGCTCAAGACATCAGTGCAAGCCCGAGGACCCCGGCACAGACGCAGAGGAGAGGGAGCAGCAGCAAGCATCACGCAAGGAGCATGGTGAGCCATTCCGGAACAACAGGTGGGGAGTCTCTCATCGGCTTGCTGTCGCATCCGCGAAGCAAAAGTCGGCTCGTCACGCTCTTGGAGACTCTGGACGCATTGGACCGCGTAGCAGATCGTCGTCGCTTCGCCAAAGTCTCATCACGTTCGAAGATGGCCACGACTCGTTACAGATCGCAAAGGGAGGTCGCCGCTCCGTCCGCAGCATCGCATCCAAGAGCCGAGCTCGGACTGTCGCCGTCTTCAGACAGGATCAGACGCACCCCTCGCTCTTATCGACCAACGAATGCCAACAAACAGGAGCAAGGATTCGCCCATGGGCAACGACACAGTACACCTGGACGAGATAAGAAGAACGGATCGAATGCGATCGATGACATTGCCGGAATGTCTTCCGACTGGACAGAGCGATCCGAAAACGGAGAGGCGTCCGAAAACGCTGCGTATACGTCGGAAGACGAGGACAAGGCGATCCGTGCGGCAAAGTCAGATCTGATCAATTTGGACCCTACGGAGGACTTCGCCGTCGACAAAACGTCGAATCGACCGAAGGAGAGACACGACGTACAAGAGGCCGGCAAAGGGCCCCCGATCACTGCAGCCAGCGAAGTCGTCTTTGGTACCCCAATCCCGCCAGCCGCTGCTCCGGACCCGTTCGTTCCTTCTGCACAGCCTGAAAAGCATGTCGCCGCAGCGGCCCTGCCGAGCATTGCGAAAACAGACGGTCATCTGTCGAGCTCAGATTCCGAATCCGAGGGAGGTGCGTGGCATCGAGTGCTGCCCCGACGCATCGGCCACAGCAACAGTTTACGCAGATCCAGACAGGCTACGATCGATGGCAAGACACAGAAGGTAGATGGCGAGGCGAGAGTCAACCCCAACCCGGAGACGACAGAGCGTCGCGGAAGTCCGCGTCCGTCGTCGGCTCATGGCTTCAAGTCACAGAAGCCTGCGTTGAGCAGGCTATTTCGGTCCGGCACGCCTGAACAGTGGCGTCCAGGATCGCCACAGAATGGCCGCAGCGGCACGCCGGACACGATTCGAGATTTGCGGCCCACATGACCATCTGCGACAGAGTGCTGTCAGTCCAATCAATTTAGGGGAATTGCAAGCTCACAATGACCGTCGAGAGCTGTTGCCTGTGAATATCGTATGCATTGCGCATTGTGAGAGCCAGGTGGATCCATGTTCTGCGTGCTGTGCTCGTAGATCGGAGGGTATGGGGTTGTACATGTCATTCTTTGCAGCCATAGACGTCGTTGGCAACCTCGACGAATTTGCTACCTGGACAAGCGTAGCTAGCGGCGTAATCGCGCTCGAGGGGATGGAGACGCTTGCCGACGATGACGAGACTGTGGAGGGGCTCACCGAATGCCTTCTTTGCGCGGGCTTCGGCCCGTGCAGCGCGTCGCTTATCGAGCTCGGCCTCGCTGGCCATTTCGTCGGCGTCATCTTCGGCTTCTTCGGCCTGAGCTTGCTCGGGCGTAGGGTTTGCCATGTCGAGAAGCTCTTGCAGCGTGCCAGAAACGATATGCTCCTCTTCGGAGCCCATGCGACACAAGGCGATGGCAAGGGTACGTTCTGGATGCAAATAATCGGCATTGTGGGATCGTGCCGCCGAGTTGAGCTGTGAGATGAGCTGAGGGATGAGCATGTAGCGGGGATCCTGATAGCGGAGAATGCCTCTGCTCATGTCTTGTGCACTCTGCTCGCGGACCTTGATATCGGACAGTGCGAGCGTATGGAGACCGATGTCGAGGTTCTCGCGGATACGTTCGAGCCAGCTGTCTGGCTTCCAGTCCTCTGACCAGAAGGGGACACTGACGGTCTGGCCAAAGTTGTAACCAGCCAAGCCACTGGAGCCGATGGCGGTCATGATGCTGGCATTGTGGATGATCTTGACGGGTATGGGAGGCGAGCTCTGCTTTGCTCGTAGGATGAGGTCGGTATGCGTGGTCGCTGAGAGAGGGTCTCCGACGACGAGGAAGGAGACGTTGGAGGTCGCAGCGCCTTCAAGTATTGATTCGGCCTCGAGTTCGACTGTCTCGCGATGCGCCAAGATTACGGGCTTTTCGTAGAGCGCCTCGAGTCGTTCCTTGAAGCCGGGGACCATGAGGATGCTTGTGTAGCTCTCGAGATAGATGCGTTCGGACGACTTGACGGCCTTGAAGCCTTTGAGGGTGATGTCGTCCTCGTCGGCGAGGCCGAGGCCGATGACATACAGGACCATTTCGAGATAGCTGTGGGAGCAACGGAACGGTGCTGAATGGAATCCTTGACGTTGTATGTGGAATCGTAGTCTGCGTGATGGTATCGAAGGCTGAGTTCCGATGGTAAGCTTGTGATTTGATGACGAACAAGAAGATGTGAGCAACCAAAAAGGGTCCAAAAGTGCTCAAACTGCCAAACAATCTTCTTTCTCGAATTCAAAAATGCAGCTTGGTCGAGGTCGGCCATGCCGAATTCCGACCCAACACTCGAGAACCGTGCGAGAATGACCACCGAAATGACCAGCACAGAATGGCACGGACCCAGCTGAGAAGGTACGAGCCTCGTTGAAAGTCCCGCAGCTTCCTTTCCTGCCACCTTCTCCAACGCATCCCGGTCGTGGCATCTCGGGCACATACGTCGACATGATCAGCAAGCGCCGCTGGACGTTCACTCTGCTGTGCAGCTGCCTTTTCATCGTCGCAGCATTGGTTGCCCAACGCGCCCAGGCGGTACGGGAGCACGACTTCAAAAAGTGTCGCGACTCGTCCTTCTGTCGAAGGATACGAAGGCAATCGGACTACGTTGAGCAATGGCAGCAAGACCACAACCAGCGCTTCACTTCGCCGTATTTTGTCCCGGACCACACGCCCACCTTTGTGCACACCAATGCCAGCATCACCTTGCCCCTATCCTCTGCGCTCCATCCTGACATCCAGTTCGAGCTCTGCCTCACCTTTTTCAAGGGTGGCACTGCTCGCGTTCGCGCAGATCAGGTAGGCAACAGATATGGCGGCTGGAAGCGCTACGATGAGGCGGCAGTTTGGGCGATCGAACAGCTTCCCGAGCTGGCCTCAGACCCTTCCGACACACGCATCCAGACCAACAAGCACGGTTTCCAGCTCGACTTTGGCCCGCAGCTCTCGCGCTCCCTCAAGCTCTCCTACTCCCCCCTCAAGGTCGAGATTCTGCGCGATGGTGAGACTCAAGTCGTTCTCAACGACCGTGGACTCTTGCACATGGAACATTATCGACAGAAGCCCGAGCCTTTCCCCACAGTCAAGCAAGAGGATCAGGAAGTACCACAGCTCGTCTTCCAGCGCAACAAGCGATCCATCCTCAGCGCCCCTTCTGCCTCTCAGTTCAGCGAATCGCTCGTATCACAATGGGCCGGCTTCGAGCAAGAGGATTCAGGCGAATGGGAAGAGACCTGGGCTTCTCGTCGAGACAGCAAGCCCAAGGGTCCAGAAGCGCTCGCCCTCGACATCACCTTCCCCGGATACACGCACCTTTTTGGCCTCCCCGAGCATGCCTCGCCTCTGTCCTTGCGCTCCACAAGAGCCCCTATCGGACCCGACGCTACTCAGGATGAAGAGGGTCGCTTCAACGAGCCATATCGACTCATGAACACCGACGTCTTCGAGTACGACTACGATTCCCCCATGAGCCTTTACGGCAGCGTTCCAGTGCTGCATGCACAGAGCAAGGACCGTGCTGTCAGCGTCTTTTGGCTCAATGGTGCAGAAACCTGGATCGATCTGCACAAGTCCAAGTCGTCCACCTCGAAAGCATCCGGCGTCGACTCTCATTCGCACTTCTTCTCCGAGTCAGGCATCCTCGACCTCTTCATCTTCACCTCTGCAGATGCACAGACCAACATGGCTCATTTCACCAAGATGGTCGGTCGCACCGTGCTGCCCCAGTACTTTGCCATCGGGTACCACCAGTGTCGATGGAACTACCTCACTGATACCGACGTCAAAGATGTCAGCCAGCGATTCGACGACGAGGACATCCCTATGGACGTCATGTGGCTCGACATCGAGTACAGCAAGGATCACATGTACGGTGTCTGGGACGAAAAGGCCTTCAAGGATCCCGAAGGCATGGTCCAGGCGCTCGATGACAAGGGGCGCAAGCTCGTCATCATCGTCGATCCCCACTTGAAGCGCACCCGAGACTACTGGCTTTACGCTGATGCGCAGGACAAGAAGCTCTTGGTCAAGGACTCGGACGGCAAAGGCGAGTACGAAGGCTGGTGCTGGAGCGGAAGCGCCAGCTGGCTCGACATGTTTGAGCCTGCCAGCTGGCAGTGGTGGGCCGACCAGTTTTCTCTGGCAGGCAGCAAGCTCGCTGGCAAGATTCGCGCAAATGCTCGCAACGTGTTTGTCTGGAACGACATGAACGAGCCCGCCATCTTCAACGGCCCCGAGGTCACTTCACCCAAGGACGTCATTCATGCAGGCGGTTGGGAGCACAGGGACCTGCACAACATCAACGGCATCCTCTTCCACAACCAGACCGCGCGTGGCCTTCGCGATCGAGAGTTGAACGTGCCTGCGTCGCTCGGAGGTGGCAAAGCGCGCAGACCGTTTGTGCTCTCGCGTGCCTGGTGGGTCGGCACCCAAAAGTACGGTGCCATCTGGACAGGCGACAATCTCGGTACATGGGAACACCTCGCAGTCAGCGTACCCATGATCTTGGCCAACAACATTGGAGGCATGAGCTTTTGCGGTGCCGACATCGGCGGCTTCTTCGGCAACCCCTCACCAGATATGCTGGTGCGCTGGTACCAGGCAGGCATCTTCGAGCCCTTCTTCCGAGCTCACGCGCATATCGACACCAAGAGACGCGAGCCATACCTCCTGGAAGAGCCGCTCCGAAGTGCTGTGAGGGACCTCATCAAGCTGCGTTACCAAATGCTTCCGATGTGGTACACGGCCTTCAAGGACAATGCAGTGACAGGAATGCCTGTGCTGCGTCCCCAGTACCTGATGTTCCCGGGCGATGCCGATGGGTTCCACATCGACACGCAGTACTACATTGGTGACTCGGGTTTGTTGGTACGTCCTGCAGTGGACAAGGACGTGGAATCGGTCCAGGTCTATCTGGCCGAAGACCGACCGTACTACAACTTCTTTACGCACGAGATCTACCAAGGCTCCGAAAGCGGACGAAGCGTAACGGTGCCAGCTCCGTTGACCGAACAACTGCCGCTGCTGCACCGCGGCGGATCGATCCTTCCTCTGCGAGAGCGCGCGAGACGCGCTGCGGAGCTGGGTCGTTCAGATCCTTTCACGCTGGTGATCGCGCTGGACAAGAAGGAACGTACAGGAAAGAGCGGCTCGTCGAAGGTGCTCGCCGAGGGCAGCTTGTACCTGGATGATGGACAGACATACGACTTTGAAGAGGGCCAGTTTGTTTGGCGTCGATTCGAATGGACGCGAGACAGAACATCGGGCACAGACTCTTTGCGTAGCACCGACGAGGCTTCGGTCAAGATGGCCGACACGCATTTGGTGCTGGGAGACAACAAGCAGCTGCTCCCATACCACGAGAAGAACGCGTTCGCAGAATCGATCAAAGGGGTACGTGTGTCGAAGCTGGTGGTGCTCGGCTTGGAACGCGAGCCAAAAGCAATCCGGATCGACGGGAAGCGCGTCGGAGGCCAAACAACAGCAACTGCAGTCGAGTGGGACTGGAAGAGCGGTACGAGTTCATCGAGCAAAGGCGTCGCCTTCGGACTTGGCTCGAGCAAGGCGTCGGAGCTGATCGTCAAGGACCCAGGCGTTGCCGTTGTCTCGGACTGGACGATCGAGTTCGAGTTCTGATGCAGCGCGCCATATCTTTTCAGACAATGCAAAGTGTAAGACAGAGACGTGCAGTGTGTGTGACATTACTTGTGATGAACGAGATATGAGATTGATGTTCGAAGAAGATGGGAATCAACGATGCTCGTCTGGCTGTCGTCGCGGATCTCCAGGGTTTGAGAGGTGTTGAGAAGAAATGATTCGCGTGGCGCGTCTCGCGTAGATTGACGAGTGGAGGTGTTGCAGCTTGCGCAATTTGGTGATGCACGCAAACATTTGACCACCAATACATCAACGAAGCGCCTCCCCTCCTTCGCTTCGACAACGTCGCGCACAACCTTCCTCAGCTGATACGCGGTCCATGGCGTTGCTGGTCGAATCTCGTGGGCACAGCCTCGACTGCCAGGCTGGCCCATCGCGGCCGGCGACGACCGCCACAACCACGCTCTACATAGATCATGCGTGTCACTTGGAGCAACCCGAAGCTGCTTCCTGGTTCAGCAACCACGACAGAACGATACCGGACGACCAGAGCCACCAGCACGAATCGAACGCCCAACAGACGCTGGAGAGCTGCTATGTAGAAACCCTCTGGCTCGGAGAGCATCACACGGGACTAGCCCATTTTCTCAACTGCATCGACCGCCTCAGGTCGTCGCACGATATGGAGGATGTCTTGCTGGGTCTTTGCCAGCTTATCAGATCCAACAGCGCCATCTCTCACCGCCACAAAGTCATTGCGAGCAAGCTGTTTCCAGGCCTGAACGAGTCAAGCGCGACTCTTGGCGAGCACACTCCGACAGAATACGAGTTGATGCTTGCTGAGCGGACTACAAAGGCCGTAGCTTCTGCTGCTACTTCCGGGGAGACGGACATGCTCCGCAACCGCCTGGTCTCGTCCATGGAGAGCCGCGAGTGAGTGTCATCGACGGACTGAAGAGGCGATCCGTGACCCAGTGTGCTGACCTACCATTGTATTTCTCGCTCGTGCAACAGGACCCAGCTGCAAATCTTGATCACCATGTGCCTGTTGCACATCGCTTCGCAGGATCCGAGAGCTTTGGAAGCCGCGCGCGCTCGTATGGCCGTAGTCAGCTCTTCTCATATCGTCGAGGACACTGCGACAAGCGTCAACATGGCCGCGGAGCCTGAGGCCGACAGCGAACAGCCTCGGAAACGATCGCGAAAGCTCGAAAAGGCCAAGCGGTGGAGAGGCACACGGCCGAGCTCCGAGTCGAGCGACGCGTTTGCATGGAATCAGCAAGTGCGCAGACGGCTCGCAACCGACTCGTCGCACGATGACGCCGAAGGCGGAGAGGGCGAACTTCTCGAGATCAAGGGAGGAGAGGTGCTGGCAGTGGATCACCTGAGCAAGAGGCTCGAAGCGTTGGTGGACATCCTCTGTCTACGACAGGTTGCTTCCGGTATCGGCTCAGAGATTGGCGACCTGCTCTCGGATATGGGCGCCGAAACAATGTCTGACGGCAAGGATGTTCCATCGAAAGCGAAACCGAAAGCAATGCTGTTCGGATCAGCGTTGCGCAAACTGGTCGAAGACGATGATATGGACGACGCGCAGTGGCTTTGTTCGTGCGTAGTGGAACCGCACTTCGAGGCGAGCCTGCCGCGGCAATGCTCGCTGTTCAGGAGCAAGTGCTTTGTGTCTCTCCAGTCGCGAACGCCGGCGCGATTAAGCAAAAGCGCTCGCCCAGCATCGTCGGGTTCGCCACCGATGCGGGCACCCAAGAGGAACACGAGCTTAGCAGCGGTCGGAGCCTCCGCGATGTCTTTGCCGGGAAGCGGGCTGTCTGACGTGCTGGAAAAGGAGCAGGTTGGAAGAAGGGTCAAGCGACACGTCCTGGCCGAGCGATCCAGCATGCTCGGCCGCGGACGGGAAGTAGACATGGGGCGAAGACTATCTCGTAGCGTCAGTGCGAACCTTGGGCCTGGTCACCAGATGCGCGCTTCCACGGGCGTATTCTCGCGAAGCAGCACAAACGCTAGCTTTACTCAGTCCGTCAGCACACTTGCTCCGCGCGCCGTGAAAGCAGAGGCGGCATCACAGAGGATCGACATTGCAGGAAGGACGAGCAACGCACGGTCGGCAGCTCTCGTTCACAAACCTTCCCTCGCAGCTGCGGCTACGCACGACGGAGGGTCGTCGGGTAGCGAATCAAGGCGATTCCTGGTCATGTCGACCCCGCAGAAGGATTCGGGGAGTAGAACGCTGAACGTGAGCCTGAACCACTTGTCTCAGGTCGACACGCCCAAGCTGGTGTTTCCCAGCAACAGTCTGGTCATGGAATCGCCTACGCAGGATAACTCGCAGACGCTGGGACAACGGACGCGGATGGCAGAGCGGTGCGCTTCGTTTGCTGGACGGACGAGCTTTGCGCTGAACCGATCGCCTTCTCCCGTACCTATAGCCTTCGATTCCGATGTCGATGATTGAGACTGCTGCACAACACTGCACTGCATCACCCTATTCTGTATGCTCAGATTGCAATGACAGCCTCGACCGAACTCATTACGTGCAATTCTGTGTTGCATTTGGAAGAAGTAATTTCTCCTCAGCTCGCCCGTTGAGTCTACGCGGAGTCTCGGAAAATCATTCTCGAGACAAGGGCACGTGATGGAAATCGGTTCCAACGCGTCAACGCGAAGGCAGGCGACCTTTCCTCTACTCTCACTTCCATGGATCGCCTCGACCGGTCTCCACCAGAGCGTGAAGTCTCCTGTGTCTTGAGGCGCAGGTGGACAGACGGGAAGCTTGATGCTCGCAATGCTGTCAAGCGACACGGGAAAGATGTGCTGGCATACCCGAACGTGATCACAGAGAGGTGTGGCCGACCTGCGCAGGGAAGGCGACAAGTTTTCCCACGCTTGGCCATCGGAGGCAGTCAAGACGTTCCAACGGGCACGAGAAGAGGGTATCGTGTGAATGCTGCTGCTTCTATCTATCTCGGGCTTCCCATACATGTCAAAGATGGACCACCGCTGTCGATCGGATCTGCCGAAACAAATGGGAGCCGTTGCTGCCAGCAGAACAAGCGAGTCTCGCTGAGCAAGGTTGGGCTGTGCACTGATTTATCGTGGCCCAGTGGACCCCGCACCGAGACGCAGTAAGAGAAAGCGACGAGGTCAGCCTCGAGCATGGCGCACGGCTGGCTGCATGCACGACTCCATCGCAGCGGCCAACGGAATCGTGGTGCATGAATATGCGAGGGAGTGAGGGGTGAAAGGGAAAAATAAGAAATAGATGTTCAACACCTGCGCACACTCTGAGGCGAGTGCGCCTGTCAAACACACGCCATCCCGCCTGTCACTCTACGCCGGTCCATCGAGGTGGACGTCCAACGAGCCTATCCTCGAACACTTGCCCTTCATCCTTCTCGACCACCAGCCCCAGTCCCTATAACGGTTCTCAAAACCAAGACACCCATTCCCGCTCCTTGACACTCTGGCGAACATCCTCCATCTCACGTAGCATCTGACACAGGTCGCAATGAGCGACCCAAACACCAGCGCTGGCTCCACCAGTGCCCTCACATCTGCCACACCACCTTCTTCGACAGCAGCCATCCTCGGCGCAAGCACAGGTGGATGGCCTCCTCTTCGAACCTCGAAACGAGGGTCCACTGTATCCTATTCACAAGCTTCCCCCGAACACACCAACGAGGACCATCCTTCGCTTCACAGCCCAAGAAAGCAGACACAAAACTTCAAGGCGCTTCGTGGGCATGGCCTCGTTTCCAACAGCATCTTCAAACAGATCGATGGTGGCAGTCAGCCATCTTCGCTCACCAATTCTCCCCTCGGCTCCCCGTCTCGCAGACAGCTGCCCTCTCCCTCCTTTGGTCTTGGCATCGGCATCTCCAACTCGCCCAAAGCCGTCCAGCAGAGCTTGAAGCACGACGCTTCCCCTCTCGCTCACGACGCAGAGAACAGCGATCCCTTCAATCTCTACGCCACCGTTCCCGCCGCCAAAGGTCCGCAGCGCAAGATTCCGCGCAAAAGTCTGGGCCGACTGCACGAGTCCAACTACGTCAGCAACTCGGTCTTTCGTCAGCACAATGGAAACGCAGACCAAGTCTCCTCACCGCCCCTCACGCCCACTCGCGCAGCAGGCCAGCCGCCAATCCAGTCCAGTCCTGCCTCTGCCTCCAAAGGTCTGCTTGTATCCAACAGGCTTCACGGTCCACGCTTCATGAGCGGCTCTCCCCAAGCCTCTCCTGCAGATCTTGGTTCAAGGATCGAATCGCCCAGCCCACTCCGCCGCGAGCGCAGGAAGACAGTCACCTTCGACGAGATCCTCGACGTCCAAGAATTCGACAAGGAGAGCAGCTTCGATGCCGACAGCATCTACGACGACAACGAAGAACACGCCCCCGTCGCGCAAGATGCCGATTTCTGGATGCGCAGCAGTGCTGCAGCAAATGCACAATCCTCCGCGCCGCAGCTCCAGGTCGTCAACGCCGATGATGCACAGATCTCCTCTGACGAAGCTCCCGATCTTGTTTCCGGCGAGTCTGAACCGGATCTGTCCCACGACAGCAACGAGACCTCCTCCGTCGAAGGTCCTCCCAGTCCGATCCCCGGCGACGCTAGCCTACCACTTCAGGATCTCTCTGTGGAGCATGATGCAGCTGCCACTCCGTCCTGCGACGATGAGCGAGGCTTGGTGCCCGAGCGCGAAAACAGCTTCGCTCGCCTCTCTGCTGCCGATCGCGTCGACAGCATGATGGATGAGCTCCTCCGAAACGACATCCTCACCAGTCCTAGCGTACGCGCGGGGCAGCTCGAGGCCAGCTCACGAGATGTACACGAGCCGCTCTCTGCTCAGATCGAGACGGTCGCCGATCCTCCCCGCCCTGATCAGGCAGCGCTTCCTCCACTTCCCGCATGGACTCCGATCAGCCTCGATGTCGATGTACCTTCGTCTTCCCTCGGCGAATTCGGCCGCAGCAGCACGCAGCCCATGGTTGCTCAAGCGTCGTCTCCGATCCCACCTCCAACAACTCGCAACGGCTCGATCCGCGGTCGACCCCACATTTCTCGTGACGCCATTCTTCAGCGTGTCGCCAAAGAGAAGCTAGCTAGGGAGCAAGCGATGTCCGAGCCAGATACCTTCAACGCTCCTGCGCTGGACGTGAGCTCGCCTGCTCTGAAGCTCAACACACTTCAGCAAAGGCGAATGCCGCGTGGTAGCGAGCCTGGCCCGTCCATGTCCGCTACTCAAGATGCAGCGGTTTCGCAGCCAAAGAACCTGCCTGCGGGACGCCCTAGTGCGCCTCTTCGTTTGGTGCCGACAGAAGTCATCGCTACAGAGACAAAGCCGATCCCTCCTCCGAGCCCCGTCAAGGAACTCGACCAACTCGCTAGTCCCCTAGACTTGTTGGGCACGGAGCTCAAGGTGACGGCGAATCTCGACGAGCCATCGACGAAGCGTGTCGACGCTAGATCCAGCGCTTCCGAGCTGCCGCTCCTCGACAGCACCGATTCCCATTCCGAAGGACGCCTCTTCCCCGACATGCCGCAAGAACCAAGCGATCGCCAACAGCGCACCAGTCCGGCTGCTCATCTCACACCGGCTCAGCAAGCCGATCAGATCATCGCGCGACGCCGAAGCAAGAACGGCAAAGCACGTCGCAAGAGGAGCATGAGCACCAGCGATGCGCGAGCCACCTTCACCGCTGCTGCCGCCGACACTTCCGATGTCGACACTGCCAGCACTTCGACCACGACCAACTCCCACAGCGAACGAGACGACGAGCCTGTCGAGCTTCCGACGCGTCAAAGCATCAGCGCCGACCTCGTCAAGAGCAAGGCCGTGCTCGACGTCAGCCTTCAGCGCGCTATCGACGGCGGCTTCCAGACCAATATGGAGAAGGAGTTGCTGCGCATCTACGAGAAGGTCGACTCCAACTACAACGTCAACGACCGTGGCGCGTTCAAGGGCGTCGACGACAAAGTCACCCACTCGACAGCTGCGGGCGATGTCGACAGCGGAAAGGCCTGGAAGAAGTTGCGTCGGCCTAGCGATATCAACGAATACAAAAAGGAGATGCGCGAATTCCGCGAGAGCTCCAACGCCCGCAAGGCTGCGGGCAAGGTCTTCGTCATGGTCGACTCTTTCACGCCAACCGACCTTCCGGTGCCGTCGCGCCCGACCTCCTTCCACTGCATCCTCGACAACGGATTGCACATGGTCAAGACAGCCACAGTGCCACTCAGAGCCGGACGCGGCGCGACCAGCACGATCGGCCAGGAGTTCGAACTGATCCAGCACAAGAACCTCGAATTCAGCTTGACGTTGGTGGTGCAACGCGACGCTCACCTCGTGGAGCCTCAGCGTCCCCCATCGCCGACGCGCCGCGAGCATGGAAGCCCAACGCTCAAGGGTCTTAGTCGCCTCTTTAGCAGCCCCAAAAAGCAGGCAGCAAGGCGAGAGCAGCAGGAGCGTGAAGCAGCGGCAGAGTTTGCCCAACAGGCGTCGCGGGTCGAGCCCATGCTTGCCTACATCAACCGCGAGGGTGCCTTTGGACGCACCGGCGTCCTCTTTGAGCGAGTCGCCAGCCAATGCTACGCCCGATGCATGGTGCTCGATCTTCCGGTTCACGGCGTCTCGAACCCGACAGGAAGCATCTCCGGCCCGTCCAGCGTCGCGTCGCGCTCGCACGTATCGATGCTCTCGCAGGACTTCCGTCAGAATCTGAGCAAGGTGCGCGGCACGCTCCGCCTCAAGCTGTTCTTCCTGCCTCCATTGCCGAGCATCCCTCGCGATGGGCTTCCGGAAAATCTGGGCGAGTGCCTGCGCGGAATGCAGAACGCCGCTTGGCACAGATCACAGCCTTGGCAGACAGGCACTTTGACGCAACTGGGTGGCGACTGTGCAAGCTGGCGTCGTCGTCCCGTACAGGCGCAGGGCCAGCATCTGATCTGCTACAACGCCGTGACCAAGAAGCCGACCGTCAAGATCGACCTTTCCAAGGCTGTTTGCATCGAAGAAGTGGGCAACCACGTCAATGCGGGATCCATGATCTTTCCTTCGGGTGCCAGTCAGGCTCTCGGCAGGTCCAGGACCATGGCGTCGTATGCAACGACGGCGACGCTGGCAGAAGAGGAGGATGCGGACGCCAACTACCACGTCGAGCGTTCCTTCCGCATCACCTTCGCCGATGGAGAGCGGATCAGCTTCTTCGCTGACACCGAGGCGGAGAAGTCGCAATGGGTCAAGGTCATCTCGGACATCATCGAGAGCGAGGTGCCACCTAATCCGCTGTGGGCTCAGGCGCTGATCGAGGAGATGGGTGCACAGACATCCGGCAGCATCAACAATGGTGGCCGAAAGCCGAGTCAGCAGATGCTGCAATCGCGCAAGGCGGTGCCTACCGTTCCCGAAGAAGTCGAGGCATCGCCCACCGTGAGCACTCCTACCCCATCGCGTCGACCGGAAGCTGCCGAGCTGGACCACCCCAGCCGCATCTCCCACCACTCGACGGCATCACAGAGCAGCACGCCATCGCGCTTGCCCGTCAGAGCGCCGCACAACGTCGCGCCTTCGACACCGACCTCGGAACGAGGCTCGATGCGAGGAGCCCCTATGGCGCCGAGACCCGCGTCGATGATCCGCACACCTGTTCACGATGCCTCGAATCGGGCAGCGTTTGATCGCCTGAAGCGTGCTGGCCATGCTCGCGCGCAGACCGAGGACCTCACTCCTCTTCGACGTCGCTGAATGGCGCTTTGCCCAAAGCCAAAGCTGCTTTCCTACCATCGCATCTGTATTCGTCTTCATTACTCGTAACCTGCGCATGGCCTCTGCCGGTGTATGTCTCTAGTCGTACTTCTTCCGTCCTCTTTTCGTGTTTCGTATAGCTAGCTCACCTTTGCAGTCGGTCTCATCGTGAGATGATTGACCCGAGAAGCCAAGTGTGTCGAACAATGCATTTTGTCTCCAGAGTCCGTCGCCTGTGACCTTGCACCTGTGACCTTTGAACTGTGTGGAAGTGGCCAATCGCTGTTTGTTGGCGTAAGGTGACAAGGCGTAATTCGGCGAGACGCGGATGCGGCGTTACGGTTTCGTGTCAAGGGTCCACAACTCTAAAATTTGTCGACTTTGCTTCTTCTCGTTGTGCTACCACACTCACCACAGTCGGACCACACCTCATTGCTCTACATAGACATACAAGGCGATCGCCGTCGACCTCACGATGCTGGGACGAGGCCGTGGTGTGACTGTCGCTTCCTCAGTGGCAAGCTGCAGCCGGCAAGTGATACGGCGTTCGAGGCGGCCATTTGCCACAGCGTCACAGGCTTTGCCGCTTGCCGGACCTAGTCGATCTGCGCTGCACTTCGATGTTGTCGTCGTCGGTGCGGGTCATGCAGGCTGCGAGGCAGCTGCAGGCTCAGCTCGAACAGGAGCGCGAACGCTTCTGGTCACCGCCAACAAGCAAAGCATCGGCGAACTGAGCTGCAATCCGAGTCTCGGTGGCGTCGGAAAGGGTACGTTGGTGCGTGAGGTCGACGCGCTCGGCGGACTTTGCGGTATCGTCGGCGACAAGGCTGGCATCCAGTTTCGCATGCTCAACAAATCGAAGGGCCCCGCCGTGCATGGACCTAGAGCGCAGATCGACCGATCCCTGTACCGACAACACATGCAAGAGGCGTTGCGAGACTATCCGAATCTGACCATCCTCGAGGCCAAGGTGCATGGATTGCAGCTGGACTGGTCGAACGCAGGGCAGCGTCCGGATGGAAAGCACAGCAGGGCAGTCGTGCGCGGCGTCACGACGGTCGGTGGCGACAGCATCAGCTGTAGTCAAGTCATTTTGGCCACCGGCACCTTTCTCTCCGCCGACATCCACCTAGGTCTGGAATCAAGACCGGCTGGGCGCATGCTACCTTTACCGTCTGCAAACGACGACCCTGCTTCCGACGGCCTGAGTCAGAGTCTAGCCCGGGCCGGGTTCGAGCTCGGCCGTCTCAAGACCGGTACACCTGCGAGGATTGCCGCTTCCTCGGTCCGCCTGGGTAGTCCGTGGCAGAGCGGCCTCAACGTCGATCCTCGACTCGAAGTGATCCACGGAGACGCGGTTCCAGCGCCGTTTTCTTTTCTCAACGATGCTCCCGCTATCGATCCCGCCCAGCAAGCCGAGTGCTGGGGCACTCAAACAACAGCAGCAACCCACGACATTGTGCGCCAGAATCTGGACAAGTCGATCCACATCAGAGAGACAGTCCGAGGGCCACGCTACTGCCCTTCGATCGAGTCCAAAGTGATTCGCTTCAAGGAGAAGCAGAGCCATCCGGTCTGGCTCGAACCCGAGGGCCGGCCAGGCACCGTCGATGGGTCGGTCCTCTACCCTAACGGACTGTCATGCACGCTGCCGGCCGAAGAGCAGCTGGAGGTGCTTCGAAGCATTCCAGGACTGGAGGAGGCAGAGATGATCCGACCAGGATATGGCGTCGAATACGACCACGTGGACGCGCGAGAACTGCATCACAGTCTCGAGACGAAGCGGATCGAAGGGCTCTGGATGGCAGGCCAGATCAACGGCACCACAGGATACGAAGAGGCCGCGGCTCAGGGGTGTGTTGCTGGCATCAATGCGGCCCTCAAAGTCAAGGGACTGGATGCGCTCGCGATAGGCAGATCGGGGGGCTATGTGGGAACGATGATCGACGACCTGGTGATGCAGGGTGTGGAAGAGCCATACCGGATGTTCAGCTCTCGGAGCGAGTACAGGATGACCTTGCGCGCCGACAACGCCGACACGCGGCTGACACCGCTGCTGCGCGCAGCCTACACGACGGCGATCGACGAGCAGCGTTGGCGACGCTTTTGCACGGTGCAAGCCGACATGGATCACGCATTCGCGCTGCTCAGATCGAAGCGGATGAGCCCGCACGGCTGGATGAAGCACGGCTTCCATTGCTCTGGCGACTCGCACGAGCGAGACGGCCTGGACATGCTCAAGCAGCCTCGGCTAGGCATCCGCGACCTGGTTGCGGTGATTCCGCAGCTGGCAGGCTTGAGCGAGGCCGTGATGGATAGAGTAGAGACAGAGGCTAGGTACAGGCCGCATCTGGAGAGACAAGCTCACGAGATCGAAGCCTTCAACAAGGACACACGCCTGCGCTTCCCTGAGGGATTCAACTTTGCCAGCGTTCCCGGACTGAATTCGCAGCTGCGGGAGAAGTTGGAGCTTCTGCGCCCGACTTCATTGGTACGTACATGCTTCGATGAGCAATCATGCGGGACAATTGTGCTCTTGGTCAGCCGAAGCTCATAGCTGACTTTTTCTCTTGCTTTTGCCATTGACTGATGCAGGCGGCGCTCAAATCGATACCCGGATGTACACCATCCAACTATGCTACCCTCTGGCGTCACGCTGTGCAATCCGACGGCGACAGCGTTGCACAGTCAAAGGACAGCTTGTAATATACGCAGATGCCCGAGCACGCAGAACAGAGTGCGCATCCTGTCACCTGGGTTCCTGATTAACGTGGCATGTCGACGTGAGCTCAAGGGCCTTGCGAGAAGCAGAGCGAGTTTTGATCCCGGCTCGAGAATGTTACACCGCCGAATCAACATTATGATTTCGAGAAAAACCGCACGATCGAAGGAAGAAGAAGGAAACGCTCAGCATTTCACTCACGCGCAGCCGAAAGCGACACACACCCAATGCACGCTCGCTGCTCGCTGCTCGCTGCTCGCACTGCATTTTGAGAAGAACACTTTGAATGAATATGATTTTTATCGCGCGTCGGTCGCGAACGACAAAGAGTCTGTGCATCCGAGTGTTCTTCTCGTTCCTCACCCTCACCTCATCGTCGTTGCTCCATCATGTCGCTCAAAGTACCACGCGCAGGAGGGCCCAACCTCTTCAAGGAGGGGTACAAGCACTTCCAAGGCATCGAGGAGGCCGTCCTTCGCAACATCCAGGCGGTCAATGAACTCTCCGAGATCGTCAGGACCTCTTTCGGTCCCAACGGACGCAACAAGATGGTCATCAACCACCTCGAGAGGTTGTTCGTCACATCCGATGCCGCCACCATCATTCGAGAGCTCGACGTCGTCCACCCCGCCGCCAAGCTGCTCGTCCTGGCGAGTCAACAGCAGGAAGCAGAGATGGGCGACTCGACCAACCTCGTGCTCATCTTTGCCGGAGAGCTTCTCAAGAAGGCCGAATACCTCATCACAATGGGATTGCATCCGTCCGAGATCCTCCAAGGCTACGAGATCGCACGCGACAAGTGCCTCGCCGAGCTCGAGCAGCTTTCGGTCGCCCAGCTTTCCACCCCACCCACCCCCGAGAGCCTCGCACTGGCGCTCAAGCCATGCCTCGCCTCCAAACAGTACGGCAACGAGGATCTCTTGGCTCCCTTGGTCGCAGAAGCCGTCTCCATGGTGCTGCCTCACAACGCCAAGAACGGTCTCGCCGACTTTAGCGTCGACAACGTCCGCGTAGTCAAGATCATGGGCGGCAGCTTGTCGCAGTCCCAAGTGGTAAGAGGTATGGTCTTTGGTCGCGAACCCGAAGGCGTCATCAAAAAGGCGAAAGCCGCCAAAGTCGGCGTCTACACCTGCGGCATGGACATCACCCAGACCGAGACCAAGGGCACCGTCCTCCTCAAGAACGCCGACGAACTCTCCAGCTTCTCCCGAGGCGAAGAGCAGCAGCTCGAAAAGTACTTTAAGGAAATCGCCGATTCCGGCGTCAAGGTCGTCGTCACACAGTCGCAGGTCGGCGAGCTTGCACAGCACTACCTCAACCGATTCGGCATCCTGGTCATCAAGATCCTCTCCAAGTTTGAGCTCCGTCGACTCTGCCGATTGCTCGGTGCTACGCCTCTTGCACGACTCGGTGCGCCGTTGCCCGAAGAAGCTGGATGGATCGATTCCATCGAGACGATCGAGATCGGTGGTGACCGGGTCACCGTGTTCAAGCAGGAGGAGGGTCAACCGGGAGGCAAGGCGAAACCCAAGATGTGCACCATCGTTCTGCGAGGTGCCACCTCGAACCTGCTCGACGACGTGGAACGTGCCATCGACGACGGCGTCAACGTGATCAAGTCTCTCACCCGCGATCCACGCCTCGTCCCCGGTGCAGGTGCCACCGAACTCGAACTCGCCAAACGCATCGCCGACCTGGGAGAAAAGACACCAGGACTCAACCAGCACTCCATCAAAAAGTTCGGCGAGGCTCTCGAAGTCGTACCCCGCACACTCGCCGAAAACGCCGGCCTCGACTCTACCGAAACCATCTCGCGCCTCTACGCAAAGCACGTCGATGCCGCCGGCGCAGACGTCGGCGTAGACATCGAGAACGAAGTCGACGGTACACTCTCCACCACCCAAACCCAGGTATTCGACGTACTGGCGGCAAAATCCTGGGCGCTGAGATACGCAACCGGCGCTGCCATCAGCGTCCTCTCCGTCGACTCGATCATCATGTCCAAGCCAGCAGGCATCAAGGCGCCAAAAGCCAACCCAAACTGGGACGACGATTAAAAGCTTCACTTGTGCAACTCCTCATTCAATCTCCATCGCATCTTTTCATCTTTCTGACCGTGTCCTCACTGGCAACGACTCTCCCTTGAGCTTGAACACACAATTCACAGACAACCACAACCTCGAGTCACTGACGAAAGTTCATGAGAAAATGAGATTCTGACAAGAGCGTACAGGATACGGTCAGGAAAGCCCTTAAAAGGGAGCGAGCGTGCCATGTATGATTGATTGACCGAGCAGGCCAGAATAGAGATTACGAGACAATGGAGAGAATGCGAGACTAGAACGGGACCACGACTTGCGACGAGAACGGGAAGAAACGGAAACACATGTCATGCAAGAAAGCTGATGCAGCAAGGAAGACAGTGGAGCTTAGCTCTGGTGCAGCGAAAACGAGCCTTTCAAGCGGACGAGGTGGCGTTGTTGAAAGCAAGCTTGTTGACCGTGTCGGCGTCCAGACCGGTCAAGACGCCGGGCGAGGCGAGCTTGATGAGCGCCTTCTTGAGCTCATTGGGGGAGAGCACACCGACAATGTCCGACTTGGCGGTGGCGTCACCGCCGGCAAAGTAGCCAGCGACGCTGCTGACGAGGTCAAGAGCCATGGCGGGGATGGGCATCACGTTAGAGAGCTTGGAAGCGAGCGAGTCCTCGACGTCGACGACCGAGAGCTGCTCAGCCGCATTGGTGAGCAGCTTAAAGTCGTCGGTACCGTAGATGGAGAGCAGGTAAGCGAGAAGACCGACAATGTGAGGGCTGGCCATCGAAGTACCGGAGATGGTGTTGACCGAGGTGTTGCCGGTGTTCCAGGTAGAAAGGATGTTGAGACCGGGAGCAAAGATGTCGACACACTTGCCCTTGTTGGAGAAGTAGGCACGCTCGTCCTGGACCGTCGAGGCACCGACAGTGACCGGGTTGCTGGCACCAGCGGGCGACACGTTGCAGGCGTCCTGGTTCTCGTTACCTGCGGCAACACCAAAGTGCATACCGCTGGTGACGGCACCGTTGACGGCCTTGTCGAGGGTGGGCGACTTGCCACCGCCGAGCGACATGTTGGCGACGAAGCCCTTGTGCTTCTTGGCGGCAGCCGAGCGCGGGTTGGCGCGGAACTGTGCGGTGAGACGCTTGGCGTCCTCGACAGCCCAGAGGACACCACCAGTGACGTCCGACATGGATCCCGAGCCGCCCGAGCCGAGCACCTTGACGGCGACGAGCTCAGCCTTCTTGGCGACACCGTACTTGCGCGAGCCGATGGTGCCGGCGCAGTGGGTGCCGTGCCCGTTTCCGTCCTCGTCGACGTCGTTCTGAGGCATGGTCTTACCCCAGCGGGCGCGGCCCTCGAACTCGACGTGGTTGATGTTGATACCCGTGTCGATGACGTAGGCGGTGACACCCTCACCGCCATCGCCCTGGTAGACGTACTTGTTGAAGGTGCTCAAACCGAGGCGCTTGCGGTGCGAGATACGGGCGAGACCCCATGGGGCGCCCTTTTCGATGTCCTTTGCGCCGACCTTGGTGGTCTTCATGGCAGCGGCAGCGAGCGAGTCGTCGTACTCGACGTCCCAGACCTTGTCTTCTTCCTGGGGCATGACCTCGACCGAGACGAGCGTGTCCATCTCGACGTACTCGACCTCGGGCTGAGCACGGATGTAGTCGAGGACATCGTCGGTGAACTTGCCTGCGTAGCCCTGGAGGTGGCCCTCGAGGTCGTAGACGTGGCGGATGCCCTGAGCGTCCTCACCGTGGAAGCTGTTTGCCGAGAGCTGCGCGGACGAGATGAGTCCCTGGTGTGCGAAAAAGTCGGTGGAGCTGATTCCATCCTTGAGGACGACCATGTAGGCGCCAGGGATGGTCTCGAGCTCGGGGTTGGCAGTGAGAGGAGCAAAACGAGTGGAAGGCGAGTAGGCATTTGCGCTAGATCCGGGGACGAATGGCTGGTGAGCAGGAGCAGCCAGAGCTGCGAGAGGGAGGCTGAGAGCCAGAGCCAAGAGGCTCAGGTATCGCTTCGGGTACATATTGCAAGCCGACCAGAAGTGGTGAGAAGTGGCAATCAAGTTGTGATGATGGAGATTGTGAGGATGAGATAGGAAGTATAGGCAAGGGATGGAGCGGGGAAACGGATGAAAGAAGCACGTCTCGATACGAACAAGGTGCTGGTGGTGGTGGTGGTGAGAGTAGAGATGGAGATCGAGCGGTCTCTCAAGTTCAAGTAGGATGAGCGTCGACGCTGACGAGGACTGCCGACGCAAGGGTCCCTGCGACAGACCAGAGAGAGAGGCTCAGAGGCGGTGCGGCGCGCTATCTGTCTGACACGGCGGATGCGTAGTGGAGAGAGAGAGGCGCAATCGGTCGTCTGAGCAGTGGCCTGAGCGAGCGATTAGCAGCGAGAACCCTGACTGCCTTGACTGGCCGACTGCCCGTCTTATCGCTCGCTTGCGTTCTACATGCGGGAGACTGACGAGCTGCGTGGATTTTGGGTCGAAAGCGGCTGAGTTGGAAATGTGCGCACCTCTCAACTCCACACGCGGATCATCGCGCAGGTTTCCAGCCCTCACCACAGAGTCTGACTCGCTGCCGATTTTGGATCACAGCTTTCCGCTTTGGGATGCGCGACGACGACTAGACTCAGCTGGGGAGCCCCTGTTCTGCTCGCCTCGTGAACTCACAATCGCCAGGCAGGGTCACGCAACCTTGTGTGCCGTGGGTCGCATGCAACTCTTTCGTTCACCGTTTGGATCGGTGGTTACGTGACTGACGAGATCGCCTCGTCGCAACTGCCTTTGTGGGGCCATACCAAGTATGAGCTTGCGACGCAGATTCCCCAAACGTTGTGACATCCATCATGCAAACTCCTGCTCCAGCTCATGGTGTTGCTATTGAAGTATGAGTATGGCAGAGTGGCTCCACGGTCGGAGATCACCCGCGCCCAACTGCTTTGCTTGACAGTCAACCTCTGGCATCTCTTATTCTGGAGCTTCACCCTATCTGGACCGCCGTGCAGAAAGCCAAGCTCGATGGAGCCTCCACCCTTGCAGCAGATAGGAGCATCGAGGCGTCCCAAGTATGAGCATCGGCTCGCTTAGCCTGCAGCGGCCAATCGACAGGGTCCAGCTCATCTCGAGGCGAGGCTGAGGCTGAGCGTGACGCGGCTTTGGGTCTTTTTTTCCTCGAGTATCGCCGACTGTGAAGGAGATCGCCGTTCTATTCCCCCCACAAGCAAGTCTCGGCACCTGAGATTCTCCCTGACTCGACCGCATGGCATTGATGTGGCATTGAACGCACGTCAGCAGCAGCGTAGACGACCAAGGTCTCTCTGTGGGCAACCAAATTTTTAGGTTGGGTAGACACTCTACTCGAAACTCTGTTGTACATCTTTTTGAATCTCAGACGGCGCGCATCTCTCTTGGCTTGGGCATCTACACAGCTCCCAACATGGCTGGCAATGCCGTGCGTTGGCATCTCTCAACGGCACAGAAGGCATCGCATCAACTTCGACGACAAGTCCCGACGAAGCAGGGAGACACATGATTGAATCAAGCCAGAATTCGGTGTTCCCAGAATCATAGATCGGGCGAAGGAAGCGGTCTGCCTCTGTCGATCCGATTCAAAACCGCACCGGTCAATTCGCATAAAAAATCCCGGCCGGCTCGAAACTGCGGAGAAGGCGGCCACAAGCTGGCGCTATTGAGGAGCAGTCCGGATGAAGAGGAAGCGAGCCTGGCCTGCATCCAAGTATGCCCAGACCTCACGTCGGTTCTTTCCATACTCTCGGTAGCAAAGCAGCATCCGGTGCTTCCGAGCTCCGATGCTGATCATGTCTACCAACTGTGCCTACTGCTGCTCGCATGTCATTGCGGTCTGTTGGAAGGCATCTCACTTTGCTGCAAAGCAACGAGGTTGCACATGACAGCGTCGCTGCCATTCCAATACCAGCAAACCACTGACGGTGCTGTAGTTGGTTTGCGCAGGCTCGAGCGAGCCTGCGTCACAATGCATCCGTGCTCTGTATTCAGACTCGGACAGGGTCTTGAGCAAAGACGAAAGGGCCTGCAAAAAATGGGCGCTCGTGAAAGCCGGAACGCGATCTTAGACAAGATCGGGTCTTCTCCAGCCAAGACTCCTTCTCACAGCGGGAGAAATCATCTCGAACCGACAGATTCGATGAAACAATACACTATGCAGGCGTAGGGCGGAGATCACTTCTGACTCGGAGCATGGCTGAGTGCAAGCCAACCGTTCCAATTGATCGACGCAGCGTGCGATTCGGCGTCGGAACTCTGGCGCTCTCCCTTTTCAGCCTTCCGGATGTCCTGCTAGCCGGCAAGAGGCATCTCTGGGCTTGTGTTGATCATTGTTGTTAAAGGGGCTTCTGCGCTACAGCCGGCTGCAAAGCTGTCGCAATTGGATCCTGTCGAATCACACTTCTGTTTATCGTCGTGCTGCTGTGAAGTTAAAGTATCAAAGTCTGGAGAAAGGGCGAGCAGCCAAGGCAAAGCGGGGGGAGCAGAGACGAAAAAGTACACACAACGGTCAACTGCCGCTTCTCCACCTTTTTTTCCCCTCCAATTTCTGGCTGCCCATTTTGCGGGTTGAAGCCGAATTCAGCCGGTTAGGGTCGACGGCGACTGCAGCTAATCGTGGTCCGAGACTGCACTTTCACCACAACCGGGCGCGGGCGTCACGGCCAAGGTGTCACACGGACATGGAGCGAGGCCTCCCTTTTCGCATGATGACTCTGTCTGCTGTCGGCTGTCTGCTACCTGCAGCAACCTGTCCTCCGCTTTCAGACGTCCGCCCGGAAGCTCTTATAGCCATAGCCGTCGTTGGTCCTGCGACTCTTCTCGAAAACACGATCCTTCCTCTTTCCCTTTCTACTGTCTTGTGCTAGACTCCATCATCTGCTCCATCATCTCACGGGACTGTACGACGGGGTCCAACAAGTGCTTTCCCTTTCGACCAAGACCGTTCCGACGTTGAATACCGCGATCACGACACTCGCGAACATCCACAGGACCAACACCACTCCCTCTACAGGCATCCAAAACAAAGACAGACACATTCCACAATGTCGAAAGCAGACAAGAAGGTGGCACCATCCACCCACCTGATCGCCGGTGGTATTGCAGGCTTTGCGGAAGCATGTACCTGTCATCGTAAGTATCCACTGCTCCCCAGATTCTGTTCACAATGTGTGCGCTCATGCGCCATCTGCAGAGCAAGATCCACTGACACTCTTGCTACTTCCTCTCATCCATGTGCACAGCTCTGGACACGATCAAGGTGCGCATGCAGCTCTCGCGTAGAGGCAAAAAGGCGGGCGAAAAGCCCCGAGGTTTCATCGCTACGGGCGCGCACATTGTAAAACGCGAGACGCCGCTGGGTCTGTACAAGGGTCTAGGCGCCGTCGTGGCAGGTATCGTGCCCAAGATGGCCATTCGATTCATGAGTTTCGAGCAGTACAAGAACGCGCTGGCGGACAAGCAGACGGGTAAGACGTCCGCGCAGGGCATCTTCCTCGCGGGTCTCGGCGCCGGTACCACGGAAGCGGTGGCGGTGGTCAACCCGATGGAGGTGGTCAAGATCCGCCTGCAAGCGCAGCAGCACTCGCTCGCCGACCCTCTCGAGGTGCCTCGGTACCGCAACGCTGCGCACGCGCTGTACACCATCATTCGCGAGGAAGGCTTCATGACGCTCTACCGTGGTGTTGCGCTCACCGCGGCACGACAGGCGACCAACCAGGCCGCCAACTTCACCGCCTACCAGGAGCTCAAGAGCGCCGCGCAAAGGTACCACGGCACCACCGAGCTGCCTTCGTACGAGACGGCGGTGATCGGATTGATCTCGGGAGCGCTGGGACCGTTCTCGAACGCGCCCATCGACACGATCAAGACGCGTATCCAGCGAGCATCCAAGATCGAGGGCGAGACCGCCATCAGCCGTGTGGTCAAGGTGGCCAAGGACATGTTTGCCCAGGAAGGTGCCAGCGCCTTCTGGAAGGGTATCACGCCTCGTGTTGCGCGTGTCGCTCCCGGACAGGCCGTGGTGTTCACCATCTACGAAAAGGTCAAGGGCTACATCGAGGCTGCCAAGGCCGGCGAATTCAGCCTGACCGACACTCGATCCGACGAGTAGAGTGCAGAGAGCACAGCACGAGCTCTGGCCTTAATCACATCCCCCTGTATCGCTCCTCCTGTGTGCACGTCGCCGTGTTGGATCAGACAACGCATCATCCTCGTTAATCGCAAAAGCTTTGATTGGACACCGGATGTAAATGCTGGCTGCTGCGTGTCGCTTTGTGTGTTGCATGCGTTGATAGAAAGGCCCCGAATGGAACCACACCTCGTCTAGGAATTGAGCCCGAGTTGAACGAACAGAACCCGATTTCACATGCAGATTTTCAAATGCGGGGTCGATTCTGGATCGCATCGACTTCCCGATCCGATACCCGATTGGCTTCTCTTTGCGGACCGCATCTCTACTAGTCGTTGCCATCCCCAATGGAGGAAAGTGATGTGAATTTTGCACTGATACGGTGAAGATGAGCCAACTAAGCACCAGATCAGCAAAGATCAGACTCGTGAGGAGAGGCGAACTACTCATCACCGATCGAAAGGCTGTCGTGATGTGGCTTTGGCGAGGTGTGGAATGAAAGAAGCGCGTGCCTTTGGGTTGCAGCCGCAAAGAAACACAACCAGCCTGGCGAGACAGACACACAGACATCGATGCTCGACAGATTACACGCACACGCTCTCTGCAATTTACGCACGCACTCACCCGAACTGTGTGTGTGTGTAGGTGTGTGTGTCAGTTGTCGCGCCTCGTCAAGAATCTCTCGAGAAACGCACGGCGCATCAAAAAGCAGCAGCAGCAACGACCCGTCGGACCCTCCGCCCGTGGTGAGCTTTTTGTGCGCTTCGGCATTCGTGCACGGCTGGGAAGACAGCACAACAGCATACTGTCAACGGACCTCTTGTCACTTGGCACGGCACGGCTGCATTCCCCGCTCCAACCGTGCATTGCGGCTGCTCGACTGCAAGAGTACTAACACGCTCCCTTCATCATCAGCAACCCTTCCTCCTCCTCCTCCTTCACCTCACCACCCTTCTTCTTCCTCGTCTCGCTGCCTCGCCTCCTTCTTCTTCTGCTTTTCCTTCTTTGTTGCTCCGCTTCGTCTTTGCAGATTCTTCCATTTGGACGTCTTCAACTCGGCTCTCATTTTCCCCCTCGCTTGCTTGACGAGTCTGGCACTGCATCGCACCGGAACTCGAGACGACTCCATCTTGACCAGCGGGGATACCCTTCCAGCGACATCGTGACCTCGCGCAGGATATCGCGAAGCACGTACAATCGATCTTGGCACCCTCAGCTTCTCCGACCCCGATACCAATCTCGCCACCGTCTAGGCAGCATTCGTTCGTTTGTACGCGCGCTTTTGGCATTCATTCCCGTCACGGTACACTTTGTAGGAATCACTTGCTTTTCGTTGAGCCATGCACGAGGAGAACAACCTCCCCACTCCCACCACGTTTGCCGCCAACGGCTTCCCCTCCACCAACCAGTCCAACTCTGCTGCAGCGCCAGGCTTCGCGCTCGATCAGCTCCAAATGATGAAACGCGCCCCCTCCCAATCCTACGACGCACACGCTGCTGGCCTCGGCCATCTCGCTTCCCTTCCCAACGCTCAGATGCCCGACGCCGGCGCCAAAAAGGCTCGCTTCGTCTCGGAAGGCAACATCCCCAGCCTCGCTCAGCAAAATTTCGCCCCCGGCGGCTTTCCGAACGCTGCCGGTGCGTCCGCCCCGTTCCTCGGTAATGGTACCGCACCGCAGTCGCAAGCACAGCCTTTCGCAGGCGTATCTGGCCTTCAGCCTCCCGGCAATGGCACCAACGGCACGCGATCCTTTTCCGGCAACCTCGGCCACGCAGGCTTGCTAGGCGCACAAAACGGCGCCGCCTTCGACGCTGCCGGCTCGGCGCCGTTCTTGATGTCCAACGGTGCCGCTCTGAACCCGGCGACTGCCATGTTCCCCAACTTTGCCGCCAACTTTGGCAACACTCCCGGCTTCGTTCCCAACGTCGGCGTTCTTCCCGCCATGCCTCGGCAGGTCAACCCTCTGAATCGAACCGTCTACGTCGGCAACCTGCCAGCCGACGCTTCGGTGGACGAACTGCTCAATCTTGTCAAGTTCGGTCCCATCGAGAACGTACGCATCCTCCCCGAAAAGAACTGCGCCTTCATCTCGTTCCTCGATGGTTCGACGGCCACCGCGTTTCACGCCGATGCATGCGTCAAGAAGGTCTCGCTTCACAACCAGGAGCTCAAGATCGGCTGGGGCAAGCCGTCGCAGTGCCATCCCGCCGTGCTGATGGCCGTTCAGCAGAACCAGGCTTCGCGAAACGTCTACGTCGGCCAGCTCGACGAGAGCGCTTCGGAACAATCGCTCCGCGACGATCTCTCGCGCTTCGGACCCATCGACCAGGTCAAGATCGTGCGCGACAAGAACATCGGCTTCATCCACTTTCTGTCCATCCAGACCGCCATCAAGGTGGTCGCGACCCTGCCCACCGAGCCAGCGTGGACGGGCAAGAGGGTGAGCTACGGCAAGGACCGCTGTGCCTACGTGCCCAAGAGCCAGCAGCAGAACCAGGCGCACAACAACCAGGCAGCCGCTATGGGCCTGGCTGCGGCAGCTTCGCTCGGATACCCGACCGCCTTCGCTGGAGCCGGCGCCAATGCAGCGGACAATGGACGATCTCCCGCCAATTCGGTGTTCGGACCTGCCGCCGCCATGATGGGCGCCAACGTCACGGCGCTCGAGCAGCTCGGCAACCGCACGATCTACCTGGGCAACATCCATCCCGAGACGACTACCGCCGAGATCTGCAACCACATCCGCGGCGGTGTGTTGCAGAACATCCGATTCATCCCGGAGAAGCACATCGCCTTCGTCACGTTTGTGGATCCGAACGCTGCGCTGGCCTTCTTCCACTTGGCGTCGTACTCGGGCATCATGATCCACAACCGGAGGCTCAAGATCGGATGGGGCAAGCATTCGGGACCGTTGAGTCCGGCGATCCAGTTTGCCGTGCAGGCAGGCGGTTCGCGCAACGTGTACGTCGGCAACATCGACGACCCGGACTTTTTGACGGAGGAAAAGATCCGCAACGACTTTTCGCAGTACGGTGAGATCGAGACGGTCAACAGCCTGCGCGAAAAGAACTGCGCCTTCGCCAACTTTACCAACATCCAGTCTGCCATTAAATGCATAGAGGGGATGAAGAGTCATCCGGACTACCAGAACGTCAAGATCTCGTACGGCAAGGATCGATGCGGCAATCCACCGCGAAGCTTGGGCAACGTTGCGCAGAATCAGGGCGAGGGAGGGAGGAAGGTGAGCGGATCCATGTCGCCCAACGCTTCGGCGCTGCAGAACCATGGCGACGATACGATGGTGACGGCGAGCGAGTCGGTGCAGGACTTGAGTTCGATCGGAGCGGATGCGAGCGCAGCAGCGCCGGTAGCCGCGTCAGCGACGACACCGGCGGTCAAGGAAGACAGCGCAGCGGAGTAGAGGACGATGCGGATACCTTCTGCTGCGACTAGAGGAGAATCGTAGCATGTGCAAAATATGAACTCTCGCACCCGTTTTGGCAATGTGTGTGTGTGTGGAAGGTCTGCCGTTGCGGCAGCAGAAGCTCAGCTCAGCTCAGCGCTTGGCTCAAGGTCTAGGCTCGACGCACTATGACGGTCGCTCGCGACGAGGCTGGACGTTTGAGTCTATGCTACAATTCAACGCGTGCCTCTTCGAAGAGTCGGCTGAGCGTGAGTCGAGCATGATCATGCAGTACGAGCGGTAGTACCACTGCTACATCTTGCGACCGCGTCGATGTGGCCATAGCTTATTTTCTTTCCAGGTCGCACTGAAACTCTTCGTGGAAGCAGCAAGGCAGTGAAAAGGAGATCGACCTAAAAATAAACGACTGTCGAAACATCAAAAGAGCTTTTCGTACGAAGGATCCACAGCAACGCCTGAGACGAAATCCGAGAAATGAACGCTGAAAAGGGTCGGATTTCGATTTATCCCTTTTCGAGACGGACACGCGCACACGCAGTCTGTTGCGTTGGAAAGGAGCGACGCGGGTTGGCTGCTGGCTGCAGTTGAATTGACCTGGGTGAATGAATGTGTGTGTGCGTGCGTGTGTGTGATTTGTGAGAGCGCTGTTGGTTGCTCTGTTGAATTTCGGGGGCGTGTTTCTTTGCGAGATTTTTTGGAATGGCTTTTTGCAAGTGAGAATCTTCTTGTCTCGTCACAATCACAATCGCACCTTTCATCGCAACGTCACTCACACCATACCCTACTCGTCGTCGCCTTTCTCTGGTTCCGTCGCTCCTTGACACGGTCATTTCAGTCATCGTCGTCCAACACCGGGCCTGAGGCGACATCTCACCAACGCAACGATCCTTTCCGTGGTTTCAGCTCGTCCCACGCATCCTAGCATCGGCTCGGTCTCGGCACAGTCTTCTTGACGGGGTGCAAAGTCTGGTTCTACCACCCGTGACGTAGCATCGTCAGCCTCGAACGAAGCCCAATCTGCGCACATCCTAGCCCGACTGGTGCTCGTCTCTGTCTTGCGTCGAGCCAAACAGTCCAGCTAGGCCGACCGTTGCATTCTGCATCTTTGCTGCTTCTCGTTACTGCATCGCTTCGACCCAGCAGAACTTGACGATCGCTTTTCTTCCTGCGTAGATCGCTTCCTCCGTCTCCTGCATTCGCTTCTTTGCCTCCACAATCCGCCAACAATGACATCAAATTGGCAGCCATCTCAGCAAGGGCTCACCGAGCTCGTCCAGCTCTTCCGCGACTCGCAGAGCCCACAGATGGATGTCCAGGAGAGAATCGCACAGGTGAGTCTGCGCCAGTTACATAGCCTTTTCGCTTCGTCCACTGACATCTCCTACCTTCCCACGCTCGCTATCCTCGCTACGCTCGCAGCGCCTCGACACCGTCAGCCAGATCCCAGATTACGCCAACTACTGCGTCTTTGCATTGACATCCCTTACCACCGAAGACCTCGCTACCAGGTCCGTAGCCGGCCTCATCCTCAAGAACCACATCCTCTTCCACAATGATCTCATCTCGCCCGAATCGTTCGAGTACGTCAAGCAAGCCATCATCCCTGCGCTCAGCTTGCCAGAAGACATGCTCCGTCGCACCGCAACCCAGGTCGTTTCCATGCTCATGACCATCCTCACACCCCAAGGCTGGCCACAAGGCCTCTCGAAGCTCGGCGAGCTCATGGGCTCCCAAAATACCGACGAGGCAGAGGGTGCCTTCAGCTCATTAGCCAAGATCTGCGAGGACATCCCACGGGAGCTCGAAATGTGCGACATCAACGGCGTCAAGCCCATCGACATCCTCATCCCCAAGTTCATCGAAGCCACCCAACACTCTGACTCGCGCATCCGCATGCACGCGCTCAACTGCCTCAACCAGTTCGTCCAGATCGGCTCCGCGGCGCTCCAGAACCACATCGACACCTTCCTCGCCGCCCTCTTCAAACGTGCCAGCGACGAGAGCGCCAACGTCCGCAGGTACGTCTGCCAGGCGCTCGTCCTCATCCTCGGCGTACGACCCGACAAGCTCATCCCGGAAATGGACAACGTCGTCGAGTACATGCTCTACTCGACCCAGGACAAGGACGACGACGTCTCGTTGGAAGCATGCGAGTTCTGGCTTCAATTTGCGGAGGAGCCATCGCTCAAGGACAAGCTGCGTCCGTACCTCTCCAAGATCGCGCCTGTCCTCCTAAAAGGCATGGTCTACAACGAGCTCGACCTGCTCATGCTCGGCGGAGACGAGGACGACGCCGCAGTGCCAGATCGCGCCGAGGACATCAAGCCTCGACACTACGGCGGTGGTGCGCACAAGAACGAGCACCTCGACGATGCAGCCAACGGCGGTGCTTCGGGCACCGGCAAGTCGCGAGCCGCCATCGAGGCGCAGGACGACGACGAGGATGACTTTGACGACGAAGATGAAGACGACGAGGACGACGACGGCATCTCGGACTGGAACCTCCGCAAGTGCTCCGCTGCCGCTCTCGATGTCATGGCCGTCAATTTCGCCGACGAGCTGCTCGAGATCCTGCTCCCCTACCTCAAGGAACGCCTCTTCAGCGACGACTGGCTGCAGCGAGAGTGTGGCATCCTCGCTCTCGGTGCCATCGCAGAGGGCTGCATCGCCGGCATCCAACCACATCTGCCCACGCTCGTGCCTTTCCTCATCAACAGCCTCAAGGACTCCAAACCGCTCGTCCGCTCCATAACGTGCTGGACCCTCGGGCGATACTCGAGCTGGTGCGTTGCTGCCGAGACGCCAGAGCACCAGCAGCAGTTCTTCGTGCCCGCCATGGAAGGTCTGCTCAACATGGTCCTCGACAACAACAAGCGCGTTCAGGAGGCCGGCTGCAGCGCATTTGCGACGCTCGAAGAGGAGGCCGGCCGCAGCCTCGAGCCGTTCCTCGAACCTGTGCTCAAGACGCTCGTGTTCGCATTCGACAAGTACCAACAAAAGAATCTTTTGATTCTGTACGATGCCCTGGGAACGCTCGCCGACTCGGTGGGCTCGGCGTTGAATCGACCCGAATACGTCGAGATCGTGATGCCGCCATTGATCGCAAAGTGGCAGGGTCTCGACGACACGGATCCGGATCTGATTCCTTTGCTGGAATGCATGTCGTCGGTCACCATCGCCGTCGGACCGGGCTTCTTGCCCTACTCGCCACCGGTCTTCCAGCGCTGCGTCGGCATCGTGCACGAGAACCTCGCCGCAGCGGAGGCTGAATCACTCAAACCTGCCATGGAACAAGACGTACCGGATCGCACTTTTATTATTGTCGCACTGGATCTGCTCAGTGGCTTGACCCAGGGCCTCAACACGACGGTACGCGATCTGGTAGCCGGCTCGCAGCCATCGCTGTTGCCGTTGCTCAGCCACTGCATCACCAACGTCGAGGCGCCCGTGCGGCAGTCGGCGTATGCCCTGCTCGGCGATCTGGCCATCTCGTGCTTCGACCTGCTCAAACCGTTCCTTCCATCGATCATGCCCGAGTTGATCCGACAGATCGAGCCGGAACCCAAGATGGAGAACGTCTCCGTGTGCAACAACGCGGCCTGGGCCGCGGGTGAGATCGCGCTGCAGTACGGTGCGGATCCAGAGCTGACGCAGTGGGTGGACGAGTTGATCAAGCGGCTCGTGCCCGTGCTGCTCTCGACGAAATCGGTCAAGTCGCTCTCCGAAAATGCAGCGGTGACCATCGGCCGACTGGGTCTGGTGCAGCCTCAGCTGGTGGCGCCGCATCTCGAGGTCTTTATCGAATCGTGGTGCCAGGCGCTGTGGGATATCAAGGACAACGACGAGAAGGACTCGGCGTTCCGCGGTCTCTGCGAGATGATCCAGGTCAACCCGAACGGCGCCGCCAAGGGCTTCGTCTACTTTTGCAACGCCGTCGTCAGGTGGTCTACGCCGAGCGCCGAGCTCAACGAGATGTTTAGGAAGATCTTGACCGGGTTCAGGGATATGAGCGGTGCACAGTGGGAGGTGCAGAAGCAGCAGTTCCCGCCCGTCATCGTGCAGAGGTTGGCGGATCGATATGGGCTGTAAACGCGGCACCCCATCCTCAGCATTTTCCTTTCTCATCACACATTCTGTTTGGCAATCTCGTCCACCGATGAAACGGGGCCGAGCAGTCTTTCACACCCGCATGCAATCATAACAAACCAACGCAATCATTCAATCGCACCAAAGCCTATGTCTGCCTTTGCTGCATCGCGTGCGATTCACGATCGATGCTTCGGTTGAAAAGAGTCTAGGCTCATCGGATAGCGATATGTTTCAGACGTCTATGAGGCTGCACAGCAGTGCATCTTCGGGAGACGGAGAGGGGGGAGTGAGTCCACATTGCGATTTCATGCTTTGCTTGCACAGCCCATTGCGGTGGAAGCGAGAGGAGAGAGAATATTCTTTGACGTTTTTTCCTTGACACAGCCTGATTATTTCCGAGGGTGGTCCGTGTTGCACACTGCACACAGCCGCCATCTGTGACGTCGTTTCGAGAGTGCTGTGCGCCGAAGCGCTTCGGCTGATTTGTGGAGCAATTTACACGACACTCTTAGCCGCTTCGTGTACGAACAACACCATTGCGTTGGGTATAAAGAGCTCGGCTTTTCCCCCCCGGACCACGATCTCGATTCAACGCAAAGGAAAGAGCAGGATATGGGATTCAACAAGAAACTCGTTCTCGCAGGTCTAGCTGTCGGTGTCACAGCGTACATGCTCTACAAGGCATCCAAGAAACATCAACCTTCACATCAAATCGCTCAGGCACCACCTCCACCGTCGATGTCGCATTCCAACTCGCACGCTTCGTCGTGGGGGTCTGCCGCAGCAGCCGGTACCGCCATCGCTGCAGCAGGCGCTTACGCAGCCCACCACCACAACCAACAGCAACACAACGTTTCCGCCACCAACAATCCCAATCTGTCGTGGGATACGCTGCGAGACTGGAAACACATCGCCAACCTGCTCTCGACGTGCGTCATGGATCAGTACCTCTACCCCTTCTACACGTTCGCGGATGTCGTGCGCATCGCTCAACACATCGCCTCCTCCGGAGCGTTGCAGCAGTGCGCCGACAGCTGGCAGCTGCCTCCGTACCTTGCGCAGGATCTGGTGAAGCTGGCGCTGTTCGACGTGATGTTTTTGCTCGACGATTCGGCGTCCATGCGATCGGAAGGTACGAGGAGGAGGGATTCGTTGGCGGGGATTCTAAAACGAGCAGCGGATGCAGCGGCGAGGTTCGACCCGGACGGTATGGAGGTGGCCTGGATGAACAGCTCCGCCCAGCAAAAGATCCACAACGTCGCCGAGGCGGAACAGTTGACCAGCAGATGTGCCTACGACGGCAGGTCGACCCCGATGGGCAGCAGTCTCGAGAGCAAGATCCTCGCGCCGTTGGTGTTGGCTCCCGCAACGCAGGGAAGGCTGCAGAAGCCTGCGTTCGTCTTAGTCATCACGGATGGCAGACCGACTGGATCCAGCGAAAAGGGGGAGAAGATCGTCAAAGTCTTGCAGAATGCGAAACGAACGCTGGCGAGCACGAGGTACGGCGAGGACGCGGTGTCCTTCCAGATCGCTGCCGTCGGCAACGATCGCGAAGCCCAAGAGTGGCTCGATTCGATCGACAACGACCCCACCGTCGGCGACCTCGTCGACGTGTGCTCGGACATCGCCATCGAATCGGCCCAAGTCAAGCGCAGCACGGGCATCGAACTCACCCCCGAGCTGTACTGCCTCAAGCTGCTCCTCGGGCCCATCGACACTTCGTACGATGCGAGCGACGAGAACGAAAAGGAGAGCAGCTGGGATCGCAGGGCCAAGCGCAGGAGGGAGAAGAAGGAGCTCGAGAAGAGGGAGAAGCAGCAGAGATTTGCGAGGGAGATGGAGGCGTTCAGGAGGGAGAGGGATGCAGCGTTGCAGGGGGCGACGCCGGTTCCGAGTGCCGGGGGTGCGCTGCCCCCGCAAGGAGTGGATGCTGGGTTGAGCGGGTACTCCCACCAGCCTTCGTATCCCCCACAGGGGCAGGGGTATTATCCACAACAGCAGCAGCAGCAGCAACCGTACCCTCCGCAGTCGTCGTACGGCGCTCCCCCATCGCAGCCACCTTCGAGCGGTTACCCAGCTCCAGGAGGTCAAGGATACTACCCCCCTCCTCCCAACAACACCGGGTACCAACCCTACGGAGCCGCTCCGCCAGGCGGGCCGGGTGCACCACCGCCGTACCCGCCGGCGTACTCGCAACCGTCGTACGGTCAGCGTGATGTAGGAGGTGGATCGAGCTATCCGGGTGCAGGAGGTGGATTTATGCCGGGTGCGGGTGGATTTGCCATGCCCACCCCGAATGCTGGTGGCGGGTATGCGCCGCAGGGGGAGGGACAGCAGCAGCAGCAGCCGCCTCCGTCGGGGCAGCCGCTGTTTGGGTTTCCTCAGGCTCGACCGTCCGGGTACTGAGATCTCTCTCGCGCCATGCGCAATGTGTGCGTGGAGGGTAATGCAGCGTGTTTGCGTTGCACGCTGACTGTGGTTTTGACAAAAAGTGCACGAGCCGAATCTGAGCTGGAGGGGTATCTGAATGTGTGTGTGTTCGCCATCAACTCTCTCGTATCTTTGCCTTGACGTCCTGCAACCGCAGCAGCAACCGTCTCCTCTCCTCCTCCCACCGATCGTCAAACCGATCGATCCTATCATCCACACCATCCTCCTGCTCATTCAACACATCCTCTTGCTCGGGTAGCGTCTTCCCCGGTAAAAAATACACTGCGAAATCACCCCTCTCATCCTCCCTCCTACCTCCCCCTGTCGCAGAAGTCGGGATGTTCGCGGCTAATCGGTCTTCTCTTTCACGGCAAGTGGTTGGGGTGTAGAGGAAGCTAGCCATGCGTCTCTTGAGGCCTCGGAGGGTTTTGCGTTGGGAGTCGCCGGTGAGGATCTGCTCGGAGAGGGAGCGTGCTTGCCATAGGAGCGAACGGTGGAGGAGCGAGGCGTCGATCTGGTGCGACGAGAGCGCGAGTTTGGATGCGGACCGCGCTTCGATCTGCGCGCGGCGTTGGGCGAGGGTGGCGGCACGATCGGATTCCGAGTCGCGCTTGAATTGGGTGAGCGTCGAGGTGAGCACCCCGAAGAGCCGGTGACCGCGACGTGCGGCTTTGGGATCGCCAGAAGCGGTGCGAGTTGCGGAGCGTGGTTTTTTGGAAGCAGGTTCGGGAGGATGGGTGGAGGAGGAGGTAGCGAGCGCGGTATGGGAAGCGTGGGATTCTTCCGGGACGGGCGAGAAGTTAGTGCGTTTCAGGGAGCGCCGAGAGGCGGAGGGGCTGCGCGAGGGGTTGCGAGATGCTGTGGGGCTGGTGCTCGGAAGCGATTGCGGCGTGGAGGATCGTTCGGTGCGTCGTGTGGGAGACGCTTCGACGGTGGTCGACGGTGGCGGATCGGCGTCGTTGGAGGAAGAGGATGGACCAGCTTGCGCGGGCGCGGACTCTTGGCCGTGCTGCTCCATCTCGACGGCCGTCGTGCCGATGCGGCAATGTGGTCGAAGAGTGTAAGAAGAAAGTCTCGTCACGAAGAAGAGAAGCAAGCTGCGCCCCAAAAGCGGGTCCAAGCGCCAGTCCGAGTTCCGAGGGTTGAGCGCAGCGTCTAACAACGTTCGAGTAAATGGAAGCGCGTCGCCGATGTCTCACAATTTGTGCGCTGTTTGGGCGGTGCAGTGAGTGCACAAGCGCTTTTCTGGCAGCTGTGCTGTGCTGTCGCTGTGCGCAAAGGGACCCTTGTTGAGCGTCAGATAGGCGCGCTTTGAAGCTTTCTTTCCTTCCGTCCTTCCATCGCTCTTCTTGTTACCTATCACTTGGTCTTGCTCCAACCCCAAGCCTCACAGCATCAAGGCGAACAGCACATCAAGCGCAGACACGCTGCAGCTCTGCAGATACCCCGAATCGCGGTGTAAAGTATCGATCGCGCAGGGGCCTTGTTGCAACGATCGCGTCTAATGCAAGAATAGCCTTCGGTTGCCTTTCTTTCCACAATGGACGACTTTGACGACTTTGTCAGCCCGCGCGGTCAGCAGCGCGGCGGGCGTCAACAGGTGCAGCAAGACCCTTTCGCCGACTTTGATCGTTCCAACGACTCGTTCGGCGTCCATCCCTCCGCTTCGGGTCCCTCCCACGTCCTCGTCGATGCAGACGATCCCGATCTCATGGGAGACGACTTTAACGACTTTGGTGCCGGCCACCGTGGCGCCTCTTCGCAATCCCACCCGCTCGGCTCATCCTCTCGATACGCCAACGATCCCTTTGCTACCTCGACTGCCTCCTTCGATCACCACGATACAGCCATGGGTCTCGATGCTCCCAGACCCAACTTTGGCTCTCACATGCACGGCAGCGTCGAGTCAGGTCTGCCTCTCGCTGCCAGCGCACAGACTCCCGCTGGCTATCAGAATGCAGGCTATTCCACCGAGGGCCCTTTCGCTGATGCTTACGCTGCTAGACACAGCTTCAAAAGCATCGAGGCAGACGACGAAATGTCCCCCATGGACGACTCCAAGTACCTTCCGTACAACACGTCCGCTGCCAACGGATACAATGCAGCTGGTCGCAGCAACGCCAGACGATCAGCCCTTCGTGCGCCAGGTCTCACCTCGGGCACAAGTCGCAAGCCGCCGCGCGACGGTCTCATGGATGGCCTCAAGAGGAGCATGCGCACGCTCAAAGCCGACGTAGACACTGTGCTCCGTCGTCGTCGACAGCAAGAAAAGCGTTCCGGAGACCGCATCGTCCAGCTAAACGACCCGCTCGCCAACGACAAGAGCGACTTCCTCGACAACTACGTCAGCACTTCCAAGTACAACGTCCTCACCTTTGTCCCCAAATTCCTCGTCGAGCAGTTCAGCAAGTACGCCAACGTCTTTTTCCTCTTCACCGCATGCATCCAGCAGATCCCCGGCGTGTCGCCCACCAATCGATGGACCACCATCGTGCCCCTGGCGCTCGTCCTCCTCGCTTCCGCGTTCAAGGAGATCAAGGAAGACATCAAAAGGCACCAATCCGATTCCGAGCTCAACGCCCGCATCTCGCACGTCCTCGATCCCGGCTCCGGTTCCTTCGAGCCGAGGAGGTGGCGGCACATTCGCGTCGGAGACATCATCCGGGTCGAGAACAACGAGTTCTTTCCCGCGGATCTCGTCCTCCTCTCCAGTTCCGAGCCCGAAGGGCTGTGCTACATCGAGACCGCCAACCTCGATGGCGAGACAAATCTCAAAATCAAACAGGCATCGCCCGACACCGCCAAGCTCACCTCTTCCAGTGCCGCCTCTACGCTGCGAGGCAACCTCACCTCGGAACAGCCCAACAACAGCCTCTATACGTTTGATGCCACGCTCAACATCCAGCTCAGCTCCACGCCCGGTTTCAGCGGCACTCCCATGCGCAAAGCACCCCTGAGCCCCGAGCAGCTTCTGCTCCGAGGCGCCCAGCTGCGCAACACCCCTTGGGTGTACGGTCTCGTCGTCTTTACCGGCCACGAGACCAAACTCATGCGCAACGCCACCGCAGCACCCATCAAGCGCACCGCCGTCGAGAAACAGGTCAACGTGCAGATCCTGCTCCTCTTCATCCTGCTGCTCGCGCTGTCCGTCGCTTCCTCCATCGGCGCCATCGTCCGCAACACCGCCTACGCGTCCGAGATGAAGTATCTACTCCTCAATGAAGAAGGAAAAGGCAAAGCTCGTCAGTTCATCGAGGATATCCTCACCTTTGTCATCGCGTACAACAACCTGATCCCGATTTCTCTCATCGTCACCGTCGAGGTGGTCAAGTACCAGCAGGCGACGCTCATCAATTCGGATCTCGACATGTACTATGCGCCTACCGACACGCCTGCGCTGTGTCGAACCAGCAGTTTGGTCGAGGAGCTCGGCCAGATCGACTACATCTTTTCCGACAAGACGGGCACGCTTACGCGGAACGAGATGGAGTTCAAGCAGGCGAGCATCGGCGGCATCTCGTTCACCGACGTCATCGACGAGAGCAAGCAGGGGACCGGCGAGATCGGCCCGGACGGTCGCGAGATCGGCGGCCAGAGGACGTGGCACGAGCTCAAGGCGGTTTTGGAGGGAAGGACACCCGACGACGGCAGCAGCGCCGTCATCGACGAGTTCCTGACGCTGCTCGCCGTCTGCCACACGGTCATCCCCGAACGCAAGGGCGACAAGGTCATCTTCCAGGCCTCGAGTCCCGACGAGGCGGCGCTGGTGGCCGGTGCAGAATCGCTCGGGTACCAGTTCACGACGCGAAAACCGCGTTCGGTGTTTGTCAACATCCGCGGCACCGAGCGCGAGTGGGAGATCCTCAACGTGTGCGAGTTCAACTCGACCCGCAAACGCATGTCCACCGTCGTACGATGTCCCGACGGCAAGATCAAGCTCTACTGCAAGGGCGCCGACACCGTCATCCTCGCGCGCCTGAGCGACAACCAGCCGTTTACGGAGCAGACCATGATTCATTTAGAGGATTACGCTACGGACGGCTTGCGAACCTTGTGCATCGCGATGCGCGAGGTGAGCGAGCAGGAGTATCGGACGTGGTCCAAGATCTACGACCAGGCGGCGGCGACCATCCAAGGGAGGAGCGAGGCGTTGGACAAGGCGGCCGAGATGATTGAGCAGAGGATGTTCCTGCTGGGTGCGACGGCGATCGAGGACAAGCTGCAGGACGGTGTGCCGGATACGATCCACACGTTGCAATCGGCGGGGATCAAGATCTGGGTCTTGACGGGCGACAGGCAGGAGACGGCCATCAACATCGGTCTCAGCTGCAGGCTCATCAGCGAATCCATGAACCTCGTCATCATCAACGAGGACAACCTGCACGACACCGCCGAGGTGCTCAACAAACGTCTTGCCGCCATCAAGAACCAACGCAATACGGCCGGCGCCGAGCAGGAGGAGATGGCGTTGGTCATCGACGGCAAGAGTCTGACTTTCGCGCTGGATAAGGAGCTCAGCAAGGTGTTTTTGGAGCTCGCCGTGTTGTGCAAGGCGGTAATCTGCTGTAGGGTTTCGCCGTTGCAGAAGGCGTTGGTGGTGAAGCTGGTCAAGAAGAACATGAGTTCGTTGCTGCTGGCCATCGGCGATGGCGCCAACGATGTCAGTATGATCCAGGCGGCGCATGTCGGCGTGGGGATCAGCGGTGTGGAGGGCTTGCAGGCGGCGAGGAGCGCCGATGTGGCTATATCGCAGTTCAGGTACCTGCGGAAGCTGTTGCTGGTGCATGGAAGTTGGAGCTACGCCAGGTTGAGCAAGATGATCCTGTACAGCTTTTACAAGAACATCACGCTGTACATGACCTTGTTCTGGTACTCGTTTCAGAACAGTTTTTCCGGTCAGGTGGCGTTCGAAAGCTGGACCCTGTCGTTCTACAACGTCATCTTTACGGTGCTCCCGCCGCTCGTCATTGGCATCTTCGATCAGTTCCTTTCGGCGAGGCAGCTGGATCGATATCCGCAGCTGTACGGACAGGTGTACTTTGACAAGCGGCGGTTCTGGGGTTGGACGGCCAATGCGTTCTTCCACTCGTTGGTGACGTACCTCTTCGTGACGGTCATCTTCTGGGGCAGTCCGCAGTTGGCGGATGGATATGCGAGTTACAGCTGGATCTGGGGTACGACGCTGTTCATGGTGGTGCTGGTGACCGTGTTAGGCAAAGCGGCGTTGATCTCGGATCTTTGGACCAAGTATACGTTTGCGGCGATCCCCGGTTCGCTGCTGTTTACCATCGCGTTCCTCGCCATCTACGCACTCATCGCCCCGCGACTCGGGTTTTCGAAAGAGTACGACGGCATCGTTCCCCGCTTGTACGGGTTGAGCGACTTTTGGCTGGCCATGATCGTCGTACCCACCGTGTGCCTGCTCCGGGACTTTTGCTGGAAGTACTGGAAGCGCACGTACAGGCCAGAGAGCTACGACATCGTCCAGGAGGTCCAGAAGTACAACCTGCAGGACTACAGGCCCAGGATGGATCAGTTCCAAAAGGCGATCAGGAAGGTCAGGGCGGTGCAGAGGATGAGGAGGACCAGAGGGTTCGCGTTCAGCCAGACCGAGGGCAGTGCCGATCTGATCCGCAAGTACGATACCACGATCGCCAAGGCTTCCGGGCAGTGAGAGGCGCGGGGAGGGGGTACATTGCTGCCAGGCCCTTCTCTAGACGAGAGAACAATGTACTATTGAATGGTTTGCGCAACATTCGAAGCGGTGTGCGAGATCGTGCTGACAACAACTGCATTCCGGTAAGTTGTGTGAGGATGCTCGCAAGGTGGTGAGCGAAAAAGTGGTAAAATGTTAAGTTGTGCGGTAAAATTGCGCACGTGACGCCAAACACGCCTTTTTCGGGCGGGCGGAAGTGTTGTTGTTGGAAGCCGTTTCCAGAACTTTTTCCCAGGCGCGGCAGCAGAGCAGCGTTCCATACTGCACACAGTGTGGAGGCGCAGACAGGGTTCTGACTTTGGACTGCATACATCTCTCCCATCCAACACCATCACGGCATCCTCAACGGGCATACAAGGCTTAGATCATCGCATCAGCATCGAGATCCGGACATTCGACAAGAAGCTTGCACGAGGCTGTGTTCAAGTCAACCGTCGATCCAAAATCAGATGAAGTCGGCGTTCGTCTAAGATCTCCCGCCGTTTTTCCAACCCCACCACTTTCGGAAAGCACGAAACAACGAAAACGTACGGCCAACATGATGTCCGAAGTATCCTTCAGTACCAACCTGGACCTATCCACCACACCGATCGTCCGATCGCGACGCATCAGCTGCCTACCCCTCGATCCTTCCACCCTCACCTCCCCCACCAAAGCCAAAGACACCCTCCAAACCCTGCGCCTCGAGAACGTCGCCCTCATCGAGGAGCTCAACAACATGGACGAGCAGCTTCGACAACTCCAAGCCGAAAAAGCTTCTTCTTCCTCCTCCTCTGTACTTCACCTGTCAAGTTCCTCTTCCACCGATTCCTTGTCGGATGAACATCGAAACAGCGCCGAGAACAGAAGCGCAAAGAGGCTGCTGCATCGACTCATCGCCAAGATCGCGTCGAAGAAGGAAGAGCAAGGGGTGGCGGACGTGGACGAGACGTTCGAGTTGGATCGAAGCATGGTGGTGGATCCGGAGCGATCGATCTTGGAGCCTGGGAGGACGACGCATCTTTCGACGCCGAATGGGAAGAACAGGGTAGCGAGGAGGTTCGAGGGGGATCTGTTGGACGATATCGGGTTGTTGGGCGAGGCACTCAAGGAGAGAGCTGGAAGGGTTGGGTTTGCGACTGCGGAGAGGGAGGCCGAGCTGCGCAGTGTCAAGCAGCGAAACGAGGTGCTGGCGGAGAAGCTGGCTAGGCTAGAATCGGAGTTGGAGGGGATCAGATCTGCTGCTGATGACGATGGCGATCGGGAGCGAATGGCGGAGAAGCTTTCAGCCGATCTTTCAGCAGCGCAGCAACGAGAAGCAGAACTGGCATCGCAACTCCTCACCGCGCAAGCCCACAGCACCGACCTCGAACGCCATCTAGCACAAACCACCGCCAAACTCGACCAACTATCGGCAGAGCAAGACCTGATCATCTCTGCAGCAGCCAAGAAATCATCCGCCCAAATCGAGGCACTCACTCTGCAGTTGGCCGAACAATCCTCCACCACTACTCCTGCCGCTTCCTCCGGCGTGGACTCGGACCGCGTGCACGAGCTCGAGTCGCAACTCGACCTCGCCAACGCCTCCCTCCTCTCACTCCGATCCGAACACTTTTCGCTTCAGTCGCAGCTCGAACAGCGTCGTTCCGCAACCAGCGACGTGCAGGTGATCTTCGACGAGCTGAAGGAGAAGCGAGAGAGGCTGTTGGCCGTGCAGTCGCACAACGAGAGGGTGAGGTGGTTGGAAAAGGTCGTTGGGCTGCAGCAGAGGATCGTGCAGCTGCTGGATCGACAGGAGGGCAAAGACGAGTGGGTGGAGTATGCGAATCAGCTACGTGAACAGCTCGCTACGCTCAAAGAAGCGGCCACGCCGGTGCCGGTGAAGGAGCGAAAGGATGCGGTGGTGGAGGCGGGCATGACAACTGTCGACGAGAAGAGAGACGAAATTGTGATGGCGTTGAAGGGCGAGGTCGAGGACTTGGAGGCACGCGTGCTGCGTCGTAACGAGCAGATCGGGTCGTTGCAACGACAGCTGAAAGGTGTGGAGAACGATCTGGCTCGTTCGAGGACGAATCAGTTGCTCGCCGAGGAGACGGTGGACGATCTGGAGTCGGAGCGCGACGAGCAGCTAGAGACGATCAGGTTGCTCGAGGAGCAGGTTGCTCAGCTGCAGTCTTCGAAGTCGTCGTCGTCGTCAGCGCCGGTTGTTGATTCGGACATGCAGACCGCAGCTGCAGACGTCGTCGTCGACGAGAGTGCGCTCATCGAGGCACGAGAGACGATTTCTGGCCTGGAGACGAAGCTCGAATCGCTTTCGCAGGAGAACGCGACGTTGCTGGGTCAAAAGCAAGCGCTGGAGCAGGACATCGTCTCCCTCACCGAGCGTATCCAGCACCACTCCACCGCGCTCACCGAAAGCAAGGCCCTCGACGAGCAACGAGACGAAGAAATCTCGACCCTCAAACACGCCCTCCTCACATCCACCGATCGTCTCACGTCCACCCAAGCCGACCTCTCCTCCCTCACCGTTCAGCTCGCCGAGCATCGCGAATCCGCCTCCTCCTCCACCGAACGCATCTCCACGCTCGAATCCGATCTCGACACGCTCTCCACCACCCACGCTGCGCTGCTCGCCTCCTCCTCCACCACACAGTCCGAGCTAGACACCGCGGTCGCATCCATCGCCACCTTGACCTCGGAACGCGATGAACACCGGTCCAAATGCTCTTCGCTAGAGAGCGGACTGCAAGAGCTCCTCTCGAAACACGCGGAGCTCGAATCCATCCTGGCAGCGAAGGACGAAGCCCTCACCCAGAGGAACGCGGAATACTGGTCGCTCAAGGAGGAGCTGGCGGAGCTGCAGGAGGAGGCCGAGAGGAGCCGAGGTGAGATCGCCCTTCTCGCCGAGGTCCAGGAGCGGTTGGAAGCTGCCACCCGTGACAAGTCGGAGGTGGAGTTGCGCGTGGCAGCGCAGGAGGAAGCGTTGTTGAGGTTGAAAGGGGATGTAGCTTCGGCGAGGAGTACGGAGGAGATGCTCAACGAGCAGTACGTCGCTTCCCAGCGCCGCGTCAAGGATCTCGAGTCCATCGTTGCTAGTCTCGAAGGCGAAGCGAGACAAGGAGAACAGGATTCGGATCTGCAGGCGAAGCTATCGGAAGCGCAGACGGAGGTGCAGTACCTGACGAGCAGAATCGACGAGCTGGAGGAAGAGCTGGGTCGAAAAGCGGAGGAGATCGAGGAGGCGGACAGCAAGATCCTCGATGCGCTCAAGGAGAGCAAGAAGTACGCTACGCGGTACAACAAGTTGAGCGCCAAGTTCGAAACCCTGCAGACGGAGGTCAAGGCGAAGGAGGAAGAGGTGAGGAAGGTCGAGGAGGTGTTGAAGGGGGAGAGGGAGAGGGTGAAGGCGTTGATGATGGAAAAGGAGATGGGAGGCAGTAGGGGAATGGTCAGGAGCGGTAGTGGCGGGGGATTGGCGGGTAGGAAGAGATCCAAACCCGATCACGATGAAGCTGCGCACGAAGACGACGGCGAGAGCGAAGCTACACCGTACCGCAAGGCGGTATACGCACCATCCCCCTCCGCCCGCACCACGAGTGGTTCGTCCTTCACCCCGGTCCGACGTGCTGCCGTCCCACTCAAACGCTCCCACCATTCCAAACCTACCAACACCACCCCCGTCGTCCTGGGTCACGCGACCCCTCCCCCCGGCGGCATGGTACGCAGCACCTCCAACCCCTCCGAACTCATCGCCCAACGTCTCCACGCTTCACCACCCTCTGCACCCACACCGAAACCGCTGTTGAGCGACAAAACCAACCTCGCTCCTGGAGGCGGTGGTGCTGCGGGCGTCAGTCGATTGAGCTCCAAAGGCGAGCGGTCGGAGATGGTGGTCAAGCCGAGCAAGAAGGGTTTGACGAGTTTGCTGCCCAGCAGCAGCGAGGAGAAGAAGGTGCTGGCGGGAGGAACAGCAGCAGCGGCAGCAGCAGGAGCAGCAGGTGGTGGAGCAGCCGACTTCTTGGCCAGGATGAAGGCGCAGCGCGCAGCGGCGGCTGCTCAGCGTGCGTGAGACCGCATCATCGTCGCTTTGGAGCGCGTGAACATCGACATTCGTTCGCACATGCATTTTGATCACCACAGAACATACATCGCATCGTCCTTCGGATGCCCGATTCTTGAGCACATTTTGATCGAACACAGACTTCTCAGACACATTCCTGCACGGGTCTTTTGATGTTTGTGTTGCATGTTCCATGGGCAGTGTTCTCCACGTGAGCTCCCGAACGATGTGAATCGCTGTTCCCCTTGATGCCTAGTAGTATGCTCCCTGACCAGCATAGCTCCCCGCCGGGGCGCCCAACCCCTTGCCTCCCTCTGCACCCCTCTCTCCTCCCTCCTCATCCCCCTGGATCCCCACCAACCCGACTCTGGCCGGATGATCCAGCTCCAACAGATGCAGCCTCTCCGCCGCCAACTCCACCCCGCCTCCCGCACCCCTTCCCACATACCCATCGCTGCCCGGCCCCCACCCCGGGCTCGGCAGCACATACCGCTTCACCCCCAACGCCGTCCTCCCCCTGGGAACCTTGGCCAACACCTCCTCCACCCCTGCCACCGGCTGAAACGCCACTGTATCGTTAAGCTTTCGGTACGACCCCAACCAGTGATCGACCGTTGCTAGCTCTTGCTCCACGAACGTCTTTTTCGACTTTAAGAGGGATGAAGAGGAGGAAAGGGAGACGATGTGGGCTAGGGAGGCGTCCTTGAGCGGGGCGGAGGAGAGGAGGGAGGAGGAGAGGGAGAGGTACGCGATCGCGGTTCCGAAGCGGGAAGAGGACTCGCCGTGATCGATGGCGAGCCATTTGTACGCCATGCTCCGGTGGAACGTGGTGGAGAAGGAGAGGTAGCGCAGCAGGTTGGACGAAATATCGAGGTCGGGATCGAGGTGGTTGGTCGAAAAATTGCTGGAGGATGTGGGGTGGATGTCGTGAGGGCCGCTGTGTTTCGGTTGCGTTTCCTTGTTGCCGATCTTGAACTTGCTGAAGAACTTCTTCTTACCCTCCGCCTTACCATCCACCGCCGCATCCTCGTCGTCGTCATCCCTTCGATCTCGGCTGGCACTCACACGCCTCGCCAGATCATGCTCGTGGTTGGCACTCAACCCCATCTCCTTTCCCCCACCTCTCTTGACCTTGCCCTTCTCGCCTACCGTCCGCAGCAACCCCACCGCACTCTCCATCTCCTCCACCACACTCAGATGCAGCTTGGCCAACAAACTCGCACTCGGATGGTCTTTCGCTAGAGGAGGTCCCGGCGTCACCGTATCCACCGCCCTCCCCACACTCGGGCTCACCAGCTTGCGTATCGCCAGCGCCTGCGCCTCGGCCAAACACACCTTGCTCAACGCCAGCGTCGCTTCCGTCGTGAGGTCCGGTGGCAAGCCCTCGACTCTGCCGACTTGATCGCTCCATTTGGGAAGCAGGTCGGTGGAGAGATATGCGAAAATTCCGGCGGATCGACAGAGGGTGTCTGCCGCCCAGCGGAGACGGTCGTCCTTGAGCTTGCGGGCGTCGGAGGAGAGGGAACGGTCGCGTTCGAACGATCCGAGCGAGGCGACGGTGGCAGCGGCAAAGTTCGACAGAGTCAGTGCGTAGGTGAGAAGCACAGAGGCGAGTTCGTAGTACAACCCCGATAGGCCGACTCGTTGCGGACCGCGGAACCGTGTCCCCGAAATCGAAGTGCGCCATGAAAACACCGGTTCGTAGCGGAGGATGAGATCGTCGGTCTGAACGCAGTTGAACACGGCGAGCATGTGCGGCAGATACTCTTCGATCGTCTTGACGATCGTCAACCAGTCGCTAGCATTCCCCCCCGCCGCTACACTACCCCCACTGAACGCATCATCCCCCTTCTTGCTTCCGCCGCTGCCGCTCGAGGTGCTCCGAATATCGCTGCTGGAAGAACCATCCTTGAAGACGGCGGTGGACGACGTACCGGCGCGATTCTCCTTGAGCACCGCGCGCAACCGTGCGCGCAGTTGGGTGGTCTGCGATACCTGCGAAACGAGATCGGTGGTGACGAGAAAGTCGCTGAACGAGATGGTGCCTGTCGTGGGCAGGTCGTAGATGTACATGATGCAAGCGCAAGCAACAAGATGGTGGTGAGCGGGATGGAAAGGCCAAAGGCAATAAATGTGCCAAGAATTCTGTCCGGCTTCCCCACATTTTCCAGCCGAAGCATTTCGCTTCTCTGTCGTCGGTTGATTTCCGAAAGGAAAGGTGGCTTGGACCATGTCGCACAGCGCGACACCACCAACACCAACACCAGCTCCTTTTGGACGCCGCGACTCGATCAGACTCTCGAGCTTCACGCGATTCACACAGCTTGCACAAACGCACATCTCACTAGTCGTATGACTGCAATGCATTGAATTTCAGACTGATCCCTTTCAAAACGCCATACCGACCTCGACGTCGACCGCATCTCCCGCGGCATCATCACTTCCGCTAAGTTGCACGCGGCGCATGCTCATCGCCGTATGCCCAGCTTCGCTATCCCCTCCGTTGCTGTCGACACCATCCAAGAACTCATCATCGCCCTCTTCATCATGCAGATCCGCTCCCACCATCTCCACCTCTTCCACATCCACCTGATCCTCGTCCTCCTCCCCGTCTTCGTCCCCCGCCAAACCGTCCATGCCTGAGCCATCACGTCCACGCAGACTATCCAGCGTGCGCGACGGGTGCAGCTCATCCATGCGATCCTCCTCGTCGTCCAGCGCGCTCGTGACAAGCGCTTCGTCCACCACTTCGGCAGGCATGATGCGACTCGATGTGACCAGAGACGTCGTCGTCGCAGAACGTCGTCGCATGCCAGGCCGAGCAGGCAGCGGATCGAACGCGGATGATCCCACACGCGCCCTGCTTCCGGCGATGCTGCTGCTCCGCTCCGAGAAGGGCGACAGGGTGACGATCTGACTTGCGCCGGACCCGGATGGCTGCAACGATGCCGATCGCAGCCCGAACAGGCTGGATGACGAGGCTCGCGTCAGCACCTGCCGATCTGGCAGACTCGTGGCTCGGTCCATCGACGCAGCCATGCAACCTAGACTCGAGGTCCTCGGCAACGTCATCGTTCCAGATCGAGGCAGGCCCGCGCCGCCCGGTTTCGCAATCGAGACTTTGTCACCGCTCACGTCGGCTGCCTCGCCTTCCCCTCCCTCGTCGTCCTCCAGCAGCGCGCCTGCGCTCGTCTCCGGACCACCTTCCTGGCTGTCCTGCACGCCTGTCGTAGGACCCGACTCTTCGTCGATCTCGCCGATCACCGACATTCTGCCCGGATATCGTGGAAGATCCTCGCCCTCGTCGGCGAGCCGCGAGCCGTCTTCGCGGAACAGCTGGGCATAGGCAGGCAGTAGCGGTTCTGCAAAGGGCACAGGCAGCGAACCGCCGTTTTGCGAAGCCTCCGCCGCGGCAGCTGCCTCTGACTCTGTCCCGTTCGCCCGTGGGGCTCGCGTGGGAGACGGCGTCGCAGCCCCGATCGGGACCGGGCCAAACTGATCCTGCACCTCCTTCGGCGGCGCCTCGGTGAAACGCACCGGCACGCACATGACCAGCACCTGACCCCACTCCTCGCCATCCTGTCCCGTCGCGACGTTCGATTTCAGTCCGAATCCGAGCTTCACCTTGAGCTTGTGACGAACGCGGACGTACGGACTCTCAAAGTCCGGGATCAGTTGAGCGCTGCCAGCCTTGCGCGCTGCTTCCACGTCGCTCGATACCAACGGCAAGTTGATCGTCATTCGAACTCGACCTTTCGTCAGATCCACCCCCTCGGCGTCGTCGCCAGAAAATGCATACGTCGCACGAAGGCTGGCGGCTGCCGCCGATCCTGTGCCGCTTGTGGCTGGATTTGCGCTTGTACTGCCTCGAACCTCGGCGTTCGACCCGGCAGCCGACGCCTCGCTCGGCTGCTCCAGCATGGAACTTGCAAATGTCGAAAGGCGGCTCATGGCCGTCTCGAAGCGGCTCCTTCTCGGTCCTCGCGCGGTTCGAGCGCCTCCTCCGGTGGACACGCTCGAGCTCACGCCGACAAGGACATCACCACGTTGGGAGTCTGGCATCTGCGCGTCCGAGTTCCCACGGTGCACCGTGTCTCGAGGCGCCGGAGCACCCGTCTGCGAGGCCGCTGCTTCTGCAGAAGACGCCGTGCCTGACGACAGCTCCTGCGACGGTCCATTGCGGCTCGCTTCCTCTGCAGCGGCCGCGCCGAGGTCGAACGGGATCGGTCGTCTGCTCCGTCCAGCAGGCGCCGTAGGTGAAGAGCCATTCGCTGGCCCTGCCGGGGGCGAGCCGCTCTGACGGGTGGCAGAGCCGTGGCTACCATTGAATGCCTGCCGCAACGATGAGCTGCTCGAGCTGTTGGATCGAGTCAATGCACGCGGCAAAGGCTGCATCACGCTCGAACGTGACCCCGTGGTCACCTGAGCAGCGGGTGCGAAAGCAGCCCTCAGGCTGCTGATCCCCGCGCTCTGCGAAGTGCCATCGGGCGTGTTGGCGCCTGATCCTGCTGGGCTGGGTCGCGACGCACTCCGGGCAGACTCTACGAAATTGCTGCCGGCCCTGTGCTTTCCCTTCCGCAAGGCGTCCGCTGCCTCCGAGCCCTCGCGTTCGCGGAAGGGAGTAAAGGGAGGCGGGCCGACAATCGTGGTACGGATGCGTTCGACGTTGTTCTCGACGGGGTGAGGAGCTTTGCCTTGGTTAGCGAGCGCGATGTGGCCGAGAAGGAGCGATCGGTCGTAGCTCTGTCGCAACCGTCGTTCCGCTGTCACCTGCGCATCCGTCGTGCCGGCTGGGTCGGGCTGCCTCTTTTTGGCACCGGTAACGACCGGCAGATCAGCCGCGTCGACGTTGTTCGGCTGCGGCGGTACAGGAAAGGAGGCGCAGAAGGAGCGAGAGGGCATCGAGCTGTGCCGCTCGGTCTGCAGACAGACGAGCTCCATGTCCTTGAGGCGCAGGCCGCCCCACTTTCTCAACGCATCCCACCCCTCGGTGCGACCCACTTCGATCTGGACGCCAAAGCTGAGCACGTCGCTCTTGGGTCCCGAGACGTGGACGTGCGAAGGGAGAGAGAGCGTCAAGGAAAAGGTCAGGCCGCTGCTGGAGTCCGGCGCGATGCCAAGCTGCGGCGGCAAGTGCAGGGTCGGGCGATGGACAAAGTGTCGCAGCGGCGCCGAGGATCGACTGGTGGGCACTGCGCGCGACGAGGTGCGCGGAGGCGAGTTTGCGTTTCCGAATCGAGTGTCCAACAACGACGAAGCGCGGCTCATCGAGCTCGGCAGAGTGGGCAGCGTCGCCGACGCAGTCAACGCCGACGCGGCCGCGGCCAATTTGGCGGGATCCCGAGGTGAATCAAACGCACTCGGAGCGCGCGGCATGATCGTGCTTGGCTCATCGTCCGCTCTGAGTGCGTCCGACGCCAGGGTATTCGGATGCGTGTCGATCCGCGGTGACGGAGCCAGCGCTACCGAAGCGGTAGCGCCGGCGGGTGGACCAGAAGCGGGATCCGATGAGGGCGAGGTCGTTTGCGACAAGGCGGGCGCCGATGCTGACGGTGTCATGTGGGGCCGTCCCGCATCGCTACGGAGCTGTGGCGGCGTGCTTTCTGAAGCGAGATCGAGGCTGTCCTGCACTCTGGCGAGTGCGGCCATGCTTTGGGAGAGAGAAGGTTGTTCGACCGTGTCGCGCAGCACTTGGCTCGCTGTCGCCAGCCTGGCAAGTCTAGCGACGGGCACAGGGACGACATCCCTGCACCGTCTGACCAAGATGCTGAGGCACTCGCTTTTGATCGAATGGCGTCCGTCGGGCAAGCACTGGTTGCCAGCTTCGGTGGTTTTGCTGAAGAGCGGGTCCTCTGCATCTAGGACCGGAAGCACTTCCTTGGTTCCAGATCCGCGACGGCTGTTGGAGTGGGAGCCGCTCTCCGTTTCAGGTCCGGTCGATCTTCTGGCTGTTCTGAGCTGCAACTGTTTGGCGGTCTTGTTGAGCCACGTCGTTTTGGTCTTGGCGCGCCCGAGGGTGGTCGTCGCAGAAACTGCCACTTCCGACTCGAGAGATCGAGCCATATTGACAAAGGAGTAGTGACCTAACGGATCGTCGCCTGCGTCCTCGTCCAAGCCGGAGACTGCCGAAAGCACGGCTTGGCCTTGGACGATAGCGATCGCCTGTACGCAGTAGAAAGTGGCGCCGAACCGCGAGCGCTGCGACGCCGGCAGCCAGCCGGGAATGGAGAGATCGAATTCGGTCTCGTATTTGAGGGTCGTAGGCGACGCGGATCGGTCGCCCGTCTCGACAATCTGCACCGGGCACGAGAAGCCGTGAGGTTGGAGAAGCTGCTGCGACGACTCGGTGACTCTGATGGCGTTGAATCTGCCCGTGGCATCGACGTAGACGGAGTATCCAGTGAAGCGGACGGTGAGCTCTTCGACGTGCACCGAGGGTTGATCCGTGGTGAGGCCATCACGCGCAACAGCGGCAGCGGACGAGAGGCGCGGCACAATGAGCTTGGGCACCTCGACGACGACGGTGCCTGCGAGCGAATAGTTGGAGCCCGATTGCATGGACCCGAACATGGTGAGCCGGTCGACAAGCGGCTCCACTGCGACGCGGACGTTGCTGCAGAGATCGATCCTCTTGGGTTGAAGCGTCCTGGACCGGGCCGCCGCCGCCTCGAGTCTCAGCTGGCGACTGGCTTGCATCAGAGGCATCGATGGAAGCGCCGCGGCAGAGCGCGGAAGGTCCTCGGCCGAGACACTAGCTTGAGCCAGTCGAGGCGAAGCGTCGGAATCGGAGGGAGCGGCGAGGAAGTCGAGCATGCTCATGCGACGCTCTGCACGCGCACCGAGTGTTTCGCGCGACGTGGGCGATTCGAGCTCGTCATTGATGTCGCGAGCACGTGCACTAGCACGAGGTACTGGCGTGGAAATGGGCAACAGAGAAGGCTTGCCGCGTCCCAGACTCGAGAAGCGTTGCGGAGAGGTGACGGCGAGAGATGTCGACTCGGGTAGAGCGTGCACAGATGGGCTGGAGCTTTCTGCAAGAGCACTGTTGTCATTTGCTGGCGCCGAGGGACGAGACAACAAGATGCGCGTTTCGTCGTGAGCAGTGGTGGGAGCGACGGGCGAAGCACCGTGCAGTGCGTCATCGGCGGCGAAGTCGGTGTGCGTGATGACAGGTAGAGGAACAGTCGCTGGTGGCGCCGAAGCAGAAGGGGCAGCGACGTTGGAGCTCGACGAAGGGGTAAGCTCGTGCTCTCGCGATGATGAGCAAGGACGAATCAGAGAGGATGTGACAGCAACGGGTGTAGATAGATCGGAGAGTGAGGCACCGGCCTGAGACTCGCGGTCAAGATGGGCGGAAGAGGGGTCGGCGGCGGGCACGGACATGGATGAGGCGTCCACTACGTCGACGAGAGGCGGAGAACCCTGCGAACAATTATGCGAAGCCAGATCGAGGTCCTTGGCATTCGTGGAAGAGCAGGTGGATGCGGAACCGTCGGGTTGGTCTACGGGGGAAGGTAGTGAAGCCACGGGAGGCGAATCGGCGAGATGCAAGTCGGGCGACCTGGTTTCGCTGCGATCGGCGGCGTCAGACGACGAGTGGGCTGCGAGAGGATGCTGGACTTGCAAAGATGATGTATGCGTAACCATGTGATGGCGCCCGTCGGCGTCGAGGCGGGCTGGTCGGATGGAGGTGGGTAGGGACTGGGTGTGTTGGTGGTGGTGCTGGTGGGACTGGACGTTCAAGCTGCGCAGATGCGGCGAGGCAGCTGCAGAAGCGCGAGCTGAGGATCTGGGTTTGGACTTGAGCACGGATCCTAGGAGCGAGGAGCGGCGGGACTTGAAGACGGGACTCGCCCTGAGCTTGGGGTCGTGTGGGTTGTGCTGGCGATGATGATTGGCGACGAAGCGCAAACCATGCTCGGGAGGAGAGGTGTCGAGGTTGGAGGATGACGCATGCGAGGATGATGCATGCGAGGATGACTGCGGGACGTTGTTAAGCTGGACCGAGCCAGCATCTGACGTGGAGGCAGGAATGTTCGAGGGCATGGTGACAGCAGAACCGCGAGAGAAGGGATGGGACGGACGTATGACTCTGTCGATCCCACCGGGTCATGCATGGACGACGCAAGCAGCTGTGGGACCAGCCTGTACAATTTTGAGACTGTGCATCAGCCGGTGCGCGCAGTGGTTCGGTGCGTTAGAGGTAAGCGACGAAGAAGGTGGTTTGAGAAGTTGATGAAGGCATTCAAGACATTGCAGAAGCAACGAGTGGGAAGTAGCGTGCGGCGGTGTAGACTGGAACCAAAGAGAGCGAGAGATGCAACTGCTGTTGGCAACAGCTGGTTTCGAAGTGAGTGAGCAAGTGGGTATCGAGCAAGATGAAGCCGTGTCCGGTGCAGATGCAGAGACGGTCGAGAGATGGTGGAAGGCTGCGACGAACGAGAGAATAGGTGGGGAAGCAACAAAGCGAAACGGAATCAGGTTCCGTCCGACGAGCGGCAATGGTGTTCTGTACCAAAGGCGATGGTCGTGTTGAGACAGACAGAAGCGAAGATGATGCTGCGTCGCTGTCCAGCATTGCACAAAGGGAGCAGCAACAGCTTAACCTTGGCTACGGCAGCTCCAAAGACGAAGTGACAGCCGAGGAGGCGCGTGCATCTTTTGCGGTGGGCGCAATTTTGCGGGATGCGGCTTTTCTACAGTTGTGCAGCAACGCGTGCAGCAGCGATCTGCACCAGCTGCAGAAGCACACAGTCGGGGTCCAAACTGCGGGCGTCGTATTTTCTTTCCCTTTGCGCTTCTTCCACGCCAACCGACATTGAACATCTTGGCTGTGGAACGTCGCTGGTTGCACACAGCTTGCACTCTGGCAGGACAAGACGATGGCTGGTCGATGTTGTGGGCAGCGATGGACCATTACAACCGTCTCCGTGAGCTTGACCCTGAAAGCAAGCGACGACGAAATCGCAGATCTCGCAGTCACCAATCGCCTCGGCATATGCAGCGGCTCGCTATTTCCAAGATAGGCGCGGCCGGGGCACCAACGCGGTCACTGACAGCCGAGGAGAACATCAAGAGTTCATCGAACGACTCCTTCAGCCGAGAGAACATCAAGAGATCATCAAACGGATGCTTCAGCCTACTGTCCAGTCAAAGTTGAGATCTGCCGCTGTCACAGTATTCTGGGTCAGCATCTGTGCCATCCTTTGCTGGTTCCACAACTCGATGGGCTGCCACGTCGGACGAGTGCCGGCAAGGTCGGTCTTGACTCCCAAAAAAATCGCAATCCGATCGCTGCTCTCCAGGTGTCCGATCCCGATCCTGCCACAGTCTTATCGCCCACCGTCCAACGCTCGACCGCCCATCAGCTGCCATACCATATGTTAGACCGCTAAAAAGTCAACCACACGTGCCCACATCATTCCACTACACCCGCCCTTGGTCGTCGCCGCTCCCGATACAACGCCCCTGCATCCCCCTACCTCGTCCTCCGCCTCGCTTATCAACACGCTTGGTGCAGTTGCCGAAAGTGCCGCATCCCCTGCCTTCTAATCACCACCCAGAGACGCTGTTGACCGCGTAGGCGCTTTACCCCCCCGCACATCCCTCACACCTGCCTTTGCCATCCTCTCCTCATCATCATCATCACCACCACCACTCCGCTTCCTCACCACCACATTCATTCGAGGCCAACAATACATCATAAAGGATCATAATCACACAAATACAATCACTTATCCCCCATCGCATACCTAAATGTATAACAGTCCAGTGCCTCCTTCAATATATAACACCAGCCGCCGCCTGATTAGTGTTACGCCCCAAGGGTCTGACAACCTTGACGCGTGGCGTAGTTCTGGTACAAGGGGGCGACAAGGCTTGGGGACAGGGTACCTGGGGTCCAGGTGTAGTCCAGGTAGACACCAAGAGCGCATTGGGTGTTCTGAGAACGGTCTAGTATAGTGCTACTAGTGAGGGTAGTATAGAATACAATTGATGAGCTTCTGTGGGGGGCTTGTCCAAAACAAGGATACTATAAGTACTGGTGCAAGACCCCCACGCACACAAGGGGTCCCTGCATACGGATTGCAGGTATGCGTGGCGACCTCTCGAGGGCTGGCGGTTGCATAGCGTGGCGCCCCCTACGCGTCGCACCCAAGGTAGAAAGCGCGTGGATGTAACAGATCTCTTCTCGAAGAAGTACATCGTCATTCCTGTCAACGAAAATGATCACTGGTATCTCGCCTTGATCATCAATCCGGCATCTATCCTTGTTGACCACAATAAGGACAGCAACAGCGAAAAGGACAAGGACGAGGTAGCTGCGTCGCTGATGTTGCCATCAACATGGCAGTCCCCAGCGCTTGAGCAGATTGCAGACACCGAACATGATCCGCTCAAGGCTGAACCGCGTGTCGAAGATAAGCCCGCTGCGAGCTCAGAGCCCGGCACATCACCTTTGCCATCCGCAAGTCTTCTGTTGCACACGGCCGACAACCAATCTGATCCCGCTCCTGTTCCTATGGATGTAGACACAGAACTGTGCGCCAATGGATAAGCAAAACGGAGCACGGACCCTGCAAATCTTGATCAGACCTTGATCATTGCCCTTGACAGTCTTGGACAAAGACACGCAAAGCTCGGCAACAGGCTGTTTGAATACCTCTGGCGCAAAGGCTGGGACAAGAAGAAGCCACATCTGTCAGCATCAGCGCAACGATCGAAGCCGGAACCAGAAAGAGAGCCAGAAGCCAAAGGCCATGCCCAGGCGCTGCCAGTCCCAAAGGAAACTTCAAAGTTGCAATTGGCTGCAAGCTCCACCGATGCGTCCAGGATTCAAGCAAGGGAGTTCCACGGGAATGCTGGCGGATCAAGAGACAAGAAAGCAGTGGCAGAAGTGGCGAGCATGCGCTCTGTACCCGTCCAAGACAAGCGACAAGCGATTGGAGCCGCAGCTGCCAAGTTGACAGAAGCAGAAGCATGGGGCAAAAGTCTGCCCAAGGCCGCATACATAAACGCCTCGGTACCGGAGCAGCCCAACTTCTGCAACGGCGGGATCTATCTCCTACACTATGTTGATCGCTTCTTTTGGGATCCGGAGAAGCTGCTTGCGTCGATTGTGGACGCCAGGAGCAAGATTGCCGAGAACAACAAGGCTAATCCTGCAATGCGCAGAGAGGTAAGGAACAGGATCAAGAATCGCATACAAGCTGAATGGGAGGCAGGCGAGGTCAGCTCGAAGCGTGCCTACTGGCGGTCCAAAGTGTTTGAACTCTCAGAAGGATGGGCTGCTCACCGGAGGATGACAGAGGAGAAGGTGGCAAAGAGCGAGGAAGACAAGGCGATGGCGGCGAGCGATGTGACAGATGCGACGGCGGTCGCTTCTCATCAAGTTCAACCGTCGATAGCAGAGGGGCAGGTCGAAGACACGCCTATGCCTGACGTGGAGCAAGCAGTCCACGTCACAGAGCAATCGAACTCCGCCGAGGACTCGACCGCCAAGCAAGATTCACGACCGTTGGAGCAAGAGACCGCAAAGGGTCTTGGCATCGAAGGCGCTTCTCAAGACGAGTTCGAGCGTTCTGTGCACCACTGCGCACACGGGGAAGATATCAACAAGAAGGCCTTCGTCGAGAACGTCCTTGTCCAAGCGTTGGCCAAGCAGACGGGCCCGCTGTCGCCTGAACAGCTTGGCGGGCCACAACAAGAGGACCTCAAGCACGAGCAGAGCATCTCCTTGCCTGTGCAGAGGTCTGCGTTTGAATGGTTTCGAGACAACATCAACGCTCGCACCTTGCCGCTGTCCACCGTCGGCAGTGATCAACTCTCCGCACCGATGCGACGGGCGTCGCAACTACATACCCGGTTGTAGCCGATCGCGTGGGCGGGCGGTCTATGCCATTGGCGGGGTGAGCATCCCGTCGGTGGGCGATCTCTTCTGTTGATGGATGCCTTTGACATTTGCCGCCGCCACTCTTCCAGTCGTGTTCCCCGCTCCTTGCCCACTCCTTCTACACTGCAACGCTGCCTCCCCACGCTCTCTGTGCTCCCTCGATGCATTTTCCTTGTCTGCGACGCGCCTTTCCTGCAATTTTTGTGGTACTTTTGCTACCACACTCTGTCCTGCATGTTGCTCTGTACGCTCTCTATTGATCGCGATGATGTATGCTCCTCTTGGCATCCTTCCTTGACCGATGGCAATACAACCGAGTCTATATTTGTTAAAGTTGCATGACGCGCTAGCGATGCGCTAGCGCCTGAGTCTGGAGGCTGCGATGCTGATCGACGCCCTATCCTGATTGACGGAGGCTCCCTCAAGGTTGTTCGTCTCCCCAATCTATGTTACGTTTCCATTCGGCTTGTGCCATGTCCCGCTCGATGAACTTGCCCCAGTTGATTAAGCGTCGACGTGGGAGAAGGCATCTCTCTCTACCCTGTCCGGGAGAGGTCTGCACCCTCGAAATTTGTAGTTGATGATTTCGGCACAGGCGTGCCGCGCGTGGTTGGAAAACAGATTTGATTCTCTGGCAATCTATGGTAATTTGCACAAGCAAGACCGAGCTTATCAGCTCTGTCCGAGACCCGCTCCAGCACTTGACGCTCTACCTTGCGTGTACATGGTGAATAGGAGAAAAGAACGGCCGCTTCGTATGAAAAAGCATCAGCGTGAGACGAGGATCGCCGACGGCAATGTCACTCGAAACCGATCATGCGCCGTTTGCACGCTTGTACAAGGCAGTGTCGACCGATCTCGGAATGACTGGCTGGCCTCGGCGCATCGAGAAACGTGACTTTCGACAGTCAGCTTCAGTGCATCTCCGCAAGAGGGAGTGATGGTCGATTCTGCTGCAGCTTACGCCAAAGCGGAAGCTGATGTTATGGGCAAAAGCGTCCTTGCCCCTACGGACGCGCAAGTCGCAGCGCAGTGTGTTACGCCCGCGACGCAACAGCAATTGCCAGGGATCGGGAACCTACGCATCGGCCGGCCGGTCCCGGCGCACCCTTGCTTGACTGCAGCAAAGGCCCCACCGGGGAGAACTAGTAATCCGGTGGCTCCACCAGATCCCATCTGTCTCTCCCTGTTGATTGTATTTTATTCTACACCCCCATAGGACAAAATTCTAGACCTGATTCAATTGAGTTCCCCACCAATGCCACCTGCAACGTACCGGACCACTGCGCCCAGTAAACCGCCCCTGGCCTCACGCTCCCATCACCGGACCTTGAGGTTGCCAGACCACAGGGGCATAACAATTCCGTCCTTGTGCGAGACGGGTGGTCTTTTGACTTCCATCTTTGGAGGTGCGACTTCAGCAATTTTTGCTTTTGGAACCGTCAAGCAAAGAGTGAGGCGTCGCAGGCGCGGCCGGAAGGTGTTGAAGCTTTCGGAGATGGTCGTTGAAGATCGAACGTCTTCTTCTTCGGTGCATTTGACTTGTAAATGACGTTGGTACAATGGAGGCTTTGTGTGAAAGACTCAGCAGAACGACCTGAGCCTGGAGTGATCAAGGTGCGCACCCTGCGTGGCTGTGGATCTTGCGGCTGCTGCGCAGACACAGTGATAGAGCCAGGCCACGGAGATTCCTTAATTTGACAGAGTGACCTTACTCTTCACTCCGGGCTCATCCAGCCATCAAGTCCGGATCGTCCCGTTTGATACATCGCGTAGCCTTCTGATGATTGACGCCGATGCGCGAGCGTAGTTGTTGAGGTCATCCGACGAGGAGTCGCAAACAACCATCTGGATCTGATCTGCATCACCAGAGGCGCATGGATCAAAGTCGAGAAACCACTTTTGCAGCTCCCTTGCGCTCTCGCATCCAGGCGTCAACGTAAGGCACAGGTTGCCACACTCTTATACGTCAGGTGTATTAGTCAACACCTCATAGACGTCACTGTATCAAATATTGACTTGGAGGTTGACAGCAACGCCGCATTGCAAGGAATGTGGATTGACCCAAACGGCAGCGTGATTGCGTTCACAAGATCTCCACATGTCTGAGACCACAATGGCTTGCAGGCGCACCTCAAATGTCTGCGATGAAGATTTGGAAGAATCGTCCAACAAGGGCGATGTTGGGCTGGCCTTGGTCCTCATGCGTTTGGCGCCGCAAGACAAGCCAACAAGTTCATTGACACTTGGCTCGCAGGTGGGACTTGCCAGCTGTGTTTGGGGCCAGGTCTGCAAGGTCAAGGGAGCCATGGACGAGGAAGGCCAATGTTGAGAGGTGCTCACTGCACTTGATAAAGGCATCTTTCTATGTATGCAATCGATCATCTTGGTTTGAGACAAAGGTGGCGGTTTGTGCTTCATGTTGTGGCTTGACCCAATGACAGGGTCCAGATCTGGGCTGTTACGTTGTCACCGGGTCTCGCAGTCGCGTTCGTGTATCGTGTATTGTAGACACCGAGGGTTTTTCGGCCGAGTGCGTTTTTCGGCTGAGTCTTTCGAGGCTCAGTTGGCATCGCGCTCGCCAATCACACCCTCATCACGCTCCTCATCATCGTTGAATCGAGATTGTTTTCAGTCAAGTCGTTTGTGCCTACGTCAACGTCCCAGAATCAATGCCTTTCGGTCATTGCTTCGACCGTTGCTGGGTTCTTTGAGTGCTATCGGCCCATCGGGACGGTGGCGATGGTTTCGTGTCATGGGGCGGTTGCTCTGCCTTGAATGGAACGTTTCTGGATGCGCAGCAGAGGATGCCGTAGCTTGGGGAAAGGATGCCTCACCTTTGCGTCGTCTCTCCTTGGCCTGCAAAGCCAAGCTGTCTTGCGTTCCATCAAGTTTTCGCTTGATCTCTTGGCTGGACGGGATGGATGGAAGAAGTTGTACCTTGTCTGCATTGTCCACGTCGTCATCACTCTCGACAAGGATGGCGTCCTTGTGCGAGAGCCTGCCTCGTGTATTGCGGGTGACGCACGGCGGCATGTCTTGAGCTTTTGCTTTCCCCTTTTCCTGCTTTGACATGGCTTCGACATCGATGAACACTTGAGGTTCGACATCAGCAGGAGTCAAATGCTTTCTCGGATGGGTAGAAGATGTGAGTCTGACATTGGAGGAGCGGAGGCTGCTCCGCTGTGCTGTGCCAAGCGATCCCTGTGAGTGCCGAGCGCTGTTCTTGTCGTCATGCAAGGTGTCGATAAAGGAGGTGTGATGGGTTGGGCAAGAGGCAGACCAATGCGGTGAAGCGCGCTTGCGGGAGCGTGAGGGAGGGAGAGACGTCTGTCCAAGTACGTCACCAACGGGTGGCACGCGTAGCGGTACTTTCGGCTTTGGTGTTGAGCCGCCTATGCCGTGGAGAGCCTTTGAGTGGTCATGGTCCTCCCAACTCGGTGCGACACAATTGCGCGCCATGGCTCCGCATGTGTCAGTTGGATTTTACGTGCGGCACTGATCATGGCGTAGAATACAGATTCAACAGACGACGAAAGTGCGCAGGTCATGCCGACATCGGAAAGGCGAAGTTGGATCAAGTTTGCTGAAGGATCCGATGCAGAAGCGTGGACAGTGATGGCGGCGCAGTATTGGGGCCAAGGACGATAGGCCTGATAGGCCGGCCACGGAAGGGTGGTGCTGAATGGCAGAGCCGATGGTGTGGATACACTGCTCTCGAGACTGCAGACTTGCTGTTGGCAAACAATTGCTGAAAAGACGCAGTGCTTGCGGCCGCAGCCTGCTCCCGTGAAGATCCTAAAACGAGCGAAAAATGTACGGGTCCTAAGACGGCGCAACCGACAGATGCTCCCGACTTGGCTGGGATTCAACAGCCGGAAGTGGGGGCTCGAGAGGCCACGTCTGCAGGCAGGAGAGCGGCAGTGCCAGGGTCGACGGTCGGAACACGGGTTGCTGAGCTGCGAGGCTGAGCAGACAAACGAGAGGAAAGCCGAGTAGATCGCTTTGAGAAATGGCGTCAAAGCTGCTGGAGGGAACAGAAGGGCTGAGAAGGCATTCACCTGCGGCTACGGAAGGCTGTGGACCGGCAAGAGCGCTAAAGCCAGCTTGAACGATGCTGACAAAGGCGATCTGCTGATCAAGGTTGAGTCTGAGGGCCAATGCAAGCCTCTCTTTCCAAATGAGCAGCAAGACTTGTGCCGGCGGCGGTTGCATCGGGTGCCAACAATGGGACGACCTGATCGGCTCATGGAACGTCGAGCACTCCGCAGTCTTGCAGTCTGGAGAAGCACAAGGACGAGGGCGAAGGGCAGAGAAGGCGAACTTCTGACCGCAGCGGGTACGCTTACGGAGAGGCGGCAAACTAGCACCAACTGAGGCTGTCGGAAGGAACCCGGACAACAAGCCGTGATGGTACCTGACAAGCTGCCAGGCTCATAGTGTGGAGCCGTGCTGACGCGCAAATGGTAAGAGACCCAGAAGAACCAGACGGAGTGGCGCGCTTAGCCGAGGACAGTGACAGGCAATCCAAAAAACAAGAACAAAGAAAATCGAAAACCTGGTCAAGACGAGTGAGGTGAGACATGGATGGCGGCAGAAGGTGACAGGGAAGATTGGTTGCGTGGCGTGAAGGCCGGCTGGGAAGAGCAACCTTTTTGCGCAAGACAGGCGACCCGCATCCAGGAACACTCAAACCTCGGACGCAACCTTTTTGCGTTGTTGAGGTGGACGCGCCGGCATCACACCACCAGCAACCGCTCTGCCAAAGTTCGGCTGCTTGCTCAGCTGTGACCTCGACTTTGGTTGCCCTCGGTCGGACCACTGCCTAGTCCGTTGCCAACAACTTGACCACAACTGGCGTTGTGACGAAATTTCGCCCAGCAGGCCTCGCACATGAGAGGTATTGTGCCCTGGAGCGCGTGACTGTGGAACACCCTCGTGAGGTGACTCTGCAAGTGTTACATCCACGCGCTTTCTACCTCGGGTGCAATGCGTAGGGGGCGCCACGCTACGCAACCGCCAGCCCTCAAGAGGTTGCCACCTGCGCGTGGATACGCCACGCGTACCCGCAATCCGTATGCGGGGACCCCTTGCGTGCATGGGGGTTTGCACCAGTACTTATAGTATCCTTGTTTTGGACAAGCCCCCCACAGGAGCTTGTTGATTGTATTCTATACTACCCTCACTAGTAGCACTATACTAGACCGTTCTCAGAACACCCAATGCGCTCTTGGTGTCTACCTGGACTACACCTGGACCCCAGGTACCCTGTCCCCAAGCCTTGTCGCCCCCTTGTACCAGAACTACGCCACGCGTCAAGGTTGTCAGACCCTTGGGGCGTAACAGTGGCCTCCTCCTCGTATGTTAGAGCGCCCCACTTTCCAAAAATGTAAATTTGGATCCAAACGACAATTTTCGGATCCGAAGCGTCTTTTTTACACAATCTGAATCTAAGTGTTAGGACGTCAACGCGCGGATGTAGTAATAAGGGTGTTAGGACGTCGACGCGCGGATATAGTAATAAGGGTGTTAGGACGTTGGTGCGCGGATATAGTAATAAGAGTGTTAGGACGTCGACGCGCAGATATAGTAAATAATGAGGGTGTTAGGACGTCCGAGTGGTAGGACGTCGACGCGTGCACATAGGAGTGTCTGAAGGCCCTATTTCGCTCGTCACGAGGATATCGAGGTCTAACATCGATTGGCATTGGTGCATGAGAGTAGCGACGGCATGGTAGGCCGGCTCTGATCTCACAGCGGATGATTTTCATTTCCCAGTCAGCCTCGCGTACATACACGCAGCGCAGCCGAGCCAGAGATGGGTTGGGACAGCGTGTGGAAACAAGCTTTGCACTGCGCAGCCCATCGCAGCCTCGAGCCGTAATTCTACTGTGATTCAGCTTGGAAAGAGTGCCTGACACAAGCGGTGAAGCACGGACGACAGCTTCGGCCAACGCCAACGCAAAGGCGCTTGCTCGCCTCCCATTTTCAGATCTCACATTGATCCACTCATCGCCATCTCCATCTCCATCTCCATCTCGATTTCGATCGCCTTCTTCTTCTTCTCCTTCTTCTCATCGTCATCTCGTCCATCTCCTCGTCGATCCACCCACTCGCCTGTCTCTCGCTTCTCGGCTCTACCCCTTGATTGACAGCCGGCCCGGTCTTTGTTTCCATCCCATCGACACGTCTTGATCTTTCTCAGAACCCCGTGCATTGTCCCGTTCGCTGCCTTTGTCCGTCCTTGCAACATTCGCTCGCTTATTGCATTCAACACTTCCGACTGCGGCAGTGTCCCCTCCCATCTTGGCGTCATTGTCTCGCCTTGCACACATCCATCGCTCACCATGCAGTCACTCATGGGTGGAACGCCCATGGCCAACGCTCCATCCAACCTAGGCGTCTCTGCCGGTCCGTCTGCACCTTCCGCCAATGCGCTAGCAAATGGCGCTGGTCTAGCGAAGCCGCCCGTCTACTCGAGCGCAGAAGCCGCCGCCAATGCACAGGGTCTCGTGTATCCCTCGCTCCACCTCCATCCACTCAACGACACCTTCGCTCCCAAGCAGATCAGCCTTGCACCGCCCGGTCCGACCAATCGCATCAAGATCGGTCGTCAGACCAACGCAAAGACCGTCCCCAATCCCACCAATGGCTACTTTGACAGCAAGGTCCTCTCGCGCATGCATGCAGAAGTGTGGAGTCAGAATGGCAAAGTCTACATCAAGGACGTCAAGTCCTCCAACGGTACTTTCATCAACGGCGAGCGTCTCTCTCCCGAGGCGCAGGAGTCGGATGTCTTTGAGCTTCACAACGAGGACATGGTCGAGTTCGGTATCGACATTGTCGGCGACGACAACAAGACCATCATCCATCACAAGGTCGCTTGTCGCGTATACCTCGTCTTGACCGCAGAAGACGCGCTCAGTCTTCGACACGACTTTGCCAGCTTGTATCGAGGCGGCATGCACGGTGGGCCTCTCGGAAGCAACGGCGTCGGCCCAGGCGCAGAAGGCGGTCTTCGCAGGACCAAGGCCGGTTTCAGCTTCGACCACGTCCTCAGCAAGCTCCAGAGCGAATTGCAGAGGAGCAAGGACACTTGGAACGACCTCGGCAGCCTCACCACCACCATGCACGACATTCACGAAACACTCGGCGGCAGCGCACCTCCCGTCTCGTCGTCGGCACCTTACCCGCACCTCGTTCCCCTTCCTCCCGGATCCGTCAACGCCCAAGCACAACAACAACAACAACAGCAGCAGCAAGAACAGCAGCGCGCAAAGGACGCCGAATCCCAAGCCACCACCGACGCTCATTCCGCCACCATCTCGGCCCTCCAGTCGCAGCTCTCAGAGACACAGTCCAACCTCGCTGTCCACGTCGAAAAGATCCGCAGCCTCGAGTCCGTACTCTCCGACCACGACTCCATCAAACGCGAAGTCAGCACCATCAAGATGCAGATGGAACAGGCTAAACGCGAGATGGAGGCCGTCGCCTCTTCCTCCAGCTCCTCCTTCCCTCCCAGGCATACCGTCAACGGCTTCGGCACCATCCGCGGCGGATCCGATCTCTTGCGCTCGCTCGAGCACGACGACTTTGATGACGGCGCCAGCGTCGCCAGCGTCGAGACCGTCACCCAGAATAACGACGACGACAATGACCACGTCGGCCCGCGCGCGCCACCCGACATGCCACCTCACCTTGCATCCGACGACGCCGCCCCTACTTCCGACTCGGGTCTCGAACAGGCTGACAAGCCTGCTCCCGGCGCCGTCGATGCATTTGCTAAACAGGCTGATGAGCGTGATGCCGAGCTCCGTGCGCAGAACGAGGCTCTTTCAGCACGCCTCGAAGAACTGGCTGCACAGCTCGAACAGGCGTTGGCGCTCAGCCGAGGTCTGCAGGATCAGCACGCGCTGGTCACCGATACCGTCAAGACGCTCGAGCAGCGCGTCCAAACGCTCGAAAAGGAGGTCGAGCAGAACGCCGCAGCAGCTCCATCCGCACAAGCGTCGCACGAGTCTACGGCAGCGATGATCAAAGGCATCGAGGGGCGCTGGACAGAGTTCCGCAGCGACTTTGAAGAGAGCTGGCGCAAGGAACGCCAGGGTATGCAGACGGAGCGCGACGAGCTGCGACAAGTGGTGCAAGCGTGGGACGAGGCCAATCGTCGCATGGAAGATGAGCTGAACGGCGACGAGGTCGGTGACTCGGACGCCCTTCCAGAAAGCAGCACTGTCGGCAGCAGAGACGCCGCAGCGTCGGAGGACCTCGCGTCATCGCTGCACGACCAGAGTACGGCCACAGACGGTGTTGCGGGAGCCTCGTCGTCGTCGCTTGCATCGAGTGCGCCAAGCACTGGCCGTGCCAGACGCGGAAACGGCCGACGCGGCAAGCGGCACGTCAACAGCGCCCTCCGCTCTCTGCTCTACGGGAGCGCCACAGCTGGCTTGATGCCCGAATCCGCTGGGAGAGACTCGGAAGACGACGAGAGATGGAACGGCACCTCGCGTTCGGGTCTATCGCACAGAAGTGCTGACGACGACGCCTTGTCGACAAGCCAGTCGGTGCGAAGCATCGCAGACTCGACCTCGACGCGACCTTCCGAATCCACCGAGATGACCACGCCAGATCTAGCGCCGGACGCAACGACGGGCGATGCCGCCGCCTTGGATGCCCAGCATGCCAAGCACGATCAGCACGATCCGCGTTCACGCCCAGGTCGAGAGCGCGGCGCAGACAGCCACCACACGCAGGAGCGGGCGCTGGGTCCGCAGACGCTCGCCGCTGCCGGCGTCGTAGTGTTTGGCCTCACAGCCTGGGTCTTGGCGGGCAAAGATCTGGCTCGCCTGAACATGGCATTGGCTGGTAAGCCGTGATGTGTCAGCATGCTAGTCTTCACCATCTGTCTTTTTCGCATGTGCTTTCTTTCGCTGGCGCCTCACGCGCGTCACGATGTAGTTGTCCATCGTTGTCGACGTCCTTGTCTCTTGTCTTGTAGCAACAATTTGTCTTGTTTATGCACCCATCACGTCGATACCAATCACGATCATATGTCTACTTAGACGCGATGCCGTGCTATGTCACTCTCCTCCTGTGAGGCGTTGAATGTGATCTGCTGGACGATGCCAAAGTGCACGTTGAGCACTCCTGGTGAAGCAGATCCGGCTCCAATCCAGGTCCGTGCTTGGGCAAGCGCTGAGAGCAGCCTAACGATTTTACACCTCTGTTAGATTAGCCACGCTGTGGGTCTGAGCGGCGCGCGGCCCATCTCGACACGCTGTGGTGCACGGCATGACAGTCTTCCGAATCGGAAAATCCGATGGCAAAAGCAGAGACCGTGCAGGAAACTGGGCCTTTGGATGATTCCCGTTGATGAATCGATGGATCTTCTCATCGCGTGGTCCATCTCATCCATCGTCTACACAGCAAAGCGTCCACCACTTCCTGCACTGGATCTTGCTAGGCACCTCATCTTTGGACTCGATCGCGCTTGGCACCATAGATCCGAACCTCGAGCTCAACTCGCACGTAGCCATTTTATATCGACCATGGACGTACCTATGCAAGACGCCAACCGACGAGGCGGAGGAGGACGACGGAACGGGCCTGCCAATGCTCGTGCTGCGCGTCGCAGCGACCCGTACGCTCGCGACTCGAGAGCACGGCCCAACGCTGCTGCTGCTGCTGCTGCTCCTCGCGACCAGAACAGTGCACCATCTGCTCAATCGCAAGCCGGCACGTCGTATGCGCCTCCCGAGCTCAGCATTCGTGGGTCGAGCGGTCCCACCTGGATCGTCGTGTCCAACCTCGTCGCTGGTACATCGCTGGAAGACGTGCGTCTCACCTTCGGCATGTTCGGTCGTGTCGAAGAGGTCAAGCAGCGACCTCCGCCCTCGGCCAACCACCCGACAGTCTCGTTCGAGGTTGCGTTTGACAAGCGAGAGAACGCCGAATCTGCGGCGGAAAAGTTCAACGGAGCACTCGCAGACGGCAGGATCCTGCAAGTGTCGATCAAGAAGCCCGAGACGCCGCGCGACGCCTACAGCCAGTTCAACAGGGCTACGGCACAAGCTGTTGCGCAACGACCTCGCGAAAAGGCCGCCAACTTGATCCCTGCCCCCGCTGCGCTGCCTTACACACCTACACCGGCAGCCGCCGTGACCGCCGCCATCCCTACGGGTCCTGCCAGCATGCGCTCTCGTGCACACACGGCAAGGCTTGTCGAGCCTCGCGCCAAGCAGTCCAACGTCGCAGCGGGCGCTCAGAAGAATGCACCCGCAGCTGGCAAAGCGTCTGCTGCCAACAACGGCACTGGTAAGAACAAGAGCAAGGCTGCCAACGCTGCCGCCGCCGCCACCACAGGTCCCAAGAAGGCCACCGGCGCAGCAGCGGCGCCCAAACCGCAATCTCTTGCTCAGCGGATCCCGGAACCACTGGCGAACCGTCTGTTGACGCAGGAACAGGCGCAAAAGCTGCGCGCCGAGGAGGCCAAGAAGAAGGCCAAGGACGAGGCACGCGCCAAGGCGATCGCAGCCACAGGCAAGCATACCGTGCTGGGCAAGCGTCTCGGTGGTCTGCCACTGGCGCAGAGGTTGGTGCAGTCGGCAGGCACACCCAAATCGGACCAGAGCGCCATCCGAGCTGCTGCAGAGAAGAAGAAGCGCAAGAGGGACGCGGCCAAGGCGAAAAAGACCAAGAAGACCGGTGCGTCTGGCAGTGGGATGGATCTCGACGGATGATCGACGTTATCATCGAGATCTGCATCTCAGCCATCATTCTCCCCCCAATCAGAAATCTTTCCTGCGTCGCAAGCGATCAAGCATGTGCACAAGGCCGGCTTTATCGTTGAGTGAGTGAACGACTTGCAAAAGGGGACCAGTATGCTTGCTCCTTCGGTTCGGCGTGCAAGGTGTTGGCCGCCGTATGTGCGTGATTTTCGTCCAGCAAGACTGTGAGATTGACAGGTCTCCCCGCCAAACGGCAGCAGCGCAAAAGCGTTGATGAGGAAATTGACACACACGCGCGTCGCGTTTGCACTTTCACTGCATTGGGTGGGATATTTAGCTGATAGAGTGCTCGCCTGCTGCCGACTGCGCTTCTGCGGTGCTTAAGATGCATGGCGCTCGTGTTGCTCTTCGTTATTCTGGCTCAGCTGAAGCTCGATTGCGCTGTCTTCGACCTGCTCCATCATCTCGTCTCCCCCGTTTCGCCTCGCTTCCTTACAAGTATATACCTTCACGAAAGCTTGAAAGCCGCGCATAGCAACAGCATCCCCGCCTACAAGCAGACGCGGTCATGGCCACCCCTCGGTCATAGATCCTTCCTAATCTACTGAACGACGCTTCGAGGGCCAACGTTCTCCATCGCAGAACAGCTCTGCTCGCCTATACCCACCGTCTCTCTCCTCGCCAGCTCGCCGCTGCTCACCACCCAAACATGCACATCAAGACGCTCACCATCCAGGGATTCAAGTCCTACCGAGACCAGACAGCCGTCGAGCCCTTCTCTCCGCATCACAATGTCGTCGTCGGCCGAAACGGTTCGGGCAAGTCCAACTTCTTCTCTGCCATCCGCTTCGTCCTCTCCGACGCCTACACCTCCATGTCCCGCGAAGAGAGGCAGTCGCTCCTCCACGACAGTTCCAGCTCCACCTCGGCCACCCTTTCGGCGTTCGTAGAGATCGTCTTTGACAACAGCGACAACCGCTTCCCCACCAACGGCACCGAAGTCATCCTCCGAAGAACCATCGGTCTCAAGAAGGACGAGTACAGCATCGACCGCAAGTCGGCCTCCAAAGCCGATGTCGCCAACCTCCTCGAGTCCGCCGGCTTCTCCCGCAGCAATCCATACTACATTGTCCCGCAGGGCAGAATCACCCATCTTACGAATGCAAAGGACCACGAACGTCTCGGCCTGCTCAAGGAGGTCGCCGGTACGCGCGTCTACGAACAGCGCAGGGCCGAGTCCATAAAGATCATGGAAGACACCAGCGCGAAGCGATCCAAGATCGACGACCTCCTCGAATACATCGAGAGCCGTCTGCGCGAACTCGACGACGAGAAGGAGGAGCTCCGCGAATACTACGAAAAGGACCGCGAGCGCAGATGCATCGAGTACACCTTGCACCAGCGCGAGCTCACAGAGTGCGCCGAACTCCTCGAAAAGCTCGAGGACGAGCGCAGACGCGACGTCGACGCCTCCAACGTGCGCAGGAGCGAGTTCAACGACCGCGAAAAGCTGCTCGCCCGCCTCGAGGCCGAGCTCGCCGAGACGGGCCAGACCATCGAGCAGCGCAACCTCGAAAAGAACCAGCTCGAGCAGGAGAGGCGCGATGTTGCCAAGCACCTCGCCCAGATCGAGTCGCTCGTAGAAGAGCTCGAGGAGGTCGGCGAGAAGCGTGCCGATCGCCGCGGGGCTCTCGAAGCCGAGCTCGCTCGCATCCGTGTCGAGATCCAGCAGAAGCGAGCACAGCTCGAACAGCTCCGGCCCACCGTCGACGCACTCCACGCCGAAGCCGAGCAGCTGCGTTCGGCGTTGGAAGAGACAAAGGCGCGAGTCGCTGCGCTTTACAGCAAGCAGGGTCGTTCGGCTCAGTTCCGGAATCAGCGCGATCGTGACGAATACCTGCGAACCAAGATCACCGGTCTCGACCAGTACCTGCGCCAGCAGCAGACGCGCGTCGAGGAGACCGGCCGCGAACGTGCCAGCGTCACCGATCAGAGGGTCGCCACGCTCCGCAAGATCGAAGAAACCGAGGCGAGCATCGAGAGCCGAAAGGATGCTGTGCAGCAGCTCGCCACCGAATACGCTGCAAAGCGAGACCGCCGCGACGAGCTCTCGGAGGTGCGAAAGGATCTGTGGAAGGAGGAAGAGTCGCTCCGATCTTCGCTCGCCTTTGCCGGCACCGAGCTTTCCAATGCACAGCGCAAGCTCGTCGGTATGATGGACAAGGCCACCGTCCAGGGACTGCTCGCCGTGGAAAAGATCGCGGCTCAGCTTGGGTTGGACGACAACGTCAAAGGTCCCATCTACCAGCTTTTCGCGGTGGATGACACGTACAAGACCGCCGTCGAGGTCGTCGCCGGTGCTTCGCTCTTCCACGTTGTTGTCGACACGGACGAGACGGCGAGCAAATTACTGGAAGTCATGAACCGCGACAAGAGCGGCCGCGTCACCTTTATGCCCCTCAACCGTCTTCACCCCAAGGAGACCGATTTCCCCACCACGCAGGATGCCGTGCCGCTCGTCAAGAAGCTTCGCTTCGACAAGGCCCTTGCGCCCGCGTTCCAGCAGATCTTTGGCCGCAGCATCGTCTGCCAGAACCTCGAAATCGCTTCTGCTTACGTGCGCAGCCACGGCGTCAACGCGGTCACGTTGGACGGTGACAAGGTCGAGCGCAAGGGTGCGCTCTCTGGTGGTTACCAGGATCCGAGACGCAGCCGGCTCGACGCGGTCATCGATGTGCGCAAGTGGAAGACGCAGAGCGAGACCGATACAGCAAAACAGTCCGAAGTGCAACGCCGCCTCACCGAGATCGAGCAGGAGATCACGGGCCTGATGGGCGAGATGTACACGTTGCAGCATCGTCGCGACGAGGCGCGAAACTCGCGCGGTCCGCTTGTGGATCAGCTTCAGCGAGCACGCGCCGAAGCCGACGACCTGGCTCAACGGTTGCAGAGCATCGAACGGCGTGAAGCCGACCAGAGTCTCGAGCTCAAAGCCGCCCAGACGCAGCGTGCCGAACTGCAGGAGGAACTGCGCACGCCCATGTCGCAGGGCCTCACGCCTCAAGAGGCGGCTCACTTGGAGACGCTGCACTCGCGCGAAGACCAGCAGAAGCGCGAGCTGGCGGACAAGTCCAACACGCTGTCGGAGCTCGACAACCGTCGATCGATCCTCGAGATTGATCTGTACGAGAATCTGCGTCGACGCCAGGAAGAGATCGGAACGCAGCTCGAGGCGCTCGGCGAGTCGCTCGGTGGCGATGATGCGGCCGGGGCTACTGGTGTTCAGGACGTCTCGGCACGCAAGCGTGAGATCGAAGCTCTCCGTCGTCGCATCGCCGACCGAGAGAAACGCATCAAGGCGATCGAGACGGAGGTCGATCGACTCACCCAGTCCATCCAAGACACGCAGTCCAACTACGACAAGACCAAGGCCGACCAAGCCGAGGACGCACGCAGCATCGCACGTCAGCAGAAGAACGTCGAACGATACCTCTCGAAGCGTTCGCGTCTGCTGGACCAGCGCGATCGATGCAACCAGGACATCCGCGATCTCGGCGTTCTACCCGAAGAGGCGTTCGAAAAGTACATCAACACCAACGCGGACAAGCTGCTCAAGAACCTGCACAAGGTGAATGAGAGCCTCAAGAAGTTCTCGCACGTCAACAAGAAGGCGGTGGAGCAGTACAACTCGTTCACCAAGCAGAGGGATCAGCTGTTGGAGAGGCGGGGCGAGTTGGAGCAGAGTGCCGAGAGCATCCAGGAGTTGATCGATGTGCTGGATCAGAGGAAGGACGAGGCGATCGAGAGGACGTTCAAGCAGGTGAGCAAGTACTTTGAGGAGGTGTTTGAGAAGCTCGTTCCCGCAGGGAGGGGCAGGCTGATCATGCAGAGACGCGCGGATATCGCGGGAGGAGGAGCAGCGGCGCAGGAAGAGTCGGACGACGAGACGACGCAGGTGGAAAATTACACGGGCGTCTCGATCAAGGTGAGCTTCAACTCGAAGCACGACGAGGGGTTGAGGATTCAGCAGCTCTCGGGAGGACAGAAGTCGCTCGTGGCGCTGGCGACGGTGTTTGCGATCCAGAAGTGCGATCCCGCGCCGTTCTACCTGTTCGACGAGATCGATGCCAACCTGGACGCGCTGTACAGGACGGCGGTGGCGAACATGATCAGGGAGCTGGCGGAGAATGCGCAGTTTATCACGACGACCTTCAGGCCGGAGATGGTGACGGTGGCGAGGAAGCACTACGGAGTGCTGTTCGATGCGAACAAGGTTAGCAGTATCAGGAGTATCAGTAGGGACGAGGCGCACGAGTTTGTAGAGGCTGCGGCGACGACGGAGCCTGCGAGGTGAGCTGCGGAAGGAGAAGATGCGGGATTGATCTTGGTAATGATGCATTGTATTGTCATGAATGGTGTTTGCTGTGATTCATCGTACAGGGTATGTGCAAATAGTGTGTGATGATGTGATGCGTGAGGATGGAGGTGCACGAGCCAGCCAACGTTCTTGAGGGATTGGACCCTGGATGCAGCGCTTTTCTCCGCGGACACATTGCAAGCCGGTCATGGTGTCTTGCTGCGCAGTTAATAACGCATGCTTTCGATCCTCATCCTGCTGCCTTTCCGATCCTGCAAAAGCTTCTTTTGGCTTGAGGAACACCATTCAGAGTGCGTCTACACCATCTACCTACTCCACCGCAGCCTCTCGGATCCACCCCGCCGTGCATACAAGTATCGCGAGCATCATGCCTCGACACATCGAGATCGTCGTCAACCCCGCTTCGGGCTCGCGCCTTTCGCAATCGCTTCTCGAACAACACATCCTACCACTACTGTCCTCCTTTCGCTATCGAACTCGTTCCACAGAAAGTGCTGGTGATGCTATCCGCCTGGGATCCGAGATCGTGCAGGACCACCTGACCGCGTCAACGCTGGACGTCATTTCGATCGGAGGCGATGGAACCACGCACGAGCTTCTCAACGGCCTCTACCTCGACTCTTCTTCCTCCTCCACCTCCTTGGATGCTAAGGTGAAGGTTCGACTGGCGATCGTACCAGCGGGTACGGCGAACGCGCTGTACTCGGCCATGTACCCCAAGCTGTGGACGCAGGAACTGCAAACCCGTGCAGCGTCCGCAAAGTCCATCCGGGAGCTCGACGCGGATGTGGTCGAGGTGATGTTGAAAAGCGTCCTTTCGCTTATCGCGCAAGACGAGGAGAAGCTGTGGAGTCTACCGCTCATGTTGAACCGGTTGGAAGAGGAGGAGGAGGAGGGTGGAAAGTGGTTGGTGAGTCATCTAGTGACGTCGCATGCGCTGCATGCTGCGATACTGCACGATGCGGATACTCCGGAGATGAGGGACAAGTATCAAGGGATAGAGAGGTTCAAAGTTGCTGCTCAGGCAAATGCTTCCAGATGGACGCGAGGGAGTCTCACTCTGAACGGTCGTGCGGGGGAGGGAGTGGAGAGGTACTCTCCCGCCGAGAAGAAGTTCATACCGTTCGAGCAGGGGAGGGAAAGGGTGCAGTTGGAAGGACCGTTTCTGTATCTGAACGCGATGGTCACCGATCGGCTCGAGTCGAGCTTCGTACCAGCACCTCTGTCGGGTGCATTTGAGACGCACGGACTGCCACTGGATGCGGTGGATGTCGTCGTGATCCGTCCCACGCGGGATTGCTCTCTCGACAGCTTGAAGGAGGACGAAGCAGCGATCAGGTTCGCAGAGAGGAGGCTGGGAGAAATCACCGTGGGCATGTACAGCGGTGGTAAACATGTGGATATGGTTTACGGTGAGGACGAGCCTGTCGTGGAGTACTTTCGCTGTTCAGGGTATGTTTTCACACCAGAAGAGGGAAAGGAGGGAGGAGGGGGAAAGGGCAGTTTGGTGTGTACGGATGGGTTCATTTCAAAGAGCGGGGGGACGACGGTGTCGAGGTGGGTGGACGGTCAGCAGGAGCAGCAGGAAGGGGATAGGAGGATAAGACGAGGCCTAGCTGCTCCGCTTGTATGGTGTTGACGACAGACACAGCGTGGCAATCCTACCGCAATGATACCAAGTTCGCTGCAGCTCACATTGCTTTCCGTCGCGATGAGCAGTGCTTCTCAATCGTAGTGTGTGAGTATGTCGAGCAGTTGGGGGGTGTACAATGCATGAGGAGGGAGAGATCGCGGCGGCCAAAACGCGTGGCAATCGGGAGATGAGATCGCTCGATCTGGATGCAGAATGTGTGGCTTTTTCCTGCGGCTTTGCTACGTGGAAACCGCGCGGTTTTGATGCATCTCACGAGCCACGAGCCACGAGCCAGCCAACCACACGCGCCGCTGTCGTGCGGAAACCACACACCGCACAGTCCAGCACACACCCGTCTCCGTTTTGTGAACCAAAACCGCGTTTCTCAACACCAAACAAACATTCCTGAAACATCAAACACCATCATCTTCACCACCACCAATATCTACACACACGATGTCGTTGAACATCTTTCGTTTGGCGGGGGACTTTGCCCACCTCGCCTCCATCTTCATCCTCCTCCACAAGATCCAGCTCTCCAAATCATGTCGTGGCATCTCGTTCAAAACGCAACTCCTCTACACGGTCGTCTTTGTGACGCGCTATCTGGATATCTTTGCAGAGACGTCGTTGTACAGGTTTTTGATGAAGGCGTTCTTCATCGGAAGTTCGGTGTACGTGTTGTATCTGATGAAGGTCAAGTACCGACCGACGCACGATGGCGGGGCGATCGATACGATCAAGTTGGAGTGGTTGATGGGCGGATGTGCCGTGTTGGCGTTGGTGTTCAACTATCACTTTGACGTGATGGAGGTGTTGTGGACGTTCAGTATTTATCTGGAGGCGGTGGCGATATTGCCCCAGCTGTTCATGTTGCAGAGGACGGGCGAGGCGGAGACTATTACGACGCATTATATCTTTGCGTTGGGCGCGTATAGGGCGCTGTACATTCCCAACTGGCTCTATCGGTTAGTATACGAGAAAGAAGGGAAGGGAAGAGGATAGAAAATGCTGACAACATTGCCATCAATTGCGAAACACGGGCAGATACGTATCGGAGAACCAAGTCGATCCAATCTCGATTCTTTCTGGATTGGTTCAGACCGGTTTGTACCTCGATTTCTTCTACGGTGATTATCATGGCGCCTCCGCAACCGAGCTCTGCTCAAAGCTCGATGCAAAATTCGCAGCACGCGGTATACCGAGAGGAACCATCCGAACTGACAACTCATCAATCTCCTCTTCCCCCGGCTTCGATCTACAGTGTACTTTACAAAAGTGATGAAGGGCGAAAAGTTCGAGCTGCCCGCATAAACGCTCCTCCTTCCCATCCAGCCCAAAGGCAACGTTGACGAGAGCAACCCCTTTCGCGACGAGGTGGTCTTTTTGGGGATTCCGTCTTTTTGCGTTGGTACTCTGGAAGAAACGCCTCGGGATGTCGTTCGGCGATCCACTCTGAAGGAAGAGGATGCACGGGCTCGCGTCCCACGTACGTCGCCGCATTGTTCCCCGAATGGCCTGTCAAGCGGTATTTTCGCGCAACAAGACCGTGACAATGTGTAGATGTATCGTACACGAGATGAAGTAAAAAAGAAAACCTTACCATCTCTACTTCGGAAACAAAACAGTGGCAGAGGAGAGAGATCCGTGAGCACATAGCGGTTTGGGTTTCCAGATTGGGTGTGGTGCAACCGAACATGTCCTTTTGGGGTGGTGGTCGGATGTAATCTTTGAAGCGCTTGATATGAAGCGACTGTGGGAATGACGGTCAGCCAGAGGAAGATGCCGTTGTTGGAGGGAAAGGACTATGGCAGCGGTTCACTGTCGGTTTGCAAGCTTTTGCTGAAGTGCCGATCAAGATGTCTGCTCACTACGCGGATGTGTCTGCTCACAATCTCGCCATTCGAGCCTGACACACGGAGACGCAATGCAATTCTGTGAAACAAAGTGAATGTGGACGCTAGAACAAGCTTCAGAACTTACGCAACCCCTCCTCTGCTCGACTACGCTTTTCCCTGATCTACCTTTTCCTCCAGTTGGCGAGCTCGGTGGATCGCGGAAAGCTGATCGATCACCATGGACTTAGCTTTATCCAGTGCGGTCTGCGATCGCGTGCGTCTGCGTTGGATGAACCACAGCAGCAGGTCTAGGATGATGATCCACCAAAGACGATGCGTTGAGTCTCCTCGTTGGAGTACGAATGGTGAGGGTGCGGTGGAAGATGTGCTAGCAGCTGCGGCGGTGGCGGTGCTGGAAGAGGGAGCTGGTTGGGCTGCAGGGGTGGGAGAAGAGGAGGGAGACGGGGTAGAAGAAGAGATGGGTGGGAAGAGTGATGCGTTCGGAGCAGATGAGGATCTGCTGCTGGAGGTAGGCGTCGGTGTTGCGGAAGCGGAGGTGGTGGTAGGAAGGGCTATGGGTGTGACTTCAGACGAAGTCGCGATGGAAGACGACGCGACCGGAAAAAAGTTCGTCTGCCTCCGGACGAGTCTCGTCATGCTCGGCGTTGCAGTCGCTGCAGGGGACACTGGTCGGGTCTCCGCTTGATCGTCGCTAGCAGTCGACACGGTTGCATTTGGAGTCGTCCCCGCAGATCCTTCATGCGTCCGAGACGTGCTTCCAGCACCGCTCGATGTGGACAGCGGCACAGCAGCGCTGCTCACATCACCAGCCGGCGAAGAAGCGTTCCACCCAGAACCATCTCCTGAACCTGAGAACGACCCAACCGGCCCCACCGCAAACTTGGCATTCAACACCACAGCAACCCCCACCATACCCAACGCAGACAGCAGCAGCAACGGAACAATCACCCTCTTGAGCTTGCGAGAAACGCGAATCAGCGTTGGAGTCGCTTGCAAGTCGCTCGCACCCTGCGTCGACGATGCTGGTGCGGGCTCGGTGTACTTTGGTGGTTCCGAAGCTTGTTCGTCCTGCGGCTGATCGACAAGTGTCGCTGAGCTTTGATTCGCTGCTGGAGCATGACTGGGCAGAATCGAGTTCGGCGTTGGAGATGTCCGAAGTTTAGCTGCCAAGGTGGGGAGGAGCGCTTCCACATCGGAGCAGAAGTGGAGGACGAATGCGAGAAGGTGTACGATCGTGACACATCCTACAGTGACACCGATCCAGAGCGGAAGTCCTTGAGGAAGTGCACTACCGCTCGTCGAAGATGATGAAAACGCAACTGATGCCGGAGCACTGAAGAAGAAGCTGCCGTTGCCAGCTATTTGTGTCGTCGTTTGGTTTGTCAAGGTCGGACCCGCACCTGCTCCTCCCACCGTTCCATTCAGTGGTGGGAACATCTGCTCCAATTGACCCTGGAACGTCGACATTGCGGTCAGATGATGCGTGTAATCCGGTACGAACTTCCACGAGAAGGGAGTACACGATCGCTGCATCGGCAGCGCATCGAACCATCCTTGAAGGGCTTGTTGCTGTGCGGATCCGGATTGGCGAGCATTGCCCGGTAGAGGGCTAGCAGATAGATCGGGTAGCGAGATGCACGATGAGAGCGGACCGAAGGTCAACAGCGTCGTCAATGGTTCTGCGCTGGCGTTTCTCGAAACTGACCCTGCAGAGACAAGGCCAGCGGGACCGATCCACGTCTGGTTGGGCTGTGCGGTGGCATTGGCGGTAAAGTTCGGTGTACTCGGAGCGTTGACGGTAGCGTTTGCGTTTGTGCTGTTGCTAGAGGTGGACATGATTGCTGCTGCTAACGGCGTGGTAGAAGCCAGGGTTGCTTTCGACGCAAGTTGAAGGTTCAACGAGAAGGCGAAAGCTGGGGTTTCGCGATTTCGTGGTTCAGACCGCAATCAAGATTTGAAGGGATCGTGGCCGAAGACTACTTATCACACCATGCCCGTGTCTCTGGCTACTGCCACCAAGCTCTGAACAGTTTTGGACGACAAAGGGTATCAACGTCCCCGTGACAAGTAGCGGACGACAAAGGGAGGTGTCGATGATGAAGTTTGTTGATGACATTGCCGCTGCGATGCATGCGGTCGACGCCGACTGCGTCTTCGCCTTGGCCAGCATTCTTGCATGACGATGATAGGGACGAAGTACAAAGGGAAGCCACAAATGCAAAAGTCGTCCGAAGAATGTGTTGTTCGGCGCGTGGTGGGCATCGAAGAAAGGGACTTTCCACGTTTGGTGACGCGTTCAAAGTCGTATGCTATATGAAACGAGACAAAGGGTCGTCACAAAGACCTGTCTTCGCCGATTTGGACGCAACTTCATCGACCGAAGCCCTTTGTCCGTCAAAATTGACGTCTTGTCAGAAAGAAGACCGCCATGTCGATCGAATTCCGGCATATAAGTCGACTTGTGGATCGCATGACAGCTGAACCTTTTTGACTGTGGACCACCTCCTTCTCAACCCATCTTTGCATTCGAGAACTCGGCAGCAGAAATGCTGGCCTTATCGCAAACCAGCTCGTCGGTGAAAGGCAAAGACCGAATCGTAGCGTGGTTCTTGCTTGTACTCCACGCGTTGGTACTGGTCATCTCAGTGCTCTTGCTGCTCAGCCCCAACACGCTCTTCAATCGCGAAAGCGGCCTGGCGAATGTCAAGCTCGACATCACAGCGCTTTTGTCGCCTTTAACACTCAACGGAAACACGACTTCAAGTCAGAACGGACAAACGCATGCGTAGCTACCCGGTCCTTATGCCTGGACATCAAGAGCTCTTCATTGGTCGGCAAAAATTCCGTCCTTTACCGTGCATTCCGGCGTCGCTAAATGGCCGGTGCGAGTCACATGGTAGGCGTACCACTCGCTTTTGCAGCGCTTTGAGGCATCACAGCCTCAATCAGCCACCTGGCGCTGTGATTGGCTTTAACAATTCGTGACTGGTTGACCCACAGACCTCTTACATCTTGCATCCTCATACAAACACGAACGCGAATCGATCCGAGGCCCGTGCTGCAAACTTTGATGTCATTGTTGAGCGGCTAGAGGCATTATACATTGTTCAGACCCGTGAACGCCGACAGAACCGGAGACTATGAGCGGGTTTGGATCGACTGCGGACGCCTTCTTTTGTTTGCGAAATCTTGTGTTGCTATGCAACGCTATTGTGCTGATGCCCGGACCGGAGCTCGAAGCCACCTGTTGTTGAGGGTGACAATCAGCCGTTCAGCCATCTTGTTGGCTTGCAGGCTGCAAGTGCGATTCAAAGCACGAAGATCCGCGCTGTGACATTGACCGTGACGGGCTGTGGACCACAATGACATCGTCGGAAGCGTGACCCGGCACTAACTCTCTGGACATGGCTGTGTCGCGTGGGCATAATGGAGATTGTGCATTTTACGCCTTTTGTTTGACGTTTGTATGCTTCCGAGAGGCGCCTCCATCTTTAAGTCGGTTGTGACTTTTCGAATCGTCTTGCCTGTCAACAACGCATGTCGCAGAGTCACAGGCCGCTTAGAGATGGATTGGAGGACGCCTGCTGCACTTGGGCTGCAAGGGCGGGCGTGCATGCGGTTCATGGCAAAGGGCAAGCATTCAAAGCGGCAGAGTCGCTGTTTGAGCGTTGAGACCCGAGCTTATCATTGTTATGCAGGTTCTCGTCGGACCCTGGATTAGCACTTTAGCAGCTGTTTTCCCCCACACACTTGTCGCTGCTCGCTTTCTTGTTCCTAAGGAATTGGCTAGCATGTCTCTCCTCAGCCTGGCTTCTGTTGCCCACCAAGCTCCTTCACTCGACAGCCCGGCGCTGACTTCACGACGGCTCCTCTGATGCTGGTTGCACTCGCTCCACCATGATATAAAGTGGGCTGGCTCAGTCACCTCCCGGTGTCGCCTTCCAAGCTCTCTCCCACCAGACTTCATCTCGAACCGCTGTGATTGGCGCCCACCACACTTCATCTCGAACCGCTGTGATTGGTGGATGCTGGTGGCCGGCACGTTTCATCATGCCCGACGCACCTGCACTTGATCCAAATGGGATCTCACCAGCAGAGCAACCCTTGCACGATCGAGGCATTGTGTCAGCAGACGACAGAAAAGCATCTCCACCCGACCCATACACATCCAACACCGCTCACGTTCCCACCTTGACCAGCATGTCCCCCGCAACCACCGACAATCTCAAGCAACAAGTGGGACACGTCTCGTTCGTCATCCTGCCGCTGTCCCTCATTGTGGGGATCGTGACAGCCGACCAGTACAACCTCGATTTTGTCCGCTTGGTCCAACTCGGTTTCGCCGCGCCCCTGGACCGCCACGCTCTACCTTCCGACGACCCCCTCAGGGTCCATTTGCTGCGATGGACGTTCTTGCAATCGGCGTATTGGCTCCCCATGGTGCTCTTTACGGGTGCCATGCTGGTGCTCCTGTTCGTCTTGCTCGTCGGAAAGTTGCGCCCGGCACGTTTGGTAGACGGGCTGATGGCTGTCTTGGTGCTCATAGCGGGCATCGTCGCACTCACGACGTTGCTCAATGCGTTTGTTGGCACCTCGGTCGTGGGAGTGCTTTTCACCAAGATGGCGGCCGGCTTTGCCATCTGTAGCACCTTGGGACTCGTAGCTCAAGCGGTCGAGCTCTTTCCCTCAGCGCCGGGACGAAGCTCACTGTCCGGCACGACGCCAGCATCACATCAAGCCACACTCGGATTTTCCACTGTCACTTTTGCAGCCATCTATGGATTGGGCACCGCATTCGGCTCCAGTGCGTCGTTGTCAGGCTACCAGATCGCAAGCCTTCTGCAAAGACACAGCGTATCCTTCTCTGGGGTGCCGAATGGAGGAAGGCAAGGCTTCCTCAGCCTGTTTGTCGTTGAGGGCTGCTTCTTCTTTGCGCTCTGTCCGTTGATCGCGGCCTTGCTCGTACTAGCTCGTCGATTTGGCCGTCGACCGTCCGCAATAGATAGCGATGCCAGCACGAAAAGCAAGATTCCAGCAGCTGGGAGCGCGACGATGCAGACGGACGCCAAAGACGTCGAGCGAGCGGAAATCAGCCCTGTCGAGGCACTCAACGCAAGCTCAGACGTGCCCTCGACGTCCCCCGCTTCGACATCCGTCGAGGACAAGCGCGAGCCGGGCTCGAGCGAAAAGACCACGTTGGCAGGTCTGCGCCGCTTGTCGTCGTACTACCCTTCTCCGTTGGCTGGCATCCACATCCTCAGGCGCAACGCGAACGGCGAGGATGCACACAACCCTTCGGCTGTAATCGCTAACCTTCGCAGCTTGCAGCAGATGCATACTGGATTCGGACTCTGGGTATCGAGCGTGCTGCGCCGCATCATGGTGTTCCTCTTTGGCGGGCTGGGCGTCGACGATGCGGCCTTCGATTTGATCAGTGCCGGCACCTCGTCACGCGAGACCTTCATTGCTGGTGTTTTGATCGTCAGCAACACGTCGGTCATCCAGGCTGCCGTGATTTGGCTGGTGGTCAAGACCCAGAGCCACGCGTCGAAAGTAGAATTCGCTTCAGGGTCAGCGATCAAGCTTGTGCCTGTGCTGCCAGGCTTGCCGACACTGGCGGGCGGTGTCAGTGGCGCTGTCTCTGCCATTGCCTGGAGCATCCTGGCCACCAAGAGACCAGCTGTTCGCAAGGGCTGGAGGAAACGACTGGCTGGATGGATGGAAACGCCCTGGTGGGTACCGGCGTTGCTCACAACGTGTCTCGGCGTGTCGATCGTGGGTCTGGTTTTGGCCGTGTTGGGTAATAGCATGGTACCCGATGGTGGCTGCGGAAGCTGGATTTTGTACGTGGCTACCATTGTGACGTTTGCCGGTACCGTCCCGCAGCTGCCGCTCGCGTTGTTGCAGATCTACACTGTGCTTGACGTCGAACTCGGTCGCAGTCATCCCACGGACAGCACGCCTACTATGTCGACGGAAGAACCGATGCAGACGGCGCCGTATCGAGCAGCAACCATCCTGGGCAGCAACTCGGAGCCATCGGTACACGCACTGCGCTGGGAACGCGTAGGCGTCATGATCTCGACGCTGACCACCACCGTCTCGTCGACACTGCTCACAGCGTGGATCTTTATGCTCTCGGATGCGTGTCAGACGGTGTTCCTGTTCGTCAGCGTCGTGCTCGCCGTCGGGGGGAGCGTCTGGTTGATGCTCAGGCATACGCTGCCGTGGCGCAGGCAGAGGAAGGGGGAGCAGCAGGCAGCGTCGGGGCTCTCACAGTCGTAACGCCATGTGATGTGATGTATAGTTCAATGACACCGACGATTTAACGATGAAGCAAAGAGTTGTAGTGAACCAGAGATGTGTAAGAGATTTGAGTCACAGGCCTTGTTCATGTCGAGAGTTCGGAGGCTGTCCAACCCTCGCAACTACTTTCAGTGCCCTCAGGCTCACGAATGCGTCTTGTTTCGTGATCGACGGTTGTCCGCGATCGTCTATATGCTATCTTGGGAGCTGCTTCCTGATGCACTTTGATGGTCAGTGACGAGCGTCGATTGAGAGACTCCTGACGTACCAAAGCAGCCGACCCGTGACCTCTCGTCCTTGACGAGACCGTGATGGAAAGTCATAGTGGCTGGGGGCGGGATGCGGTGCTTGACGTGCAGTGTGAGAGTGCTGCGAAAAGTGACGCGAATTTGTGCGGAAGTCGGTTGAGAAAGTCGCGTACGGGGCTGCACTCCAACGTCGACGTTGATATTTCCGCCACACTATCATCGCATACACCACCCATCGTCAATACTCCTTTTGCAATCGTTCCTCGATCTACACGTTCACATCCACGCAACCATGGCGCCAACCGCCACGAACACAGCCTCCACCACCACTGCCACGTCCGCTGGCGCTGCGGCCCCGACTTCCAGCGCTTCCACCTCCGCGTTGCCGACCAGTCTGGAAGAAGCAACGCAACGCTACCATGCGACCAAACTGACGCTCCGCACGGGTCTCGCCAACAAACGTGTGATCGATCGATCGCTGATCGATCTCGAATCGCAGATCTACCTGTTCGAAGGCTCGTACCTGCAAACCACCTCTTCGTCCGGTGGAAATATCGTCAAGGGTTTCGACTCGTACCTCAAGAACTCTGCCTCCACCACCTCTCGTAGCGGCAACAGTCAGAATCCGGCGGTGGAAGTGCCCGTAGAAGATCGAATTTTCAGTTTGAGCAGTGCAACGTACCAAAAGAGTCTGGAGTTGAAAGCGAACGAAGGGTTGCTCGATGAAGAATCCAAGACGGGGGAGTTGGAATCGGATACAAGTGCTACACCGGTAGTGAAAAAGAAGAAGGACAAGGAAGCGATGCAGAGTGGAAGCAAGGATTCGGCGGTCAAGAAGAAAAAGGACAAGGAGAGGAGTCAGACCCCGCAGGTGGGCAAGACCGGTGGGAAGAACGCCGATGCCGGTGCCCACGCAACAACAGCAGCTGGAAGCACCCCGACGAAATCCACAACAGGCGGAGGAGGAAAGGCATCATCATCAGCAGCAGCGGGCGGAGGAACAGCTACCAAGTTGAAGAGGAAGAATACCGACGGTGCGGCGGCGGCTGCGGGCAGCAGCGGTGTTTCCACGCCTTCCGGTAAAGCGGTCAAGCGCAAGAAGGAAGATGATTGAGATAGATACAAGTATACCCGGGATGGTGGGCTCATGCCTTTCACTCTACCAAACAAACACGCAATGCCACGGCACTAGCATTCCCTACATCGTTCGAGATAGAAACGCTCGCAGACGACTGTGAAAGAGATCTTTACGTTCAGGCATCAAAATACGAGTACACTCTAACTGTATCGCCAGCCTTTCCCTCTCCCAACCCTACGCCGCGACCCGACTTCACACCCTATACCTCTTGGTACTACCCCTTTCGAACAGCGCCCTCACAATCCACACCTGCGCCACACTTATCCCTACCATCGTAACGCTCTCCACGACACTATACCAGAAGATCTTGCTCTGGGTACTCCTCACCGTGTCAAAGTTCCTATTCTCCCTGACCCTAAAGTACCTCTGCGTCCTGCCGATCTGGGTCAGCTTCTCATCCATGTTTCCGATCCCCTCTTCCAACGGAGCGCTGTGTTCCTTGAGCAGCTTAGCCGGTTGAATCGGCACATCCAGCCTCGGTTCGCTTTCCACCGTGATATCGAAATCGATGAGCTTCTCGGCGATGGTGGACATGGAGTTTTCAAAGCAGAACGTGTATTCGCCGATGGTGTTGCCCGTGAAGATGATGTCGAGTTGGCGTTCTTTGTTGCCGGAGGTGATGAGTTTCTGGTCCGGGTCGTGGACGGTGTAGTCGATGTCAAAGTGACCGCCGGATTGGACGGCGAAGTAGAAGCCGACTTTTTCGCCGACGGCATCGACCCACGCGTAGAAGCAGGAGCGCTCGTGCGGTTCGAGAAGGGTGGTGAGCGCGGCGGAGGAGGTCGGGGTGGGGAGCAGGGTGAGCAGGAAGAGGAGGGCCAGGGAGAGCAGAGGGAGGAACGGGTTGCGAGACGGTGATGGTGACGAAGCGAACATGGTGAGAAGATGCCCCCAGAAGAGACGTAAGGGGCTGGTATTGTTCCGCTTGGCAGTGTCGAGTCGTGAAAGAGCACTCGTGAGGTTCCAGTGTCGCGTGACGTTGGGAGGACGAGCTCGTGACGTGCTGAGAAGATGCCGTCGAAGGGAAGGAGATACGTAAGGTGCAGCCAGCTGCAGTTGTCGTTGTTCACAGCCGTGAAAATCGTTACGAGAGGTGTGATGAAAGCGACGACGACCGATGCCGCGATGCAATGCGATGCCAGATGATGGTGGTGAAAGGCACTTGCTGGCGAAACAAAGTCCGAGCGTCGTGAGTCTCAGAGTTGTTCCAGCTCGACAGCCAAGAACAATCCGCACGAAAAAATCCCAACTTTCTCAACACTGTATGGGTCTAACAAGCATATACTTTTGTCCACATTCTTCCACCCTTGCTCGCCACCAGACCCTTACAACCCCACACCTTCTTCCTCACCTCCTCTTGCTACTCCTCGTCATCATCTCTTCACAATGTCAGCTCCTTACAAACCAACAGCAGCCGAAGCATCCACATCCTCAACCTCCTCCTACCTCTCCTCTTCTTCCTCCTCCTCCTCTGCCACCACCTCGTCATCACAACCATCGGATCCAAGTCAACCGCAGGACTTCATCACCGTCATGTCGCACAAGACGCCGTCCAAGTTCACCGACCCCTGCGCACACGCTGCCAAACTGTCGATGAAGTGTCTCGACGACAATGCGTACGACAGGAGCAAGTGCGGCGACGTCTTCAACCAGTACAGGGAGTGCAAGAAGGCGTGGATCAATCAGCGGAGGCAGGACAGGCTGAACAATCGTCCGGGGGCTTTCGATTAGGCGCGAAGGCAGAACAGCGTGACGGAACGAAGGATGGCAAGCGGCGAGGAACAAGCTTTGATTTCTCGGATGAGCAATTGGAATCCCCTGCTCGAGCAGCTCGAAGGAACAGCAACGGGTTGCCTCGACACGATCACCCCTCTGTGATACTACGCATTCACAATACGACAAACATTGTTCGCAGACACAAACTCTCAGCTTTGAGGCATCCGGCTCCGATCTTTTGAGTCAACAGACGATCGCGATGCTGTGGAGGATGACGAGCGTGGGGTTCTTGTCAATCACCCTCTAAAAACTTCCTCGCTCCACATCCACACGCACACGCACGCACATTCTCTTCCACACGCAACGGCAAACCATCTTGAAACCATTCTCACACGTGTCTCTTTTACTCGGTCTTTTCCCCCTCCTCCGCCTCAAACTTGACCAGCACCGTCCCCTCACCCACCAGCCCGCCCACCTTGCACTTCCCACTCACGCTCTCCACCACGCCATCCCTACCGGCCTTCAAACTGATCTCGGTCTTCATCGCTTCGAGGATCACCACCGTCTCTCCCCTCTTGACCGTCTGTCCGGGTGTCACCTTGCAGTCGACGATCTTGCACGGCATGGGTGCGACCAGTGCATCGCTCGACGCCGCGCTTGCATCTCCCGCCGTCGCCGCCGAAATGGCCGAGAACCACTTGGGCGGGATGAGCGAGAAGCTCGTCGATACGCCCGTAGGGAGGAACGTGGTGTAGTGGAGCGAGGTGCGGGAGTGAGGGATGGTGGTGCATCCGGTGGTGCGGATGGCGGTGAGCTCCGTGGGGGAGCGTGAGGGTGAGGTGAGTGTGATGTTGAACGTCTGATCGGCGGCGGTGTTGGGGATGACGTCGATGCGCAGCTCTCCCAAGGTCTTGTGCGAGACGTCGAAGGAGCGCTTTTCCAACGAGACGAAATCCGGCTTCGTCCAGATACCTCCCTTGCCGTCCTCCAGGTTCCCCCTGAGATCGCGTTGGTACATCCAAATCACACCCTGAGCCACCGCCTTCTCCAACTCACCCTCCTTCGTATACGGATCACCGAACAGCCCCTCCTCTCCATACTTGCCAATAAAGCCCGTCTCGACTTTGCCTTCGATGAACTTGGGGTGTCGGACCAAATTCTTGAGGAACTGGATGTTGGTCATCGGCCCTACCACCTGATATTTTTCCAGAGCGTTAGCCATGATCCTCAGTGCCTCGGTACGATCCCTCCCCTTGACGATGAGCTTGGCGATCATCGGATCGTAGTGCACGGAAATCTCGTCACCCGTTACGAACCCGGTATCCACCCTCACCACCGCCTCCGCCTTCACCTCGGAAGCGACCTCTCCACCACCTCGGGACATCATCGCACCGTTCGAGTGACCTGACGTAGTCGTCGGTGGCAACTTGACGTGAACCAGCTTCCCCGTGTCGGGCAGGAACCCCTTGTCCGTATTCTCGGCATAGATCCTCGCCTCGAACGCATGTCCCTCGATCCTCAACTCGTCCTGCATCAACGGCAACCTGTTCCCGCTCGCCACCTCCAACTGCCACTCTACCAGATCCAACCCGCTCACCATCTCCGTCACCGGGTGTTCCACCTGCAACCTCGTGTTCATCTCCATGAAATAAAAATTCTCGGGACGTTCCGCATCCAGAATAAATTCGACCGTGCCGGCACCTACGTAGCCGACGGCTTTGGCAGCGGCGACGGCTTTTTCGCCGAGCTCGGTGCGGAGGGATTCGGAGAGGTGCGGGGCGGGGGCTTCTTCGATGATCTTTTGGTGACGACGTTGGACGGAGCAGTCGCGTTCGGAGATGTACACGGCGTTGGAGTGATGATCCGCAAAGACCTGCACTTCGACGTGACGCGGAGCGGTGAGGTACTTTTCGATGAGCACCGTGGGGTCGCCGAAGGACTTCGACGCTTCGCGTTGGGCCGACGACAGGGCGTCGGAAAACTCGGCCGCCGTCGTAGCGATCTTCATCCCTTTACCACCCCCACCCTTGACGGCTTTGATCAGCACGGGGTAGCCGATCTTGTCCGCCTCTGCAGCCAAGAAATCGGGATCTTGTTCGGAACCGTGGTAACCAGGGACGCAGGGTACGCCGGCAGCGAGCATGATCTCTTTGCTGGCGGATTTGCTACCCATAGCATCGATGGCCGAAGCGGGTGGACCGATGAACGTGATGCTCTCCGTGTCTTCGAGAAGCTTTGCAAAGGCTGCATTCTCCGAAAGAAATCCGTATCCAGGGTGGATCATGGTGGCACCCGTACGCTGAGCGACAGCGAGGATCTTGTCCTGACACAGGTACGATTCGGACGAGGCAGCGGGACCGATGCAGTACGCTTCGTCGGCGAGCTTGACGTGCTGCGAGGCTGCATCGGCTTCCGAAAACACGGCGACGGTGGAGATGCCGAGTCGACGACAGGTGCGGATGATTCGACAGGCGATCTCTCCGCGGTTGGCGATGAGGATCTTGGCGGGGAGCGGCTTGAGCGTGGTTGCTTCGATGGGGGAAGAGGCGATGGTGGATGCCCTGCGCTGGTGAATGGCAAATCGTGCAGCAGCTTGCGTGCGTTGCGAAGTAGACAGCTGTCGATGAACCACCGGGGTCAATCGAGCCACGACGTGTACCGAGCCCAGAGTCGCAGCGGCCGAGCGGACAGCCGCGAACCTAGGCTTGAGAGCCGCGTGTCTAAGCATGGCAAGAAGTTAGCTGACGAGTGGAATACAGTGAAGTGATCTTGTTGTCGATATTCTTTCTGATCCCCTGATGGTGTGAGGTGACATGGAAAGGTGAAACCCCAACCCGGATCCAACAGCGCGACTCCTCTTACGGCCAGCCCAGCTTGTGTGTGGGGAAAAATTCGCTGCCCCGCACTTCCCTCTGTCCGCTCGCAACGCGTCTGTGCACCCTTTTTTCCCCCTCAAAAGCCGAGCCGGTACCACGGCTTTGACGGCCATCCTCCCAGAGACCCGACCCCACTCATCAGTCTCGCCGTTACCGATACGCTCCATCCCCAATACGACTCTGTACTCCGAGATCAATCTGTACATCTTCAAACCTCGCTCGGCCTCACACAGACTCACCCCTCCTCCTTCTTCAACGGCTCACTAGGATCCTATACGCCTGCCATCTAGCCAGACATCTTCGATAAAGGCTGAACAAGCTCACTCGGTCTCGCACCACTACACCCCTACCCCCTCTTCAACAGCCGAGCTCACTCGACCTCACACCGCTTCCCCCTCGCTCTTCAACAGCTCATCCCAATCTGCACTCACGCACATCCTCCTTCACGTTCAAACAATGTAGAATACCAAGAACCTAACCATAATACAAAGCCACATCACTTGCCCCCTTTCCGTTCCTCAGAGCGCAGCACTCGTCTCGCTCTTGGGCTCCCCCGCTGCACCCGCTGCTCCGGGCGAACCGGCGCCACCCGACGCCACGGGAGGCCCGCTGTTCCCATACACCCGCTTGTTGACGTTGGCGCGGTGCAGACGGTTGCGCAGATGGATCTCAAAGTTGTTGAGGCTCTCGCCCGGTCCAGGCGTGTACAACTTGCCTGGGCAGTCCAGGCACCGCACGCGCCACTCCGGTTGCGGCGGTGGCGGTACACCCGCGGGACGCGGACGTTGCTGGATCTCGAACCGGTCGTTCGGATAGCGAGCTTTCAGGACGCTCGCGGATTGCGAGAGCCATTCCGGAGGCGTGGCACCAGGGATCGCTGCCATGCGAGGCGAGGCGTTGGATAGCGTCGGCGTTCCCACCGCGACCGAGGCGGCCGAGGGTGAGTCGACCACACCCGTGCTCGTCGCCGGAGCACTGGTTCTGGTGATCGCGGCAGAGCCAGCGCCTACCGCATCGTCCGCTTCCTTCTTCGTGGCTGCAAGATCGTCTTGTACGGCTGCCGCTGCCGCTGCCGCATCCGTCTCGATCGCAGCTTCAGCCGCCGCCAACGACGCCGTCACCTTGTCACGTGCGCTGTCCGCCGCTGTACGTCGCCCAACCTGCGAGCTCTCGTCGTTGGCTACCGACTGCGACGCGGTAGTGCGCGATCTGGACGCCGGCTCGGGACTGCTGGACCTCGAAGACGAGTCGCTGTCATCGGGACTGCCCACCATCTCGAACGGCAGATCCTCCTCGTTCGAGCGATCGTCGTCGTCGTCGTCGCCATCGCCGCGGCTCGCTGCACGCAGCGATGTCGGCGGTCTGCCCTTGCGTCGCACCCCGTTTTCATCCGCGCCGCCGTCGGCGCCGCCCGCTGCCTCGTCCGGCTTGGGCGTATCCGCGGCGCTCGTAGGCTCGGTCGAATCCTCCTGGTCGCCCAACGCATTGAGCAGCGCCGTATCGATGAGCGGATTCGAGATCCCCATCTTGCGGTTCGTGGCCTGCTGTTGCTTCATGTGCACGACCGGGTCGCGCGTGTACTCCAAGAAGATGACCTTGCGATGACGGTGGTAGTACTTGCCGCACGGCCCGCACAGCGACTTGTCGCCCAACGGCCCCTTTCGTCGACCGGGCGCCAACGTTCCGGGGATGCCGCAGTTGGAGCAGTGCCACATGCCGTCGTGGAAGTTGGGATGTTGTCGCTCCAGATCCTCCGGACGCACGTTGTTGCGCTGCGCGTACGACAGCGAGACCAGCTTCGGAGCCGGCTTCTCCGCCTGCGAGCCGGTCGCCTGGTTCTCGGGCGACCGCGCGCGCTTCTTGGCTTCCTCTTCCAGGTACTCGGGCGCGAACGTGGGTCCCCCAGGGTCCGAGGTGCGGCCCAGACCACCGGGAAAGTCGAAGTGGATGGCGTGGTGGTTGACCTTGGGCTTCTTCCGATCGGGCAGGCCAAGACCGTCGGGGCCCGGCGTCGGTGTGCCGATGTCGACAGCCTGCGATGGAGCGATCGAAGCGTTGGCGGCAGCGGCGGCTGCACGACGCGTCGACATTCCGCCGTAGCGGTCGCTGAGACCGTTGACATTCTGCAGCGCAACGTCCGCGCCGGTCTGCGCCGTCTGGATGCCATAGACGGCCGGCGTGCGCTGGGTCTTTTGAGGGTCGCGGTCCGGCAGGTTGATGCCGCGACGGCCACGCGTCTGTCGACGCTTTCGACGCGCCTCGCGTTCGCGCTCGCGATCCAGACGCTCGATCTCGGCCTCGGTGAGCTGCAGCAGACGTGGTGTAAAGTGGTACGACTCGATCTCGCCCCTCGACAGGTTCGTCTTGCTGACGGGGCCGAGGAACGCGGCGCGCAGCTCCTCGTCGGCGATCGGTCGGCCGTCGAACGTGTGACCGGTCATGGCGAGCGATTTCACGTGAACGGAGACCTGCTCGCGGATGGAATGTGCGATGGCCGTCTTGAACTCGCCCGAGAGGCCGAGATCAGCGGCGAAGGCCTCGGCAAACTTTTCAGCAGCAGCAGGATCCGACTCGCTGGCGTCCCACTCGAACTGGTCGACGAGGTTCATGGCGCCTACGGTGATGTCGAGCTTGATCATCATGCGCAGCTCCTCGACGGGTGTCGTGTCGAGGATCTCGGGCGGTTCCGATCGTGCGTCGTCGTCTTCGCTGCTGTCGTCGACGTGCATGGCAGCGTCCTCGCCGTCGCCGTTGGCGCCATGCTCCGGCGTGGTGCCGAAAGCGTCAACCTTGCGCCGCCACTTGGACCACCAGCGGACGTCGCTGTCCTCGAGGGAGCCTTTGCCCTCCTTGGTATCGATGCCGAAATCGAAGGTCGGCTTGGCTCTGAACGCGCTGGTGGTCTGGTGATCCAGAATCTGCGTGGTGATCTGCTCCTTGATCTGCGGCACAAAGACGGTGGCGGGCAGCCCGATATCCTCGCAGATCGACTGCGCAAACGCCTCGACGTTGATGTGCGAGTCCTGGGCGTTCCATGTGAAGGTGTCGCGGAGCTTCCAGTGCTCGTGATCGATCTCGAGTCGGATGGGGACCAGATCCTCGCCTTGCTGCGAGACGAGCTCCATGAGGGACCTTTTGAGCGGGATGTGGGGTCGAGCACCGCGCTGACCCTGATCGAGCTCGGCACGTTTCTGGTTGGGGAAGAGCACGCCAAAAGGCCGGAACATGTCGCGCGATAGTCCCGATGTATCTTCCTCCTCAGGACGCTCCCACCATGCCAGAGGCTTCGGCTTGGTGATGGTACCATCGGACGCTTTCCTGCGAGGAGGCCTGACGCTGTCGATGCGGTCCTTGAGCGACATTTCCATGCCTTGTTGCTGCTGACGGAACAGCTTTTCGTAGTCGAGATCTCGCTTCATGATGGCGACCAGCTCGGCTTCCTGCTCGGCGGTGAGCGGCGTCCATACTTTGTCTGGAGCTGCATCGGCCTTGTCGTCGGCCGCACGCTGTGGTCGCATGGCATCGTCCAACTTGGTGACGCGAGTGTTGAAGTGCGTGACAGGCGTGCCGATCGCCGACTCCTTTGGTGCCGGTCCGCCTAGCAGCATGGGCATGTTGGCCAAGTTGGAGGGCACCGTCTGAGCAAATGCGGGCGCTCCGCCGGCCAACGTGGTAGGCTTGCCGGTCAGCGCCGTGGTGTCGAGTGCTGCGTCGGGATGCTGCGGCGGCGTCTCGCCGGGACCGTGGGCGCCAGGCTGGGCGGCGACAACGGGCATCCCTGGCGGTCCAGCCTGCGAGCCCTTGCGGCTCTTTGGCGTTGGCGTTGCGCTGCCGAAGCTGCCCATGAGCTGAGCTTGAGCCGACGGCTGTCCAGCCGCTGCGCTCGCCGCGGCCATCATCGTAGGATCGGGTGTCGTGGCTGCAACACCGTCTCCAGGCAAGCCCATCAATGAGGTCCGCCTCTGTTCTGGCGTGGCAGCAAGCGCGGGATCCTGCACCATGGACGGACGTCGGCCTTGCTGCTTGAGCATCGGTGGCGTCGCTTCCGGACCGCCAAAGCCAGGAGGAAGCGGACCGCCTTGAACGCCAGGAGCGATCATGCCGGGCGCCATCCCAGGCGCCATCCCAGGAGGCATGCCGGGAGGCATGTGGCTGGGAGCAGGCGGTGGTGCCATGAGACCTTGCGAGCCCCCCGGCTGGAAAGGAGGCGGCGGACCGGCTCCTCCGCGCGAGTCGGGTCTACCGGAGGCGCTGAGGGCGAGGCTCGGCTGACGTGGCCGAGGCTTGCTGCCCAGAGCAGGGCTCGACACGGCGCCTGCTGGACCCATGGGCGAGGGTGCACGCATGCTCGAGGGCGAGGCGTGCTGTCCTGCTGGCGTGGCAGGTCGCTGGCCGTGAGCATGTCCCAGCTGCGGTGCCGCTAGTGGAGTCTGTGGCTGTTGCATCTGCTGCTGTTGCATCTGCTGTTGTTGTTGCATCTGTTGCATCTGTTGCTGCTGCATGGCGAGCATCATCTGCTGTTGCTGCTGCTGCTGAGGCGTCAATGGAGGAGCGCCGAATCCAGGCTGCTGCTGCTGTGGCTGCTGATTCGGCATACCAGAGAAGGACGGTTGTCGTTGCTGCTGCTGCGGTTGTTGTTGTTGTTGTTGCTGCTGCTGCTGAGCCTGTGCATTGACTCCAGGTGGACCCGGCTGAGCACCCTGCTGCGGGATCAGGTTGAGACCACGCGCCTCGTTGATGGTCAGGACCATGCCGCCATTGGTCATCATGGCCGGATGCGAACCGCCTGGCAAACTCGAGGCCTTGAGGAACAGGTAGCCCATCTGCATGAGCGTGTGCACCGGTGTCAAACCGGAACCCTCTTGCGCCTTTGCGAGCGCGAGCGCTCTTGACAGCACAGCCTGCTGCTGTTGCGGATTGAGGCTCGGCGTCCAGTTTGGCGGTACCACCTGCTGCTGCGGCGCTTGCCCTGGCTGGCCTGGCTGGCCCTGCATGCCCATCCGTTGCTGCTGTGGAGGCTGGAGTGGCTGAGGCTGATGCGGTGGCTGTTGCTGCGGCAGACCTTGCATGCCCGGGGGCAAAGTGTGCATCTGCGATGGCGTGCCCTGGCCACCTAGCGAGACACTTGGCGAGCGTGTATGGCTACGTGAGCGTTCAAAGGCGCTACCGGGAAGCGAGGCGCCCTGGATGCCGGCGATGGACGATGCGCTGGGAGACGGCTGCATGCTGGTGGTGCCGGGCGCATTGGCGTGCTGCATGACGGGCGTCTGGTTCTGAGCGGCCTGCGACTTGGCCGTGGTCTTCTTTTCGGATTTCTTGCGTGGCGCTTTTGGCTTGGAGGCGGTCGTGGGTGTAGACGGCGCGGCACCGTTATCGGCACTTGCAGCAATGCCAGGTTGCTGATGCGGCGTAGCAGGTGAGGACTGGCCGGCCTGCATCTGATTCTGGTTGTTGGACTGCAGATACGAGGGAATGCCGTTGGGCGGCTGCTGCTGCTGCTGGAGCGCCGAGTTGGGTCGCACTGGCGAAGAGCCAGGGATCGGAGCGCCACCTCCAAACATGCCGGCTTGCTGCTGCTGCTGCTGTTGTTGATTCGAGGATCCTGCCATCAATGCAGAAGGGTCGAGCATGCCTGCCATGTTGCCGTTCTGGGCCTGCTGAAACATGGTGGGGTTTTGACCTGGCTGGTTCGATCCGCCAGCCTGACCTTGGTTCTGCTGCTGCTGCTGCAGCTGCTGCATCATGAGCTGGTTGAAGGCGCCGGGAGGGAATGCACCGGGGTTCAGCTGACCGAAAGCCTGCATGGCTTGCATGGCCTGCATGGGATTCTGCTGGAACATAGCCATGGTCTGAGGGTTGAGGCCAAAGGCAGCCGGATTGAACTGGCCGGCACCGAATTGCTGCTGTGGTGGTTGCTGCTGTTGCTGTTGCGGTTGACCCATGGCGCCCATCTGGCCAAAGTTGGCGTTGTTGTTGTTGTTGTTGTTGAACATGGCACCTGCATTGTTCTGAAGCTGCGCGAGGAGATTCTGCTGCATCTGTTGCTGTTGCAATTGTTGTTGCGGTTGCTGCTGTTGCTGCTGTGGCGGCCACCGTGACGCTTGACCGCCTTGTTGTTGCTGCGGAGTCCCTTGTCGCTGCTGCTGCTGCTGTTGTTGCTGTTGCTGTTGCAAAAGCATCTGCGGGTTGAACGACGCCATCGGATTGTTACCGCCCGCCGCAGCTGCACGTTGAAGCGCCTGCATATTGATACCGCCGCCGGCCTGGTTGCTTTGGTCGAGACCCATCATGGCAGGATTGAACATGGCCGGATTGAAGCGCGCCTGCTGTGGAGTGTTTGGTTGCGATGATTGCTGCTGCTGTTGCTGCTGTTGTTGTTGTTGTTGCTGCTGTTGTTGCTGTTGTAGCAGCGCTGCAGCCAACTGCGGGTTATTTTGGAGGGTGCTCAGATCGAGACCACCAAACATGGCGGGGTTGATGCTACCCATGTTGGATGTGTCCATGCCGCCGCCACCGCCTGTTTGCTGCGGTTGCTGCTGGCCGAACATGCCGGCAAAGTTGTTGCCAAACATGTTGGGATCCATGACGCGCTATCGAAGTCGGGGAGCCGAGTCAGCGCGCGTCGGCTGATCGACGGTGATGGCGTGTTATTGCGTCGCAAGAGGGTAGCCGACCTGACAGATGGGGGTGAAAACGGACGGTGCAGGCAAATTGCTCGCGATCCGCGACGAGATTCGGCTTTGCACTGAATGGCAGCGGCACAGAGTCGAAAGCAGTTGGGATCCGGTGCGCTCTGATGGGAGGCCCTCGTGAAGGATTGAGGTGCGGTGGAAAGGACGCAGCGGAGGAAGATGAGCCTATCCGCGGATCATGAGCAGTGGCTAGATCTGATGAGGAGCAATTGCGAGGAAGGGTATCGTTGCTTCGATTCGGCAGCCGCTGGTTCCCAGAGGATCGACGCGTGTTGTGCGAGGTGCTGTGTCGTCCAACGAAGGCTCGGTCGTATCAGCAACAGAGGATCCTGTACCGAGATCGGTGAGCGGCAGCAATACGGTCGGCGCGCTGAAGGATGCACGACGCGAAGGTTATGGTCTAAGGGCTGCTATGGATGTGATGGATGCGCTGAAATGGAAAGTGTCGTTGAATGCTGGGCCGGGTCGGAACGAGAGCGCGGAAAAGTACAATAAGAGCCGACGAAGGAGGTGACCCAATGAAAAAGAAGAGACTGGATCAAGGAGAAAGGATGGAAGAGGGAGAGGACGATGGATGATGGATCGAGCGGGCGAGCGGACAGACGAAGCTTTCGACGGATCTCGCTCAACTTAGGAAGCCCAAGCCCGAGCTCAGAGAGAAAGCGACCGAGACAGGCCTCACGCCGCGACGGCCCGTAGAGACGCGATTCCACTCAATATTCGGCTCAGGCAGCGTGCCAGTCAATTTCACTCAAATACCAGCGAGCGATCCTCTTTCGCCCCCGATTTTTCGATTTTGGCCTGATTTGTCCGACTGAGCTCGAGGACGGCTCTGCTGCTGCTGCTGTTGCTGCTGGAAGACGATACTTTCACCCGATTTACTGTAAGCACGTCCACGGCAGCAGACCAGTTCACGGTCTTCCGACAATGTATCAGCGTGGACATGCCAACGCGCAATCAAGCAAGCCAAAAATCAACCGCTAGCCTGTCTCCCTTGGACCACATCATCGGCGACACACTGCTGTAGCCATGGGTACGACGTTTGGGCACGACCTTTCAGTGCGTTTGTCATTGCTGTGCGGCTTTGCTTCACCATCTGCTTCCGCCAGCGGCAGCGCCGCTCCCGCGGTAGATGTGATCTATCAAATCCTTGACTTTGGCTCCTCCTGTCGTGGTGGTTGGTGCATCCGACTTGGCCATTCCATTTCCATACCCGTGGTGCGACGACGCTGCTGCACTAGCATTGCTCTTCGACCCGTCGTCCTCACCGTGTCGGTGGATCGACGCCGTGCTGGCATGAGCTGCTGGGTCCCAGTCCGGATGGTTCGCCCTGAAACCCAAGATGCTCTGCTCCATCTTTCCTTCCCTCATCCCGTTCCTTAGCGCTCTCGCTTTGCTGCTACCCTGCTGAGGCTGCCTGTGGATCCCCTTGGCCGCTACTCCACCCATCGTGCTCGCCGTCGGCTGCCTGGGAAAGTCAAACACGGCAAACGAACACACGTGTCCCAATCCATCCACATGCACCGTATACTTGCGCAGAAAATCGATCAAGTCCGGCGCACATCCCGGCAGCGAAAGCCACAGCACGAACGGCGTCGTCACCACGCTCAACAGCTCCTGGAAGAAGATGTAGATCTTGAGCGTGTACAGCTGTCCAAACGCCTGGTGGACCTGGGCCGAGTGGAAGCGTCCCTTCCAGTCTTGCGGAAGGTAGTGGGTGTGCTGGATCACTTCGCGCAGCACCGCTTCGGGTTCGAACACCAGATGCTCGTCCGGGATCATGCCTCTGGAAACAGCCAGGATGGCGCCAAACACGCCAATGTAGAAGAGCACGTTGCGCTGCGGTGTGATGTTGAAGTGCACAAACAGGTCCGGATCGATCACCGATGCGAGGATGAGCACCGCGGTGAAGGAGCCCGCGACGAACGCAACGAATCGTGCGACGATGGCGGTCTTCTCCTTGGGGAATTGGTCGATGTACTTGGATGCAGGCGCGTACGAGGTGTGGCATCTTCTACGAAAAAGGTGCGGCAGCTCGTTGAACTCGCGGAACTTCCATCGTGCGTACTGGGTGTACTGGCGCGAACCGAGATTGGACGGATCCTTGTGGTACTCTTCAAAGTAGCGGAAGAACGAGTAGACGAGCAGGTAGAGCACGATGAAGGGCGCAAAGATGGCATTGACCACCGCCATGAACAGGAATCGTCTTCGAAGACCTTCGATGAGGTCGGCGCGGTAGCGTTCGGAGAGGAACTGGTGGCGGACCTGACCGTTGGAGTCAAAGAGGAAGCCGAGCAGGCAAAAGTTGAGATTCCACTCGAGACTGCGTGTCAAGGCTGGGCTCCTGTTGCGCAGACCAGGCAGCGAGAGGTCGAGGATGTTCTCGTTGAAGAGGGCGATGAGGTAGTTCTCCTGGCGCATGAGGCGGTTCGCGACGTCGTGTGCATCGAGCCGCTGGTGGTGGGATGGGCGCAGCGATGAAGAGGCACGATCGCCAAGCTCGATCTCGTCGGCCGAGCTGAGCGAGGTGTTGGGATGCTGTTCACGCAGGGCCGAGATGCGGTTGACCACCTCGTGCCATGGGATGGACTGAACGTCGGCGTCGGGGATGCCGAGCAGATGCTCGTAGAATCGATGCATGGCCTTGAGTCTCGACAGTCCGAGCACGAACTGCACCAGCTGCCAGCCAAAGGCGGCCAGCAGCACGACCACGACGAGCGTAGCGAAGGGCGAGAAGCCGGCGACGCAATGACCTACGATGACTGCGCTGAGTTGACCATCGTGAGTGATGGCAGAGTAGTCGATGCATCCGAACAAGAAGGTGGAGAAGGAGATGACAAAGGCGACGGTGAGCAGGTTGAGCGAGCGCGAGAGCGCGATGCAGATGGCGCCGCGGCCGACGTAGTAGGCGTACACTTCTTGGAGGAAAGAGTCGAGATTGTCGACGTTGGCCCACATCCAGAGCGCCTTTTGCTTTGCGCTGAGACCACCTACGGCCGAGGCGCGTGAGCGAGGATCCGAGGGATCGGTGCGACGTTTGCGCGACCGGCTGGACCCACGGGAGGCGGATGGAGATGGTTTGCGATCATTGCCAGCTATCAAGCCAAGCTCCTCGTCCGACAGCAAGTCTTCCGGTTCTTGTTCTTCATCGGCGTCGCCTTCGCGATCCCGGTAGCTGTCGATACGTATCCCGGCGTGCGGGCGAGGGATGTGGGTGCGGATTGCACTGTGCGTGGTCGGCTGGTCGTGGTCAGCGGTAGAGAGGCGGCTGCTCGAACCGACGGCTAGTGAAGCCGCGCTGGGCTCAAGGCTTTCGTGGTAGGATTCCTCGCGGATGTCATCGTGGCGAGGACGGCTGGCGCTCCTGTAGATGCTTGTGGAGGGTTGAACGATGCGTGAATGCTCAAAGATGGATGCTTTGAGGCTGCTGGCGAGGGGCGTCGGTTGCTGCGTCGGTAGCGGTTCAGAGGGACAATCTGGGTCTGCAAAGGGAGAGTCACGATCCATCTTGCTCCATCTTTGTGTGAAAGCAGAGAGGAGGATGGTGGTGGTCGCCTTGTTGGATGGCAGCAAGTGTGAGTTATCAGTCAGTCCGTTCGGCTCAGGGTCCGATAAGTTGAGGCGCGAGCTGCATTCGGCACACGCTCAGCTGCAGCCAAAGTGCCTCCACTTTTTCGACATTCACGCCAGCTGTGATAATGTGTCACTTGAGCCAATCTCACAATCGTTGTGATTGCGCTTCGCCACGTGATGTGTGATTTTTTCGTTTCCAATTTTCTCGTTTCTGGAAGACACACGGTATAAAGCAACCGTGTCGAGCTGGAATCACATCTTCCTTCTTTTCCTTGTGCAGCAAACTTGTGACCGCCTAGTGTTGCTCCCTCGGCCTGAAGTCACTTCCGGTGCTTCTCTCGCTCTCCCATGGCCACGAGGTGAGCGTCAATGGCGGTCTAGATCAACTCGCGACTCCAGGGGGCTCAATTTGTTTTTCGTTTGCTCGAGTCCTCGCACCGATAATCTTGTCGTTCGCAGCGTCTCTCGCAGGGGGCGTTGTGGGCGGCAGGGCTGGTCCGCGATCCAACGTCTTAGCACCCGTGCTTCCTTTTGCCTTTGACCAAAGGTGAGGGAGTGGGTCGGTGGTTGGCACAATCATCCTCTTTCTTTTTATCCTACCACTTTGGCTTCACCGAACATTCGCACCTGGTCGACGCAGTAGGATACCCATCAACAATCGAAATGACATTACTTATTCATACACCATCGGTGCGAATCTGTACAGAGGAGCGGCGAAAGGAGCTCGTTACTATGCGCTGGTCTGGTCACACATACGTCTCGCTGAGTCGCTTGGCGAGGTAGTCCTTGGTCAGGATGCGTTCGTACTTGGGTCCTTCCTTTGAGTCGAAGTTGGGCAACGTCTCGATCAGCTGGTCCTCGTTGGGATTGCAAAAGAAGGCGATCGAGTATCGTGGCGGTGTGTATTCCGCCTTTGCGTCCGCTGCTTGAGGTGCCTTGACTCGGTGAAGGGTAGAGCGCAGCTGATCGTTGGACCACCTCGCCAGCAGATCCCCTACGTTGACCACAATGGTGCCGGGGATGGGATCCGCTGCGTGGTAGACACCCGTATGCGGGTTCTTCGCCTCGAGACCACCCACGCTGTCCTGGAAGAGGAGCGTGATGGAGCCGTAGTCGCTGTGTTCGCCGGCCCTCGCCGAGCCTTCGAGCTTGAGCTTGTCCGTCCTGACGCTCGGATAGTGGAGCAGACGGAGCGTGTGCCATTCCTGGTTACACTTGTCCTCGAAGAATCGCGCATCTAGGCCCAAGCCCATGGCGATGGACGACATGACCTTCATGTGCAGCTCGTGCGCCGCTTTCTGAAACGCCAGCATCGTATCCTTGAAGTGCGGCGCGTCCGACTCTTGCGGCCATTCGTTCTTCCACACGGGATCGCGATCGTTGCCGATCTCGAGCGACTCCTTGTAGTCCGGCGTCTGTTCCCGAAGCGCCGCGATCTCCTCTGCCGATGTGGCTTGTGTCACGCGCTCCCGCCCTTCGGCCACGTAGCCGCGGTTGGCGCGAGGATCCTTCCATGCCAACTCGTCCTTCTTGTCGATGGGCAGCTTGAAGAACTCGGCCGACTTGGCGAACGTGTCGTCGATCTGTTCGCGAGTGATCCCGTGGTTGCTGAGGTAGGCGAAGCCGGACGACTTGAACGCCTGTGTCAGCTCGTGCGACGTACGTGCTCGGTCCGCATCGGTAGCGTCGGCCCGCACAAAAGCCGAAAAGTCGATCACTGGGATCACAAAGTCGGGTGTGGTCGACTGTGTGGCCAGGTGGCGTCGGCAGGGGAAGCTAGGCTGTGCTGAGGTGGTGCTCGTCCTTGCGTGTGCTCCAAATCTGCTGGCGGGCGAACGAGCGGCCGTAGGAGTATGGAGAGAACGCCAAGGCGTCGCTGACCTTGACGCCGATGCTGCCGATGCTGATGCCAACCTAGCCCGGGGAAGCGACCGTGCCGCCAGCGTGAGACTGCAAAGCGTCATCTCTCGTGCTGTGGTGTCTCGAAACGATTGTTGGTAGCGACCAGCGGCGAGTGAGGTGGTGGTCTGGAGAGATTCAGGGTCCGTACCAAAGATGGACGATAAACGGCTCACGCGACCTGGCTCGACGTCGACCCGAGCTTTTTATTTCGCAACCCACGCTGGACGAGCACATCAACTGTACCACTCTGTCGTTCTCATCGACAGATGACCCTCGCCACGGTCTCGCTGCACCAGACGACCTTGCTGTAGAGAGCAACCCAAGGACAGGAACGATAGGCCTTACAATGGCCTCCTTTGATTCGCTTTCCCTTGGACGGCTGCAGTGGTACAAGATCAAATCAACTTTAATTTTTTTTTTTTGGGTTTTCTGATAAGCCGTTCCGAGCTTCCGAGATGCACGGTGCAACATCCTTGCCTACTTTCTTCCTTGCTTCCTTGCTTGAGCCCTTCTTCCGTCTTCTCACCATAGCTTCATAGCACATTCAGCGTTCCGCGCGGCTGTGCACCATTTTCATCGCTACAATGCGGCTGCCTCGACTGCGCGCGATGCCTGCGCCGACGTTGATACCAAGAACAAGCACCTCGATCCACGCTGTTCGCTTCTCCTCTTCGGCAACCTCCAAGATGCACGATGCACACCCCTGGATCAGCTGCCGCTTCGACCAAGCCGACTCCACTTCCTCTGCAGCACGTCTCACCATCTCTGATCCAGCTCGAGCGACACCGATCGGCTCCATAGCTATCCCCACCACCAACCAAGTCCAAAACGCGCTGGACGACGCCCACCGCGTCTTCGCCCGCGGTCACGGCCAGTGGTCCTCACCCGACGCAACCCACTTCCGATCCGAGTGTCTCTACCGCCTAGCGCAGATCCTACGACAGCGGGCGCCCGAGCTCGCTCTGCTTGAAAGTCAACAGACCGGTCGCTGCATCCGAGAGTTCCGCGCGCAGCTCGCGAGGCTCTACGAATGGTTCGAGTACTACTCTGCGCTCATCCGCGTCGGAGAAGGCAGCACGCTGCCGTTGCGTGGACAGCTGCTGGGATACAAAGCTCGACGTCCGCTCGGCGTTGTCCTCCAGATCACGCCTTTCAATCACCCGCTCCTGATCGCTGTAAAGAAGCTCGCCGCAGCACTTGCCGCCGGGAACAGCGTCATCGTCAAGCCCAGCGAGGTGGCTCCTTTGACGGTGCTCGAGCTGGGTCCGATGATTCAGGAAGCGGGTGTTCCAGATGGAGTGGTGCAGATTCTTCCCGGTGCAGCCGAGACGGCCAAGCAGTTGGTCGAGTCGCCCTACATTCGCAAGATCGACTTTACCGGTGGAACGAGAGTGGGCACGCTGCTGTCGGAGCAAGCTGGCAAACGACTCATCCCCATCACCACCGAATTGGGCGGTAAGGCGCCGCTCGTCGTGATGGATGATTGTCCGGTGGACTTGGCGGTCAACGGTGCGTCTTTTGCTGCCTTTGTAGCCAGCGGTCAGACCTGCGTTTCTGCAACAAGGATCATCGTGCACGAAAAGATCTTCGGCGAGTTCGTGGAGCGCTTCGCAGACAGAGCCAACAACATTGCTCGTCGTATGGGCGACCCTCAGAACTCGGAAACGCTGCTAGGGTCGCTCATCAGTGCGACGCATGTGGACAAGGTCGAAGCGGCGGTTCGAAGCGCCACGTCGAAGGAGTGGAAGTGCGTTGCTGGTGGGAGCAAGCCCAGCGGATCAGCCTTCGATGGACATAATCTTTCCTCGGGCGCTTTCTACCCGCCCACCATCCTCATTCCCTCCGCGACTTCCTCCACCACCTCGTCGCTTTCGCCATCAGCAGAGCAAGCGGTACGCAGCAGCACCGTCTGGCAGGAAGAGATCTTTGGTCCCGTCGTATGCGTCGTGCCCTTCCGCGACGACGCACACGCCGTCGAGCTGGCCAACGATTCCCGCTTCGGTCTCGGCGCAAGCGTATGGACCGCCGACCACTCGCGCTTCCACAGACTGGTGCCGCAGATCACCGCCGGCATCGTCTGGCTCAATACGCATCACAGGAACGACCCGTCGAGTCCGTGGGGCGCCATCGCTCCGACGGGAAGCTTCTCGGGAAACGCAGCGAGTCTCGGTGCTAACCCGTCTGGTCTGGGTAGGGAAAACGGTGTCGAGGCGCTCAACGCGTACAGCACGGTTCAGAGTGTAACGATCAACTATGCCGATCAGCAGACGATGCGCGATGCTGAAGATTGGTTTGCGTCGGCGGATAAGCGTGGATCTGCTGCACAGGGTGGTGTTAGATACGGGTGAACAATGGCATTCGCATTCGACAAAAGTTACGATTGTGTGTGGTGGTGTGATGAGAGTCATGCTCTAAGCTACAGTCCGAACAACTTGACTGCGTTCAAACCAAACACCCCGGACTTTGCCTCCTTTGTCCAGCTCGGCACCTCGTCGATCGCCTCCAAGTTCTCGGTTACCGACCTCCACGTCTCTGTCTGATCATCCGTGATCACCGTCCCGTCCTCCTTGGTTGGTGGGAAGAACGGATGATCCGTACCGAACATCATCCTCCCCACCCCCCTCTCGACCACATCTTCCACCTGCCCCTTGTTACCGCTCTTGTACCTTTCGGCGCGACCGATGATCTTGGCTACGGCTTCGAGTTCTTCGGGACCGTAGGCGACGGCGTCGTAGTAGAGTTTGCCGAGGTAGTAGCGAGGGTCGTGCTGGAGACGGTTGCAGACGTGCGGGTCGTGAGCGACGCAGCTGGCGAGACGCGAGGAGAGGATGGGCAGGGCACCGCCGGAGTGGGCTACGAGGAGACGGAGGGTGGGGTGACGGTCGAACACGCCGGCTAGGATGAGACGCGTGGTGGCGGCGGCTGTCTCGAAGGGGAACCCGAGAGCCAGGGGTAGGACGTGGCCGTTGTCTTGCGATCCCCACAGACCCGAGGGCTGGGAGGCGTCGGCTCCAACGCCGTAGTGAGGGTGCAAGAATAGCACGAGGCCCAGCTCTGCCGCTTTCGCCCACACCGGTTCCAGAGCGGGATCGTCCAATCCTTTTCCCAGACCGCGCGAACCCAAGATGGCACCGCACAGGCTGGGACTCTTGGCAATCGTACCCAAACTCTCCACCACGTGTTCAGGATCGACACCTTCGGCCAACGGCATGATACCAAACGCCTTCATCCTCCTCTCCGCCTCTACCGCTCCACTCTCCTGTGCATTCGCAAAAAGCTGGCTCGCTTCCGAGCAGTACTGTTCCAGGTCCGCATTACACTCGTGCGCCGAAGTGACCGCCTGAGGAGCGTCCAAAAAATCCAGCCACGGGTTGGCCAGCGAGACGATGCTGACGTCGATCGAATGACGGTTCATGAACGACACCTTGTTGCGTACATCCCAGTACTGCGGGCCTACGGTGCGTCCTCCGGATACCTCCTGCGGAAGGATGGCGAGCTTCTCGGAGCCATCGGGTGAGTTTGTGTGGATCCGCGGGTTGACGGTTCGAGAGCGCAGCAGCGATACGAGCCGCTTGGTGTAGATGTGCGTGTGGCAGTCGACGAGAATCCTCTTGCTCATTTTGTCGTTCGTCCTGAGGGTTTAGCGAAGGATTGGTGGAAGAAGAAGGAGAAGAAACAGCCGAGGGGTGGTGTCGCCGCTTTTGTGCTGGCTTGTGCGAGGTATGGCGAGGTCTCGTATCAAGAAGAAAGCTTTCCAGAAATTTAAGCTTCCGAGCAGCCGAGAACCTGTCAAGATTACGAGTGGTGTCAATCATAAAAAACCACATTATAATTGCAACAGTGAACCGGTCCCACATCGTAAGGCAAGATGGCCGAGTGGTCTAAGGCGTAGCATTAAGGAAGATATTCTGAGCATTCAGGAAAACCTGCTATCTTCGGGCGTGGGTTCGAATCCCACTCTTGTCACCATTGTTTTTTGCGTTCTTTTTTTTGCATGACGTTGGTGGGCGAGGAGCGAGCTTGTTGCGTCCTCTTTCGCATGAAGAGGAATTGTACAGTGTTTTGGGCATTTGGAAGCTTGTTGTCAGTTGTGTGGCTTGGGAAAGGAGTGGATTTTGGAGAGGTCAACAAGAATCTGTGTGATGTGAATGATGATTTTGACTTCGGCGTTGAATTGCCGAGGGTCGATCCAAGAAGGCGGTCACTGCATTGTTCTTTGCCTCAAGCTCAGCAATGTCGCCTTCGCCTCGCGTATGACCTGCAGTCGCTACAGTGCCCTGCAAGAATCATCGGCAGCTCTGTCCGTGGACATGCCGAGATGAGATGTCGTGTGGACTGCATGGCGAAACGCGGGGATGGGATCTTTACGCCGTGACACTGGCCAATCGCCGGTCTTCCAGAAATGAATGCGGAAAAGCGGCGCGAAATTTAGCCGTTCAGCTTTGCGGGTCGACGCTCAGGCCCAATCCAAGAAGAAATCGCGTTGTGTCGGTCAGCACGACGTTTCCTTCACGTACCTCGACCACCACCGCTGCTCCCCTAGTTCACACAACAGCCGCTGTGCGACCGAGCACGATGCCTTCCAACAAACGCAGGGGCAACACGCCCAAGAAGGCTGCGGCTCCAGCTCCAGCACCCACTCGCGCTACGGCCTCATCGGCCACCGCTTCCAACGGCTTCACCCTTCCCGCTGCTACCTCGACCAATGGGACGCCCATGACTGTACGGCAAGCAGAGGTGGCTGCTCAGTATCGTCAGTACGCCGACGCCAAGCGTGCTCGTCAGATCGACCCCAAGAACTACACCCGCACCCCCAAGTCCGGACTCCTCGTCCTCGTCGTCTTTGCGCTCTTCTCGCTCTTGGGCTCCATCACGCTCTACCTTCACTACAAGTTGCCTGCTCCACGCGGCCCCACGACGATCATCGCCTCCGGTGTCACACCAGCAGATGCGGCTGCCTACCATCCACCTGTTCCGGGCATCGTGCCTGCCAACAAGGCGGGCGAAACCCAAAAGTTCCACGAGCTCTTTTCCGAGGCCAACGCTGTAGGTGTCATGCACCACCTCTCGGTCGACATCGGGTACCGCATCGTCGGCACGAAGGAGCACCTCGACGCGGAAAACTGGCTCGAGGAGGTACTGCGTCGATACGAAGGCTTCCACAACACCGGCACGGCTGCGTCGCCCGGTCGAACCCAGGTCGAGGTGTTCAAGCAGATTGGAGACGGCGCCCATCGCTTCGACTTCATGTCCAACGTCGTCTGGAAGCGCTACTACTCCATGTCCAACCTCGTCGTGCGCATCTCGGACGGCACGGACGAAAGCAAGGCAAACAGTCTCCTGCTCAACGCCCATCTCGATAGCACCTTGCCTAGCCCGGGCGGCGCCGACGATGGCGTCGGTGTCGCCATCCTCATGGAAGCGCTTCGCATCCTCACGCTGCCCAACACCGGACGCAAGCTCTACAACTCGGTCGTGCTCCTCTTCAACGACGGTGAGGAGTCGCTTCAGGATGCGAGCCACCTCTACATCACTCAGCACAACCAGACCAACGCCGGTGTCAAGGCCGTCGTCAACCTCGAAGCGTGCGGTACCAGCGGCCCCGAACTCCTCTTCCAGGCTACGAGCGCCGAGATGATCGAGGCCTACTCCCACGTCCCTCATCCGTTCGGTACCGTGCTCGCCAACGACGTCTTTTCGACCGGTCTCATCCTCTCGGATACCGACTTCCGCCAGTTTGTCGAGTACGGCAACGATCTCAGCGGTCTCGACATGGCTCTCGTCGGAAACTCGTACCTCTACCACACGCGCAAGGACATCCCTCAGTACCTGCAGCCCGGTGCCACCCAGCATTTTGGCGAAAACACGCTCGCCATCATCGAACACCTCTGCCTCAAAGACAAGAGCCAGACGCTGCTCCGCAACATCGAGCCGCACCAGACGCGCCACACGCTGCCCATCTACTTTTCGATCGCCGGTCGCTTCTTCGTTCACATCCAGAACAAGGCCTTCAAGAGCATCGTTATGGGCCTCTCTGCCTTCACCAACTTCCAGCTCTCCACCGTCGTCCGCTCCGAGTCGGCCATCGGGGCGCTCAACCTTACCATCCTCAGCGCACTCTCTGCCATCGTATCCGTCGTCGGTGCCGTGCTCGGTGCCAACGTCGTGGCCGTCATCATGACCAGGCTGCTGGGCAAGGGCATGTCGTGGTACTCGCACGAGTTCTTCCCCATCCTGCTCTATGGTCCACCGGCGATCGCTGGCGTGTTGATCGTCCAGCTGCTCACCGCCAAACTGTGCAAGCCGTACCAGAGGCCCTATCTGGAACGATCCAGCCTGTCGGGCATGGGCATCTTCTTCAACCTCGGCTTGCTCGGTATGAACGCCTTTGGTATCGGCAGCGCCTACCTCATGGCGCTCGCCTCGCTGACGTTCACGGTGGTCACCACACTCAACGACCTCGCGCTCGTCGGCATGGGCCCGATCGAAGAGAAACTCGTCGCCCCGGACAACCGTGTCTCGGCGTACATCTACCCTTTGATGACCATCGTTCCTGGTGTGCTCGGCGTCGAGGGCATCGTCAGCTTCCTCGACCTCTTCGTGCCGCTCACGGGCAGGATGGGGGAAATATCGCCCGCGGATCACATCATCGCGACCATCACAGCTGTGCTGATGTTCCTCACCCTGCCGTTCGCCATCCCCCTGGCGCACCGATACACGTCCGAGAACCTCAAGCGCACCATCCTCGCTCTGCTCGGCATCACCGCGGCCGTCATGGCCGTATTTGCGAGTCCCGCATGGAAGCCTTTCGACGCAGCTCACCCGAAGCGACTGTTTGTGCACCAGGTGGAGAACATCACCTCCAACGAGTGGTTCATGAACGTCGGTTCCGCCGATCCCGCGCCCGGCTTCAAGGCGTTGTCCAACGAGCTGCAGTCGCAGCTCGGTCTGCCCACCGAGAGCCACGCGAGCCTGATGGAGATGAACGACTACAACCCGGACTTTGACATCCTCTACCCTGTGTCGGCGTTCCTCACGCCGTACAAATTCCAACTTCCCGCGCCTCCCGCCGGATTCAGCACCAAGTACGCCTCGCCTGCGCCCGAAACCAACCATTTCACCGTCAAAGCCGTCAACGAGGTCATCGATCTCGAGGCGGGGACGCGCAGCTTGACGCTGGAGATGAACCACCCTGGCGTCATCTGGTCTGTCGTCGCCTTCGACGCCGAGATCCTCAGCTGGAATCTGCCCAGCGCTCCACCGGCCGGATACCAGCGTCACCACCTCAAGAGCGTTGCGCGCTACGGCATCCACTCGTGGTCGGTCGATCTGGTCATACGCCTCCAACCCGAAGCACTTGCTGCCGCCAAAGCACGCAGCAGCTCCGGCCTCGTCTCGAAGTTCAAGAAAGCCGCTGCTGGCTCGGGTAGGCTCGTCAAAGCGAACTCGAACGAGCCGAGAGATCCTTCGAGGCTGTGGATCGACGCCAGCGGTATGGTGGCGGACGAGATGTTCCCCCAGCACAAGTCGAATGCTGCCGCCGACCGACCGGCGATGAACACTTTCGTCAAGATGGACGCGTACATGCAGGAGAAGCATCCCGAGATCGACGTCATGATGCTCGCCGTGGTCGCTGGTGTCTTCGAGGCTTGATCGCGCCATCACCTCCTGTCCTTTTTCCCTCGCGTTATAGACCAAAAGTGAAGCGAACATTGTCATTGTCGACTCGAAACTGGGGTTGTGATCGTGTGTGTCTGCGTCGTTGTCTGGTGGATAGAGCTCGCATCCCGGTGCTGTACGGTGTAACATTCCGTACCGTGCTCCGAAATCCGATTCTTATTGAACGCTTTCAAAATTTGAGGTTTCGCGGAAAAGGGAAAAAGTTGATTTTGGCCTTCCTTTACCTTTGCTCCACTTCTTCCACCTTTGCTCCTTCATCCTCTCTTTACAAACGCTATCCGCAACGATATGGTGCACAAGGATCCCGAAGGCTACGTCTCCGACTCGGACTCGGCCTCCGCCACCTTCTCGGACGACAACGACTACGGCGACTGGAGGTCGGACGATAGCAACCCGGCAGCACGCACCCTGGCGTTGTTTCCCGATTCCCAAGGTCAACGAGCTTCGTTCAAGTCGCCGCTGGAAGCGCTGCAGGATGCAAAGACGAAAGGTTGCGATCTGGTGCGGATCGTGAAGGAGTGGCAGTTGGATACGTTGGAGGTGATTCGATTGATCAACTATGTGAGGAGGAGTGGGTTGAGTGTTGAGCAGGTGAATGGGTTGAAGGGGGACGGTGGGTGGAGGAGCGATGATGGTGAGTTGAAGCCGGTGGAGGGGTACGAGGATGATGGGTTGTTGCAGGTGGATTTTGATCTGCTGGAGGAGGATGTTGCGAACAAGGATTTGTCGAAGGATCAAGTGAGGATCCGAGAGTTGGAAGAACAGCTGGCGACCGCCAGATCGGCGTTCGATGAACTTCGTTCCATCCACGCATCCACCCTCGGACTCTCCTCCACCGACCTCACCGAATCTTCGGCCACACCTCTCAGCGAACAGCAACGATCCACGCTCGCCTCGGCTTCGCTCAGCACCTCGGCGGCGCGCACGCGTCGTGGAGCCAACGACGCCGAAGACGACATCCTCTACTTTGACTCGTACTCGACCAACTCGATCCACCAGACCATGATCACCGATTCCGCACGCACGTTGTCGTACGCAGCGTTCCTGCTGGCACCGGAGAACGCGCACCTGATCCGCGGCAAAGTGGTGATGGACGTGGGCTGCGGGACGGGGATCCTGTCCATGTTCGCCGCGCGGGCGGGGGCTAAGCAGGTCATCGCCATCGACGCCTCCGCCATCGTCGAGCGCGCACAGCAGAACGTGGAAGCCAACGGGTTCGGCCACATCATCAAGGTCCACCGTGGGAAACTCGAAGACCTCACCTCGGAACTCGCGCCCTACGAGGGCAAGGTGGATCTGCTGGTGAGCGAGTGGATGGGCTACTTTTTGCTGTACGAAAACATGCTCCCCTCGGTGCTCGTCGCTCGGGATCGGTACCTAGCGCCCACCGGCGTGCTGGCTCCCAACAGGATGACCATGCATCTCGCGGCGTTTGCTAGCCCAGCGCTGTTGCAGACGAAACTCAAGTTTTGGGACGATGTCCACGGGTTCGATATGAAGGCGATGACGACCGGGTTGTTGGAGGAGGCGTTTGTGGATGTGCTGGATAAGGACGAGGTGGTGAGTGATTCGCAGTGTTTTGCGGATCTGAATCTGCCCACGTTGCCGGCGAGACAGCCGGAACCGGAATCGGATTTCACGCTGACCATCGATCGGGACGTCGCGGAGGTGCATGGGTTCATCAGTTGGTTCGATACCTTCTTCTTCCCTTCCTCCACCCTCACGGGAACCGAAACGCTCGACTGCCCACCCTTCACCCTCACCGAAAAGGACGTCCCCGGGATGCAGTTGAAGGGAAACACCACCACAACCCAAGAAACGGACGCTGGAGAAGGCAAGATGATCTGCTTCTCCACCTCGCCCTTCAGCAAAGAGACTCACTGGCAACAGACGCTCTTCGTCCTGAAAACGCCCATCGTCGACGTCAAGAAGGGCGACAAGATCAAAGGCAGGATCGTGGTCAGGCAGGATACCAAGCATAGCAGACAGTTGGAGGCCGAACTGCATTACCTGCATGTTGCAGCGGAGACCGAGGCGGGGGCGGAGAAGGGGAAGAAGAAGGTAGAGACGCAGCTGGTGCAGGTTTTCATGGTTCGTTAAGATGCCCGATCGGGGGGCGGAATTAGATGGTCGTTAAAACGAAAAGGGTTTGTGTGTGTGAAACTGGCACAGACATGGCGAGATGCGAATGGGTGAGAAACGAGCTCATCAACATTGCAACTGTGCAAACTACAGCTCTCAGCTCCCCCTTGCATCAAAGCTCCACCTTGTTGGTCGAATTCAGACCATGCTTCCACACATGCTGCAAGCTCAACCTCACCGTCCTAAGCACCTCCTTGACCTCGGCCCACCCCTCCTGCTTGACCTTGTAGTACGCGAGCTTGACGTACACGCTCACGGGATCGGGCGTATCCATGGTCCAGTACCACACGATCTCCCACGTGATCAAGGCCACCAGGAACATGAAGCTCGTCATACCCACCAGCATGATGACGAAGAACTTGATCATCTCCTCCCTGTCCTTCTTATCCTGCGCAGCCTTTTCGTCTTCTGTCATGAGGTCTCTTGGATCGGCAGCGCTCGATTTCGCTTTCGCTAGAGCCAATTGGGCGTCGTGGGAGGTGGGGTTGGTGGTACCGGTGTGTTTGAGGATGAGGGCTTGGGTGCGACGCGATTCGGACCAGGATCGGAGCGCGGCGGCGCGGGAGTCTGTCGGTTTGCCCTCTGCGACGGCGGCGATGAAGGACGGGTAGTAGGTCTCGCACCACTGCTCGATGCGGGCGAGCTCGACGGACCATCGGACAAAATTGGGATCGGCAGGCATGAGACGCGCGTGGATCTTGCGCGAATACGAGAGGAACGTGTAGGCTACATCCCGTGGATTGACCGCTTTGAGGATGAGCCCAACAGCAACACCTTTGCGGATCTTGACGTTCTTCTTGAACACGTCCGGGTTGTTGAACATGAGTTCGAGGGTGGAGATGGCCATGACTTGCGGGATGGCGCAAAAGTTGAAGATGGACTGCTCCTTGAGCAGGGCGAGGTAGTCGAGGGCGTGGGTGGCGTGGGACATGGCGTCGAGGAGCATCGAGGAGAGCACGTACATGCTGCGTTGACCGAGTTCTCCTTCGACGGGGCGGAACTTGTTGGATCCCGGTTTGGTCTCGATGATGCCCTGGGCGACTTCCGGTTGCGATTTGAAGTTGGCGTAGTCGTCGCCCCAGCATTGTTGCGGCCAGAAGAAACGACCCTCCTCGCAGTCTTCGGCGTAGTCTCTGATGATGTTGGTCTTTTGCAAGAACAGACCCATGTGATTCGAGAGCTCCAACTGATGTCCCAACCAAGGACGCTCCAACTTGCTCTCGCTGAACAGCCTGGACAGACCTTCACCCACCAAACCGGCGACGAAGTGGCAGTAGAGATCGAAATGCTTCCACGTTCCTACTTTGAGCGGACCTTTTGCGCTCAACTCGATGTAGCTCGCCATGCCGGCGCCCATCTTTGCGGTGATGTCCGAGATGACGGTCTTGTATCCCTGATCGAGCAACTGATACTCGGCAATGACCTTGTCGAACTCGACGAGCAGCTGACGGTCCTTCTCGTTGGGACCGCTCTCTGTGAAGTTCCAGCCGGGTTGTTCGAGGTACTTGTAGAAGTCGACGAGGATGGGCACCTTGCGTTCGACGGGGATGGTCATGTCGTCTTCGACCGTGTCGAGGGCTCGGAGGACGAGGTAGAAGAGGCAGATGACGCGGGAGAGCTCGCCCTTGAGCTCCTTGATGACGGCAGCGAAGGAACGCGAGGTGAGGTCGAGGAAGCCCCAGCAGTCTCGCATGCGCTCGCGGTCCCATCCTGATGCTTCCGGGTTGGCCTTGATGTCGTTGAGAGGGTCGCGCCACACCTTGTATCCGATCATGGCACGGAGTTCGGATGGATGGGTGATGCCCAACAGGAGGTAGGAGAGGACGCCCATGATGACCGATGGAGCACTGCTGGTCGTGCGTGGGTGTCGGCGGAGATGGTGTTGGACAGGAAGAGGGATGCACGTCTTGCCTTTTTCTGTTCTTCCATCTCGACTTTTGCATACGGCAGGCAGCACACCTGAACAAGGCCGCTCAGCGTGGGGTTTGCGGTGATTTTAGGCCGTAAATTGGATTGGCCGGTGCGTTGTGCACGCGTATCGCGTGTGTTGGTTTTCTCTGCTGCTCTGCTCTGCTCTGCTCTGCTCTGCCCGTCTCTTGGAAGAAATTGCGCTGCAAAATGAGCTGTTTGTCTCTTTTTTCTCAGCTCGAAAGCAAAGTCGCACCACAATCACACACAGCGCCGAATCGGGTGGCATGCCAACATCCCGATTCTTCACCTCAGAATCCAGCTCTGGCTTGTCGGCAACGGCAATCCTGTGCTGCACTGCTCAACACGCACGCAAGATCCTTCCTCTGTTGAACAGACAAATGACATGATGCTCTGCTTGTTCACACGAATCGCATGATCATGGTCTCCTTGATACTACCTCGTGAGATGCCCCCGTATCCACGCCTTTGCGCTCAAGCTACAGTTGTACGCTGCATCGAGCTGCTTCAATCCGAACGCGATCCCTGTATCCGTTCCTCCATGATCATCCGATCCTTCGGCTGCCTGTTCCTTCCCAGACTGATGCAACGCCAGCGAAGCCATCCCCAGATACGTGTGCAGCAGATCTGGGTGGTCGCCAGGTACCTTTGCTATGCCACCTACCTTGCTCTGAGCGGACAAGACGTAGCTGGCGTCGGCAACGCCATCGATCAAGTCGTGCTGTTCCAAAAGCGCCAGAGCTGCTCCGTTCCAGAACGAGTAGCATACATCTGGTGGTAGCTTGGCCGGTCTGCCTTGAAACCCACCGCTGAGTTCTGCTTCGTCGTCGTCCTCGGAGTCTGACGTCGAAGTTTCTCGATCGTCGTGTGGTTGCGTCGTTGTCGATTCCACCTGTGGCGTGACGGGAGCCACTTGTCGATGCACCAGCCACGACAGCGCCTCGTCCTTCCTCTTCCACACTGCCTCCTGCTGCGGAAGCAGATGGAGCCCTGCAATACAGCAATACGTCATGCCCGCATGCGCTTCGTGCAGTTCACTCGCGCCAAACCCACCATCGTACCTCTGACATCCCTTCAAATACCCTCTCGCCGCTTCCACATCCACACCTCCCCATTCTCCCAACATGGAGCAAATCGCAATAGCGCAGTACGTGAATCTTGGATCCCGATCTACCATCCCTCCTACCGCCTGCTCTTCCGCCGCATACCCACCGTCCTTCCCTTGCAATGCGACGATGAATCGCAGTAGGGCTTTGCGATCCAGTCGTGAGAAGTCGTCCTGGAGGATGGCGAGAATGAGAAGTGCTGCGTAGGTCATCGCGATGTTGGCTGTACCTGTTGCGGATGAGGAGCAGGGTGAGAACGTCGAACTGGGAGAGCCGCGGAAGCCGCCGGTGGGGAGCTGCTGTTCGTACACCCATGAGATGAGCTCGGATCTCTCGTCTGCCGGTATTCTGTCCGTGGCGTCGAGAAGGTCGAGTCCGGCGATGGCAAAGTAGCCGAGTGTCATGCGTTGATCATCGGCAGAGGTGTAGGGTTGAGGTAGCATCCGAAGACATCGTAGCAGGAACGAGATGTGCTTTTTGATTTCCAGACGAGATGCCACCTCTTCGTGCTGGGTGCCGCTGGACATTTTGACCGCTCGTGTACTCGAATGAGAGGAGGGATGGTGGAAAGGCAAGACCAACACTTTGGATGGCGGAAAGTGACACTTTCGTCTGTGCCACGCGCCCGTGAATATTTCGGAATTCGGACGCTGTGAACACAAATTTGGGTTTCGAGAAGAAGTGATGCTTTCGACCCTTCTTCTGCTCATCGATCTTCCTCGTCCTCGTTCGCCTTCCGAATCCTCTTCCCTTCGACAGCCACCCTGCGACCATGTCAGCTCCCTCGCGACCGCCGTGGTTCGCCCCCTCCTCCATCCCACCCATCCTCCTACTCACCGTCGTCACCTCCTTCGCCTTCAACCACGCCCTCATCTCCACACAACGAAAGGCAGACCTCCTCACCCATCGCATCCACACCTCCCTCCTGCAAGACACCATCGACTACAACTCTCGACTTCTCTACCATCTCAACCCGCCTTCCTCGAGCACCTCTTTCTTCTCTTTCAAGCGCTCCCCCTCGCCGGCACTCACCGCGGAACCTGAGTGGATCCAGGAAGAGAGCGAATCATTACACCGGCGGTGGAAGGCTCTGGGCTTGAACCCGCGAGGGATACTCGCATCAATCACGCCCACCGCTGAACCGGAAACACAAGAGGAAAGACCGTCGGTGGGACCAAAACAAGTCTCCTGGTCAGAAATCTTCCTCGGCAACCGTGACACACGATCAACCCTCACCGATCGTTGGCAGAAAGTCACCGCGGGCATCAAAGACTCCTTCTCCTCTCTCAACCTCACCTCCGCACCACAACCAGACATGGACGAACAACAGTCGACACAGGATCAAGAGGAACTGCAGCAGCTCTCCCAACTCTGGTCCGCCGAATTGCAAAAGTCTTCCTAGCATTCCAATCAGCTCTCTCTATATACCCCCACATCTCGAAATGCACACACACACTTTGTTCACACTCTTCCACCTATCGTTATCAGTTTTTTTGCATTCAAACCATCCCGCGCCCATCACGACGCACGCAGCGCAACGGCCCTCTGCGCCACTGTAGACGCTTTCACCCCGACCTCGACCTCCAACATGGTCGCGAACAACGCCTGACTTCGATCCTCGTTCAAATACACGCTGATCTTGACTTTCCCCTCGTCTCCACCCATCGCTTTCTCCTCCCGTTGATGCTCCCACACCAGCGCCGTCAAGCCCAAATTCGTCACACCACCGTCGTTGAGCTTGATCCGTCTGCCCTCCGCATCCCAGCTCGCTCCTTGCAACTTCAGACCTCGGATGGCGAACTTGCCCGACTCCAACCCTGCTTTCGCGTCGTTCAGCAGCAACCGCAGAGACAGGTTTTCCAGCGACACCCTGGACGCGTGCGCTACACTCTGCCTCGTCGCTGTGAGATAGGCTCCTGGCGAGAACAAGAGTCCAAGAACGACCTCGGCCATATCGTATCCTCCACCAGCAGCGCCGGCTCCTAGCTCGCTGGCTTCGCGCGTGATCCGTTCCAGTTGCTCCAGTCGCGCGCGCAGATCGACGATCCATTCAGCCAGCGTCATGGATTTCGCCACCGAGTATCGACGCCACGACTGCGGAATCACTGCCTTCGGAAGATCAGTGAGCAGCGCCCGGTTGTGGTTGGTCTGGCGCGAATGACCGTCGCACACAGCAACCACCTCGAGCAGATCCTTGCGCACTGTAGAGAGGAGCGACGAACCTGTACGGTGCTCTCGTGCCCAGAACCGGTAGAGTGGGTCTTGGATCGTCACCGCATCGTTTCCGATCGATGCCACGCTGTTGGGCAACAAGGAGAGCCACTGCAGCGCGTTCGCTCGCAACGCCTTCATCCAGCTCGGCTGCACCGACGCCGAGCTCGACGCCACCGGTGCGCCCGCAGCCGCATCCTGACCACCTCCGCCGCTGCTGCCGCTCCGATCGTGGCCAACAGTTTCGTCATCATCGTCGTCCGCCAGCTGCTTCATCTTGACCAACTTATTCAACAGAGCCGTACCTTGCGCTGCGGCGATCACCTTTTCGGCGCTTGGAGGCAACGCCAGCCACTGAGGCGGTTGCTGCTCCGGTAGCGCCTGCACCCAGCTGATGAACGTCTCCATCTTGGTCCCCTCCGGAGCCACGAGCGGCTGCTTGTCGTGCTTGACAAGCTGGAAATCCACCTCGTACGCATTGGCGCAGAACAGCTCGTCGACGAACGAGTCGAGCAACGTCTGATCCGGAGCATTGTCGATCTTGCCGCCGTACACGCTCTGCTTGAGAAGCGAACGGATGGCGTCCCACGGAAGCTGCTGCGGGTCCACGTTCGCCCGACCTTTGGCGACCTGCGACACCCAGCCTTCGATGATGTCGAGCGCAGCCTCGGCATCCGAGTCGTTGAACTCGAACGGTTTCGACCAGCCTAGCGGCGTGTACCTCAGGCGCTCGGTGAGTGTGGCGTGGAAGAAAGCCAGGAGGAAGTACAGCCTTGGCGTTTCGGCAGGTCCTCGCTGCAATCGACCAAGCGCGATGCTCTTGAGGCTGTCGAGCATGCTGGCGCGGATCCCCGGCGGCGGCTCGTTCATCAGGATGCGCGAAGCGCGCAAAAAGTTGACCGGGATCGAGGGCGAAGTCTCGCACGTGAGGAAGAGGCGGAAGTTGCGATTCGGATTGAGACCGTGCATCTTCTTTTCGAGCTGCGACAACCAGCTCGGCGCGAGATGGACGTTCTTGAGCAGCACCCAGTTGCCCGTGCGTGCAGCTGATGTGATGGCGTGGTCTGCCAGTGCGAAACCTTCCTGCGAGCCCATAGCGACAGGGGTGCAACGCGCGCCAACGAGCTTGACCAGATGGTCGACACGGTAGCTGGCGTCGTACCCGGGCACAGAGCAGAGCGCGATGGGCGTGCTGGCATACACCTCCTCCGCAACGATCTTGCCAAGCTCGTATCCAGGATCGCCGAGCACATCCTGGCCAAAGATGCCAGAAGTGAAGGCGGCCATGGCCTGGACGATGCGATCGGGGCGCAAGCACTTGACCACCAGCATCTTGCGTACCTGATCCGACATGCTCTCGCTCTGCTCCTCTTGCGGCCAGAAGACGGGCACCGCGGTTTCTGGGCTGTTGGAGCCGAGGAAAGTCAGCCACTTGTCCGTGTGGGCCTCCATGTGCTCTTCGATGGTGCGGAAGAAGGCGAGGCGCTTGAACACCTGCACGCGGGCGAGCTGCTCCTCATCCAGCATAGCCTCGACCTCGCCGTCGCCTCGACGCGCCGAAGCGCTGCTCCCCTGCGCAAAGTTTTTAGGTACGCCTGCAGCGGCAGCGGCTGCTGCTGCGGCAATGTTGCCGCCCTCGAGCAGGAACTCGTACTCGTCGCTCTCGAGCGTATCGGCGTGGCCCTGTTCGCGCGCCTTGATCTGAGCGAGGAGCATGGCCAGCATGACGTGGTCGTGGTGCGCGAGCGCTTTGCTCGTCCTGTGAAAGACGACGAGGAAGAGGTCGCGCATGAGAATGTCGAGCCTCTGCTTGGGATCCGTGACGCCGTCGAGGTGCGGATTGCGACGGAGCACAAAGTCGAAGATGTCGAGGAAGAAGCGGAGCGAAAACTGGTAAAAGTGAGAGATGAGGTGGAGCTGGTCGAGGACAAAGAAGACGGAGCTGCACGCTTTGGCGAGCGGGACGTACTGGGCCGTGACCTGGTCGACCTCTTGCATGATGGCGTCTGTCTCTTCGACTTTGGACGTGACTTCGGCGGCTTCCTTCTTGAGCGTCTCGAGAGTGCCGATGACCTTGTCGTCATCCAGGATGTTGCCCTCGGACTCGTTGAGCGCGGTGAGGAGCGATCGCTCGAGATGCCTGAGTCGGAGGCGAAACTCACCCTGCAGCTTCATGAGGTCGGTCCGCTTCCGATCGGTGTCGGGCCGCTCGACCTTGAGCACCTGATCGAGCGACTGACTCTGTAGACTGCTGCGGGTCATGGTGAAGTTGACAAAGGTGACGCGACTGCAAATATCTGGCGAAAATTCGACCGAGGGATCGCGCGTGGTGAGGAACATGTTGAAGGAGGGCGAAAAGTCGATGTCCTGGCTGCCGAGACGGATGAGGACACGGCCGCCGGTCCTGCGAAGCTCCTTGTTGAGGACGGGATTGAGGATGGGATCGAGGTACTCGACGTCTTGGATGAGGAGCGGGTTGCCGAAGCGGAGCGAGCTTTCGAGGGCTTTGAGGAACGCCTCGTCGAGGAAGCTGGAGACCGTGAGCTTTTGCACCTTGTACTCGTTGAGCAAGAACTCGACAGCCTGACCGGAGGGATCGATGATGAGCGGGTATCGGTTCCAGCGTTTGAGCATGATGGCGTTTTCGGTGCAGAGGGTATCTGCGGGAAGCGACTTGGCCTGCCACTCGAGGCGCTCGTCTGCCGTGGAGAGATAGTCGGCAAAGGAGAGCTCCGGCTTGAACTTGATCTCGGCTTCGCGGAGGTGGTCGGACCAGTACTGCCACATGGATTCGCGGTACTGCTGATCAAAGTAGCCGGCGTAGGCGAGCATGGCTGCCGAGAGGAGAGCATCTCCGATGATGGTGCTCATCTGCTCGTCGAAGGTACGGCTACCGGTCTCCCAACGATACTTTTCGGAGGAGAGGCTGTCGAGAAGCTGCATGGAGCGAGAGACGCGGCTCTGTACACGCTCCATCTCGGACTTGATGGCCTGCGTCTCGCTGATGAGGGCGGCGTATTCGTCCTTGTAGGTGGCGATGCTGTTTTCGAGCTCTGCGATCATATCGACGATCTCGGTGGCCTGGAGTTTGGTGTCGTCGGCTTGCTGCTCGAGCGACTGGACCTCGTCACGGAGCGGACCGACCTTGTCGAGGATCTCGGAGAACCGGACCTGTGCGATGACCCATTTGGCCAAGGGACCGCACGCTTTACTTGCACGATCGATGGTGGCAAAGTCGTACCCTGGTTTGGAGAGATAGTCTCGGATCATCTTTTCGCGGATCTGGCGTGTCATCTGACGATCCGTGTCGAAGTTGACGATGGAAGCGATGAAGTCGTCCCTGCGAATGATGGCCTGGACGGTCTTCCAGCTCTCGATCTTGTGGCCGAGGATGATGCAGACGGACTCCATGGCATTCTTTACGGGAAGCGGCGGGTTGCCCATAGAGCGGACTTCGGTGAGGTGCTGCTTTTTGATGTTGCTGACGCTGGCTTGCGCATCCTGAACGGCGGGTTCGGCGTCTGCCAAATCGGCCATGACGACCTGGCGACGCTGACCAATCTGCTCTTCCTGATTGGCAAGGGCGGCTTGGATCTCGATGGAAGCGGCGCGTTTCTGTTCGGCTTCTTGCTGGTCTTTGACCATGCTCTGCAACTTTTGGTTCGCCTGTGCATTCTTGGCCTCGAGTTGCGTTCGCTTGACGGCGAGGCTCTTTTGGAGTTCTTCGACTTGATCTACGGTGGACCGGAGCTTGTCGAGACCGACGAGCAGGAAGCGTTGCTGATCCTCGAGTTCGTCTCGCTTCTGGTTGGATACCTGGACGTAGTATTCGATGAAGCTGAGAAAGTGGCGAGGTGATTGGTGGAAGCGGCGGCCCTGACGTCGACGCAGCCTTTCGGCAAAGGTATATACGGAGAAGTGGATGAAGACGAGGGCCTCTACGACCAGTGGACGGTTGGCACCAAGGTCGAGCGTGTTTGTGAGTTCGGCAGCTACGGTGCGGCAGGCATCGGGCGACCAATCTCCCGGCGCCTTTTTTGCGCCATCGACGTGGACGACGTCCATGACGGCCGTGGTATGCGCCTGCGGTAGACGTATCGATGAGCAGCGGCCCAGCGAGTGCTGTGATTGTTGGCGGAAGTGATGGACAGGTGGACGAGAGAAGGAGACATCTGTCAACGCGTGCCTGCCAATGTGGAAAAAGTGTTGGTCTGTTCGGAGCGCACCATGCACACACAAATCCAAGGCAGCACAGCGCAGTCGCGGATCCACACGCGCGCGCTCTCGAGTTGAAAGTGTTGGACTCGGCGAGAAATGGCTTGCTTGTTACGCCGCTAAGTCCATCTGATTCCAATAAATTCGAAGTTCAAGTTGCAGTTCGAAAAAGGTGATATTCAGCATTACGCCATCACGTGTATCTTGAAATGGCGGCCAAGAAGCACACGGAAAATGACTTCTTCTCAAAGGCCACCTTTTTCGCAGCAGCAGCTGGCTCTCTTGACGGTGCGGACGCCGAGGATGGACTTGGCACAGCAGCTGAGTGCCTACTTTTCCGTACGTTGCACCTTCTCGTTCTTCCACTCCTCCTCCTATCCTTCTCCTGGTCCCTTCTTCGGCACACGCTCTGGCCCTCAGGATTGTCGAAACGAGCTCCTCCTTGTGGTTTCGAAAGCTTTATTCGAAACACTGTACGGCACGCATTCACTTGCTGTGTCGTTTCTGTACACCTACACCATGTCCGAGCCATCAGCTGTTCCCGTCGCCGCGGGTGAGCCTACCACCCAATGGGCCTACCGTGCGCAAAAGTCCATCGGTCTCAACACCGGCTCCCCCTCCTACACTTCCGTCAATGGCTTCGATCAGGTCACAGGCGCTACCCGCGTCTTCCAGTACAGTCCCGACGGAAGCACCTTTGCCGCCGCAATGGACGACTTCACCCGTCTCGTAGACACCCGCGCTGCTTCCACTTCCTCTGTAAAGCGCGATCTTCCAGCGCCCAAGGTCGTCGACCTCCGTTTCTCGCCTAAGGGCGGCTTCCTCAGCACATTCGAGCGCCCCTCCAAACTCGAAGATGGCTCCAACACACGCAACCTCAAGATCTGGGATACCGAAACCGGAGAGGCCGTGGCCGCCTTCGAGCGCAAGTCGCAGGACGGCTGCTTCTTCCAGTTCACCGCCAACGAGCAGTACTGCGTTAGGCAAGTCTCCACCGAGCTGCAGATCTACGAGCCACGCCACATCGCAGACAAGGGCGTCATCGGTCGTTTGCGTCTCGAAGGCATCACCAGCTTCGAGGTTGGGCCAGGCGAGAAGCCCAGCATCGCCGTGTTTTGCGGAGAGAAGAAGGGCGCCCCCGCCTCGGTCCGCGTCTACTCACTCGCTTCCCTCATCCCATCACCCGAGACACCACCCGCCCCCGTCTCGCAAAAGACCTTCTTCAAGGCAGACAAGATCCAGATCAAGTGGAACGAAGCAGGCTCGGCGCTCTTGTTCATGACCTCCACCGACCACGACAAGACCGGCAAGTCGTACTACGGCGAAACCAACCTCTACCTCATGTCCGTCCGCGGCGACTTCGACTGCCGCGTTGCGCTCGACAAGGAAGGTCCCATCCACGACTTTGAATGGAACCCCAACTCCAAGGAGTTCATCGTCATCTACGGCTACATGCCTGCCAAGGCCGTCCTCTTCAGCCACCGCGTCAACGTCATCGCCGAGCTCGGAACGCAACCACGCAACTTTGTCGCCTTCAACCCCCAGGGTCGCCTCTTCTGCATTGCCGGCTTCGGCAACCTCTCCGGCACCGTCGATATCTGGGATCGCGAAAACTTGTCCAACGGCAAAGTGTTTTCCATGGATGCGAGCAACAGCTCCGTCTGTCAATGGTCTCCCGACGGCCACTTCTTGCTCACCGCCACGCTCAGCCCGCGTCTGCGTGTGGAGAACGGCGTCAAGATCTGGCATTGCACTGGCCAGCTCGTCCACGTCGACATGATCGACGAGCTCTACCAAGCTGGCTGGCGTCCCGGAGCCAACGCCGGTCTCACCGCTTTCCCGGCCCAGGTCCCCTCGGCACCGGCACCCTCGGCCGCCGCCGCTTCGTACCTTGCCACGAAAGCAGCCACAAAGCGCCCGACCGGAACGTATCGTCCACCGGGTGCCCGCGGCCAAGGCACACCGGACATCTACAAACGTATCGACGAGGGCGGTTCCGGTGCCTCTACACCTGACCTCGCTCGCTCTGCATCCCAAAATGGTACCTACCAAGCACCTGGATCCGGCAACCGCAAACGTGCCATCCCCGGCGCACCCGGCTCCGCGCCGCGCAACAACGGCAACGCTGCCAACAACCAGAAGGACGGGAAGAAGAAGGGTGGCAAGCAACAGCAGAACGGCAAGAACGCGGCTGCCGCCGTAACCGTGGTGGAGGAGCCAGCTGCGCCCGCAGTCTCGGGCGCCGCCGAGGTCGGAGGCAGTGCCGGCGCCGCCAACCTGGAGAAGAAGGTGCGCAATCTCAACAAGAAGTTGAAAGCGATCGAGGAGCTCAAGTTGCGTCAAGCGGGAGGTGAGAAGTTGGAGGCGATGCAGCTGGCCAAGATTGCTGCCGAGGAAGAGGTGCGTAGAGAGCTGTCCACGTTGGAGTAGATGCAGCGGGATGGATGCATGGATGGAAGCATGGATGTGATGCATGCCTTGTTTGCAGACGACCTGACTCTGGGATTTGCAATGCAGAACACATGCGCTGCTTCGGCAGCATATCACACACACGGACATTCTTAGCGCACAGCCTGTGTAGTGATGAGATCGCCAATATTCTATTCTGAGCAAATGAGACATGAGCAACTCGTTCGTTCTTCGCATTACTCTCCGTCGAGAGGATAGGTGGGCTTGGTATCGTTCACCTGGATACCGCCACGTCGCTGCAACCCGTTATCCGGGTAGGCATTCTCCCAACCGCCCTCGCTCGTGGGGACAGCCAACCACAACCTGTACAAATGTCTCCTCGGTGCGGGGGGAGCTGGATCCTTGTACTCTGTCCTAGCGTGCAGCACATGCACGTCGCTGACGAACTGAATGTCGCCTACATCCAGCACCATGTGGAGGCTCAAGAGCTTTGCGGTATCCTCCAACACCTGCATGGCCTCCTTCTGTTGTTCTGAGAGTTCGGGGATGAGACCGGCGTCGACGTGACGTTGGATGGATTTGAGGTAGTAGGGATCGTAGGTGAGGATGAGACGGTTTCCGGGTTGACCTTTGCGAAGGTGGACGATGGGACGGGTTACCCAGCCGTTTTGGTGGCCGTTGATGGTGGAGACTTCGCCTTTGCGATCGAAGTGCCAGATGTTGCTGGCGAGAAGTTCGGCGACGTCCGGGCGGTTGGCTTGGAGGTGGTTCCACACGGCGTGCGACGAGACGATGTCGGATTCACCGCCTTCCACCGCCTTGTGAAGGCAGAGCAGTCCGACGATGCCACCGGAGGAATCGGTGTGGAAGAACTGGCGGGCGTTGGTACGGTAGATACGAACCTTGTCGATGGCGGTGGGATCTTCACCGAGGTCTTTGACGTGACCGAGGATGTGACCGTATCGGTTCTGGGAGACGACGTTGCCGAGGTACGATCCGAGACCGAGGTAGGCGATCGCCGAGAGACGGTTACCCCATCGCTTGGTGGGGAGGCCCTTGAAGAGGTAGAATCCGTGACCGGTGATGAGACGCTGACGCAGCTGGGTCAGGGTAGCCACGAGGTCCGAGGGGAGCGGGAAGGTGGATCGCTCGATCTCGCCGAGTTCGCGGCCGGACTCGAGCCAGAGTTGCGAGGCAGATTCGAGCTGCGAGATCTGGTGCTCGGTGAAGGTGTGCACCCATTTGGATGCGTTCGCCTCCCCCCTGTAGGAATCGGCATCCCAGACGGTAGGTCCGGTGATCTCCTTGGGAAGCTCAGAGTACGGGGTCAGCAGAGAGGGATCGGCGTCGTGCTGGCCAGAGGTGAGCTCCTGGATCGAAGACTTGAGCGAGCGCTGAGCCTCGATCTGAGAGGCGGAGAATCCGCCAGAGCCGCCGTCGCCGTCGCCGGATGACTTGTTGGCAAAGTGACCCGTGTTGGGAGGGAGAGTGGACAACATCTTGGGAAAGAAGACTGGTGGATGATGGTATCGGGACGAGAAGGAGGAATCCAGCGGGCTTATAAGGATACAGCTTGTTTCCGAAGCTAGAAGATCCCGACATCGAAGCACGCACACATCTCGGTCTCTGTACCACCCGCACCGGAACAGTAGATCTCATTTGCGCCTTTCAAAGCAAGAAGAACTGCCTGCAAGCAACAAATCTTTTCACGATACGGCAAGCCTCGAGATGTCGTCAGAGGTGGCTGGAGCGGCTATGCACCGCTTGGACAGAATTGCTGCTTTGCAAAGGGGATGGCACCACCCAGCGGACTTGGCACAAGTTGAGAAGATGAGAAGCCGCTGGTTTGTGCACGCTTGCGAGGTGGAACGGCGTGAAGTCAGACTCCAGCCGGATGGCGTGCTTTGCCGCTGACAGGCACTTTTGGACGTGTTCCCCCGCAGGGCCTCAGGGTCCTGCGCTGAGCTGAGTCTTCTGTCTCCGAAATCGCGTGCTTCGAATGGTGCAGCTGAATCACCAATGACTAAGCTTGACCAACATTGGCGAAAACCAAATTTGTCGAGGACTGCAATAGTATGAAACGGTCTAACATTCCTAGAAATTTGTGCCAGCTGTCAAGATAAGCGCTTCGACTCTGCTGCAGCCGCAGCCTTTTTGCTTTCTCGCGTGGGCATGCTCCCGCTCGTTACCTTTTGTTTGTCTTCCCGAGCTTGCGACACATGGCTGTGATCACGAAGCTTGCCCTGTCGCCCAGTAATACGCTCAGGCTTTGCAACCCCTGACCACTCTTCGCAAAGCTTCGAGACCTTGTCTTGAGAGGGTCGTGCCGGAGGATGCGTGTGGACACAAGCGCAACTGGTCCCACGGCATTTTTAGTGCGCCGCTCGCTTGCTTATCTTGTACAACTCGCGTGCATATCGACAGCTGCACAACCGAACGCAAGGCTTCTAGAACCGAGTTTGAGGAAATGACGGAGCTTGAGCACAAGATAATCGACTCTTGGCTGTCCTGCCTCTTGTTTGCCACATACTTTCGGGGGTCGCAAGTTCGAGCGTGGAGCAGGAGCAGCGTTTGTAAGCGACCCACGAGTTGTCCACCGTTCCTAGTGGGGCTGGTGGAGCTGCTGTACCACGTTACTCCGATGCAGCCGAGGTTGGTCTCGAAACCCACGGTTATCTTTCCTCCTCCTCCTCCATGGCTGACAGTGGGCGACCGGCGCTTATCTCGAGCGTCGGCTATCGGCCCCTCGTGGCGTGTGTGATTGCTGCATGCCGCTTCGGAGGGCGATTCATAGCGGCTGTTCGAGACGTCCTTATAACAGAAGCATGAGATCCACGCTTTCATTACAACCCCACCAACAAGCAACCAGCGTCGAGAAATCACTTTCATGATGGGCATCCTTCAACGGCGTCCCAATCTGGACGTCTCCACGCCCCGCTTCCGCCTTCGCCTCTCCCAAGAGACCGCGCTCGACAATCACGATCTCAAACCCGTGCCGCCTTCCAAACGAACATGGCGAGCGATCGATTGGGTCTCCTACTGGATCTCTGATCAGTTCGCTCCGGCGACATGGCAGCTCGGCGCATCCATGGCAGCCACCGGTGTCACCGCACGAGCCGCCATCCCCGCCGTCTTTTTCGGCTTTCTCTGCGTCGGCTTCGTCATGTGGGCTGCTGGAGTCATCGGCGCCACCTACCACGTCGCTTTTCCCGTCATCAATCGTGCTCCATGGGGTATCAACGGCTCGCTGTTCCCCGTAGCTGCGAGAGCGTTCTTGGCTTTGATGTGGTTGAGCATCCTCACGGTGACGGGAGGCACCTTGACGGAGCAGCTGCTGATCTCGCTTTCGCCGAGGTTTGCGAATATGGAGAATCACCTTCCGGAGAGTGCCAACATCACGTCTAGAGGACTCCTTTGCTTCTTCGTGTTCTGGATGGTGCAGACGCCGATCACGATGATTCCGGTCGCCAGGCTCAAGTGGTTGTTCAGGTTCAAGGCGATCGTGTGTCCACCGGCGTTTCTGGCCATCGGTATCTGGGCGCTTCATGCCACTCGGGGTGGAGGCGAGCTCGTACGTGGCCCAGTCACGGCAGGCGCTTGGCCGATCATCGTCGCTCTCAATGCAGCGACGACGATCTACTGCACCGTCGCCGTCAACATTGCCGACTTTACTCGATTCTCAAAAACATCCAAGGGGACGTGGCAGCAAGTTCTGCTGCTTCCCATCACGGGCACGATCCCTTGTGCCTGTGGGTTCTTCGCCGCTGACGCAGCCTTGATGCTGTACGGCGAGGCGGCGTGGGACCCGGCAAAGCTGATCAGTCTCTGGGGCAGTCGAGCATGGACCTTCTTTGGCGCTCTCGTCTTCCTCATCGCCACCATCGGCGTCAACATCAGCGCCAACGCCATCTCCTTCGCCACAGACGCCATGTCCGTCTGCCCCGCCTACATCGACATCCGCCGTGGATGTCTCCTCGCAGCCATCCTGGCTGTAGCCATCACACCTTGGAACCTCGTCAGCTCCGCCCAAGGATTCCTCAACTTCCTCGGTGCCTACGGTTGCTGGCTCGGACCTATCTCCGGCATCTGCCTCGTCGACTACTACCTGCTACGAGGTCAGAAGCTGGATGTTCAACAGCTCTACGTTCATCCGAAGGGCATCTACAGTTACGGAAACTGGGGTGTCAACCCAAGAGCGTACATCGCTTTCACAGTAGCGTTCGTGCCAAACCTTCCTGGTTTCATCAACGCCATCAATCCGAACGTCAAGGTGAACGTGCCGATCTATCATTTCAACTGGTACTTTGGCATCGTAGTGGGTGCAGTGGTCTATGGGATTTTGTGTAGGTACATTTGGCCGCTGCCGAAGGAGTCGCTGTTGGATGAGGCGGTGTATCCGGACGAGGCGTACTTTTGGGACGACGAGGAGAGAGACCAGAACCGCAGCCTTGAGGACGGTCGTGGCAAGGACGAGAAGAAGGACGAGGGTTCGAGTGAGGGATCGCTTGACGGGATGGAGGTCGACGTCGTGTTCGCAAAGACCGATAAGACAGTGTAGTGTCCGGACGAAATGGGAACGTTTGTCTCCACACATGTGATGTCTCTGCCTTGCTCGATCACCTCATCAACATCAAGTGACCGTCGAGCAACACCACCGCCATCACTGCCGTCATCGACACTTTTGCGATGCTCGTATGACAAAATCAACTCGCGCCTGTTTCGACCCAGATCAACAATGCCCCGATCACCTGCCGTGTGTCACAGGCAATGCGAGGACGAAGGTAGCGCGATATTTTGCCCGCAAGGTCGACATCGCGGCGATCGATGTTCGCAATCACAATGTACACCAGACTCAAGACAATCAGCACAATACTACCGTATAGAGAAGGAATAAACCGTGAAAATTTCCAGGATCCAGGAGCGAGAGATCTATGCTACATAAAAAGCCAAACGGAAGATCGAGAGCGAGAAAAACTTGTAGAAGGAGGGACGAGGAGGGATCTGGGGGCAAAACAGAAGTACGGAAACCAGCCCATACTTGTCTTTCCCGATCAGACGCACCGTCCCTCGTCCCGTCGCTATCTGAAAGAAACTTATTTGGTTCTGCTGGTCTGGTAGACCTTGACCGAGTTGATCAGCCAGTACGCCTGACTGAAGTCGACGTCCTGACTCTGGACGTACGCCTCGCAAGTGGGGTAGCCGGTCATCTTTGCGCAGCTTTGGGTCTGACCTGCATAGGCGTTGTTCCAAAGCTTCTTGTCACCAGCCCAGTCGCCGCAGATGGTGTTGCTGAAGACGCTGACGTGGTTGAAGAAGTACTTGTTGGGATCGCAGTTGTCTGCTGGCCAGCTGCCCTGTGGCATGCCCCAGCCCGTGGGGTCCGGCTGACCAGCAGCGATATCAGCGGGAGCCTGATCACGGGAGAAGAACCAAGACTTGATTCCAGTGTCTTTGTCCCAAACCATGGCGTGGATTCCGCCGCCTTGGTTGTTGTAGTTGACACCAAAGTCGTTTCGGAGGGAGGATTGGACTCCACAGCCTTGGTTGCCAGTCTCAGCTGACGCGCAGTTGGTGGCTTGGGTGAGGTTGGTCAGCTGGTAGGTACCGGCCTGAGAGTTGGTGGTGGAGTTGATCTTGCATCCGGGGACGGTGTGGACAGAGTAGGTGTTTTGAGAGGTAAAGGCGATTCCCTCGACAACGTCGATCTCTCCTCCGTTGGGCCAGCCGCCGGCGGGGTTGGTTGGGACGGTCCACCAGGCAGGCCAGATACCGCATCCTACGGGCATGTGCGCAGCATCGAGGATGAAGACTCCAGTGGTGAAGGTGTCGAAGGATGAGATTCGGAGGGACTTCATGTAAGGGATGGGTGCAGCAGAGCTGGTGGCGGCAGCACTGGTGGTCGAAGTGGTCGAACTCGACGAGGAAGAGGAGGTGGTCACCGCTTGAACGTTGACACTGCCGCTCGTAGAGCCGGAACGCGAAGCGGTAGCCGACGACGAGGACGAACGCGAAGAAGAAGAAGCCTGACGACGCTGCTTGGGAGCGCTCGAAGTGGAGGTTGCTGCCGAAGCAGTCGAGGTGGTGGTGGTGGTGGTGGAAGCGGGAGGAGACTGTCCAGGAGGGTAAACGCGAGTAGTGGCGTAGCCCATGTACACCTGACCACCGTTGGTCGTCTTGATCAAGCCGAGAGAGGAGGCCTCAGCTTGACCGACAAAGTCGACCAACCCGTTGGTTGGGTCCTTGAAAGTGAAGAAGTACATGCTGTTGTAGAAGTTCTTGCCCTGGTAGTTGGCCATCAGGTTGTACACCTTGGGGGTGGGTGTAGGAGTGACGGTGCTGGAAGTGGTCGACGACGACGACGTGGTCGAAGAGGTTGTGGAAGACGTGGTCGACGACGAAGTGGAAGTGGAAGTGGAAGTGGAAGTGGAAGTGGAAGCAGCTCGGGAGCTCGTCGAGGTGGTCGAGGTGCTCGAGGGCTTTGAGGAAGTGGTGGACGAAGTTGTGACCATTGGCTTGGGAGTGGTGGACGAGGTCGTTGGCTTGGGCGTGGTCGATGAAGTGGTAGGCTTGGGAGTAGTCGATGAAGTGGTAGGCTTGGGAGTAGTCGAAGAAGTGGTGGGCTTGGGAGTGGTCGACGAAGTCGTGGGCTTTGGCGTCGTCGAAGTGGTCCTCTTAGTGCTGACGGTGGTGGTTGTCGTCGACCTCCTCACGCTGCTGGTGCTCTTGACGGCCGCAGCAGTGGTCACAGATCTCTTGGAGCTTGTCGTCGTCTTTCTCTTTGTGCTCGTGCTCGTGGATCTCCTCTTGGTGCTTGTCGTCTTTTTCTTCGACGAGGTGGTAGTTGCTCGGCGCACATACTGGGTGCATCGCCTGAACACAGTCTCATAGATGGTCCTAGTCACTGTGACAGTCTTGGTTCTGTACCTTGTCCTGTACACGATCTTAGGATCAGGCTGCGGCTCACGCTTGTTGTGAGCGGCAGCTGTCTGGATGGCCGCGCTCCTACGAGTGACGTTAGCGGGGCAGCGAGTGGGCTCAGCTCGCTTGGCGAGTGCACTGGCATCGTCGTCGGCACCTTCTTCGGGAAGGAAGACGGTGATGATCTCGAGCTCGTCCCAGTCGTCGTCGGTGTCATCGTCACGAAGAGCAAGGTCGTCACGCTTTAGCGGGGATACATCGGCGTGCTCAACGGGGATGCTGTAAATGTCGATGACTTGGGGGGCGATCTCGGCACCTTCGGCGAAATGAGGACGACGACGTCCGATCAAGGCATCGGCAGGGACGGCGACGTTTTGCAGAGCCAGCAGAAGCAACGCTGCTTGCACCAGCACCGTCAATCTGATCGCAAGATTGACCATTGTGGAGAAAATTGGCCTGAATGAGGCGCGATCGGAGCGGGGAGGCTGGATAGGGGGCTCAACAAGGAACCTAGGTGTTGTAGCTGGTGCTGAAGCTGATAAAGGAATGTGTATCAAATGAATGTAGTTTGAAATGTCGGGTCGAGTGTCGATTCAGAGGGGGGGACAGAGAGGCGAGGAGGTACGTAATATGGAGTAGATTCTGGGAAGGGGAGGGATGGTGGATAAGGAGGAAGATCAAACGATCAGCTGGGGGGGTAGTAGCATCTTATACTTTTGACGACTCTGCGGCGAGTTCATGCAATCGGCAGACTGAAGGGATCGAAGTGCATGGCCGGCAGGATCCTTGGTACGACTAGCGCTGACGGAACGGGAGAGCCGCTGGCGAAATCTGTGACAAAGCGATGCCAAGGCTGGGATAAGTGGCATGACTTGCTAATTTAGGCAGCGTTTAGCCGGAAACGATCACGAAGAGGAGTAGCCAAGAAGTTGTCTGCCGACCAACCTTGAGTGGTGCCGAGAGGTCCGAGGCGACATCCAATCTACTGAGTTCTTCCACCAGCAAAGACGGTTCTACACTGATAAATTGCAGGAAGAGTATGGCGAACGGGCATGAGTGCAGGGTCTTGCCGGAGAGGCAAGCAGAAAACGCCGAGAGACTTTGTGTGCGGTGCAGCTCACGTCGACGCACGAAAGCGCGGTGAGTCAGATGCAGGGGAGCAACAAGAGCAACGGGTGGCTTGTCTGTCAGTTGTGCTGGTCGCATTCGTATTCAACTACCATATGGAGGTTGAGCTCCACAAGGTGACAGCGGGAGGGGGGATCGACACACATCGAGCTCCGCTTCCTGACGGGAGGAGATCTTCGACGTGCATGACGAGTTGCCGAGGTGCGGCTCAAGGTTGCATCCAGGCTCTGAATCAGTGTTGCGGCGCCACCACGTGAAGGAACAAGTTGTGGTTCGAAGAAGCCCGCATGAACTCCAGTTACGTCTCGCATTCCCAGGCTATCGCAGAGTAAGACCGTTGGCGACGGAGAATCAAATCTTGTTGTCAGACACACCTTCGCGCCTAGGAAATCGACTCAGAGACTGGTCTGATGGCCCGTAGGACTTTTCGAATCAATGGGGCTGCTTTCGATCTCCGCCCTTCTGCTCGCCTTCTTGCAACGAAATTTTCCGCTTCGGGATGCACGCACTTCCAAATCAAAGCTTGCTTTGACGCTAGTCTAAGCGTCGATACAAACCAGGACAGACTGGAGTGGCCTTGAAGGAGACTTCGTGCAATGGGCGATACCACCCATTGGTTGCTCGATGAAGGCAAGCTGAGGTGGCGGCCAGGTGGACAGCGGAAGGACAGAGACCGCTCGGACATTCGGCGAGTGCTGCATACGGCGCACTTGTGGACAGGTCGATTATTGCACATAATTGTAATCCCACGCGTCCGGTTGTGGCTAACGACTGTATTCCAGATTACGAAATTCAAAATAAGAAATACAGCATCGACACCGGATGCATGCGTAGCCTCTGGTGCCTCGGGGCTTTGCTCATGTAACTGAGGGCGACTAGATTAGCGCTGTTCCTCGACTTTTTGGTGTGGCTGAGACCAACTCAATCGAGCTCGGCTGCGGCGATCGGGGGTCCAAAAAATCAGATCGTCTACAGTGAGTCCTTCTTGGCCCTCCGATGGGAACGAGGACAAGGCTGTTAGCTGCGGGGCGCGCGATCGTGGCTCTCAGACATCGGCGAGTTGTCTGAGTTGAGCTATAAGATAAGGTTACATTCGTACTTTTGGGCGGCGGCTAGTCCAGCGAAGGATGGTTTTCCTTGTCTCAAGATTTCCTTGCATGAGACAGGCTGTGTGAAAAATTCGATTCAGATAATTTACTGTGGGGAAAAAAGGAAGGCCCAAGGATCTGACGAGATAGGCTCGACTCTGGACGCATCTAAGCGACAAGCTGTGTCTGAGCGCACCTTGATGGTCCAGACGATGCTGGGGTCCGTGGCAAAACAGAACCCTCGACCCCTGCCGTGAAGTTCGAGACGATGTCTTGATGATGCGAGACTGCCACTCGCCAGAAGAAAATAGGAGCAAAAGCCGATGTCAAAGTCCTCTAAGCGACTAAGCGCCTCGCTTGATCGTCGTGCAGTGATGCTCTAGCCGCACCCCGTAAAACACGGCACCAAGGCACTTTTGTGCTCAGCAATTCTACCGTGCAACAAGCAGAGACAGATCGAGACGATGTCTTGATCATTCGAGACCTCGATCACGGCACAGAAACCGGTAGACTCGCCAGACTCTGATAGCCTTATTGTACCAGTTCAATGGTTCCTCCGTGTCCATAGACCTGCTGACCATTCGTTGTACGTTCCGTCGGGACGGATCAGCGTTCGAAGCGTGGTCAAGCACCGAACCCAAAACCGTCGAAGAGGTCACGTTCAACTGTCACAGACTTATCGGCGGCCATGTTCACAGACCTTTCTGAACGTTCGAGATCGGTCTCGCTAAGCGATGATATTGCAAAAGCCGAAATCGCCCCGCCGCCGGTCCTAAGTCACATGGTTCTGGAATCAACGTGCCTCGAACACCGTTGGAAGCTGCTCATCGATCGGCGTCACCCTGGATGGACCTCTCGCCAGATTGAGAACTGCCACCGCTGGCTGATCCTCACCTTGCGGCGTTACCGTAACCGAGGGCAGCACAGCTACGACTTGTGCCTCTTCCAGCGCCGCTTCTTCCCCTTCTGCAGCTACGGCCGCATCATCGAGCAGAATCTGCTGAGGTTCGTCCCTCAAATCGCCTTGCCCACCGCTGTTCTTCATGAAGTCATCCCTGAGCCAGATGCACCTTGGATCCTTCGCCTTTTCCATTTCGGCCAGAGTCGGTTTGTGTCCGTGATTGGGGAAGAATACCAGCATGGACCTGATGCCGCCGAATACGCAGACAACGCTGTACATGAGCTTGTAGATGCCGTAGGTGAGCATGTCGATCAAGTGAGGGTGGAGATCCGGGCGATTCCTTGTCTTGACGAATCGATAGAGCAGTATAGGTACGATTGGCAGGAAGATGATGAAGGCGAAACTCTTGAGCCAGAACTGACCGCTTCCACCGAGTAGGATGAACATGGGCAGACGGATCCAGTCGATAAAGTTGGTGGTCGAATTGTAGAACTGCGTAAACTTCTGCCATCCGATAGCGACGGGCGTACGAGCACCGTTGAGCGAAAAGAGGAAACGCTTGGAGAATTGCCAGTAAAGAGTGTGTCGTGCCATCTCCCAAGATCGCACTCGCTGGTTGTAGTAATTGGGCGTGCCTGCGGTGGGCGGGCCAAGGAACGTCTCGGGCGCGACGGTTTCGAACGAGATACTAGCATCGATACCCATACGTTCACCGAGAGCTTGTAGTTCCAACCCCATCTTGACGTCGTCTGCAAAGTAGATGAGATCGTGTCTGCGCAACACGGCGATCATCGTGTTGCGATTCCAGAAGCTCGCAGCTCCGTGTGGGAACAGCACACCGCACATCCTGGACTCGGCCATCTTGGCGAGAGCCGACAATTTGTACTCGATATCCTGCCAGCCAACAAACACTGGGCGGTCACCCTTGTGGTCGACAGCCGTGATGGGGTAGCAGACCGCCGTGGTGGTCTCGGAGATGATATGCATGGGAGCGGCAAAGTTGGCAGGAATGATGACATCGTCGTCGATGGTGAGCACGTAGTCGAGGTTGAGAACTGCGGCAGCTTTGGCGCCGACGAACTGGGCGATGTTCTTGTTGCCCACGGGCAGCCAGATGTAGTTGACGCGCGCAAACATGGGTTGTGAGCGGATCGAGCTTTCCATGTCGGTGGGAGGTTGGGGAGTGTTGCCGTTGTCGATGACAAAGATCTGCCACGGTTCGAAGTGCACCAAGGCGGCGAACAGGACGGCCTTGAGAACTTCAACGTCGGCGTTGTGACATGGGATGATGAGGGCTGTCGACTCGGTCAGAGAAGGGTGCGTGATCGAGTCCATCGCTATACATACGTCGTCCGACTTGTCGGACTCGATCGCAGCCGCATCCTTCTTCTCGTCGAGCTCTCCCGTCGAATCGCTTTGAGCCGCTACGTTGTAACTCTTCTCGGACGCCAAATCGTCTGCAGTGGCAATTTTGGTAGGATCAGGAGCTGCTTCACCAGGACGAGCTCCAGCAGCAGCAGCAAAGATGCTCAAGTACGAGCTACGACGCGAATCTCTGCTTGCCGTTTGAGCCAGCACCAATTGGTGCGAAGCAGCGCTGGGTCGACGTGTCTCCAGTCTGGCCAGATCGGCGTTGAGCGAATCTATCGTCAATGGCTCGTGCAGGATGATAGTGCTTCGCCTGTTACGTGGATCAAAGCTCGGCGTGCTGGGAACCTGCAACCCAGCGGGAAAGTTGGTCATTTCACTACCCCTTCGCTCTGCAGATCGGCTAGAAGCAAGTGTATGGTGTGTTGACCTCCTGCGCATAGGTGCCCGGAGGCCAGAGAGCCTTTTCGAGTTGCGCTTGCTTTGGATGTCGACGATGCCGCTTTCCTGATCCTGCGTCTCGTGCTCGCCATAGTCTTCCTCATCATGCTCCTCCTCCAAGATGGTCGAATGCATCTGAGTGGCCATGTCCGCGCTCGCCACAGACTCTTCATCGCTACTGCTGCTGTGACTCGACTCCTCGTCGTCGTCCGAGAGGACCTCGGTGCTGTCACGGGCTCGTGGCACGAGAACGGTTCGATCGGGCACCACGCGTGCGTCGGGCACTCGCGCCACGAGCATGATGATGATGATCATGGTGGGCTCGAAGCCGTACAGCACGCCCATGATGGCAAGGTTCTTTCCATGCACGGCGTGGTCGAGCTTGGCCCACCAGTGATAGTATCGGTCCAGCAGGACGAGCATCGCAATGACACCTCCGTAGACGATCCAGAGCGCGATTTTCCGGATGGTGATGGGGAAAAGGATCTCGCGTGGATCCATCATGGTGAAAATGTACTTGGGCGAGATCTGCTTCTTGACGAAGCGCCAAGGTGCTGTAAGACAGTGAGCCGTCTTTTGCTGCCAAGTGGGCTGCGGAAGCACGGCTGCTGCAGTCTCCGGACGAGGATATGGCTCTTCGCCCTCAACTGCGCCGTCGGGGAACGCAGTGTGGGGCGTTTTGGGAAAGCCCGGGGTTTGAGGGAACGGCGTCATAGGCGCATTCACGTTCAATCCGGACGCATTGACGTTGAGAACCGAGGATGAGATGAGAGCAGCACCTGCTTGACGTTCGGCTTCCATAAGACGAGCTTGCTGGAAAACGGAAGCTGCGTACGTAGGTCGACGCATGGCAGTCATTGGTCGTTGGTCGTCATGGATGTCTCTGCCCATAGGTGCAGGCGCATTCGCGTCCTGCGAAGGGCGATGACCCAGGATCCACCGCTTGGCTTCTTGAATGTTGGTGACGCGGCTCTGCATTTCGTCGACAACGTCGTTCTCGTCTTCCGATTCGTCATCGTCAGGTTGCATAGCTTCATCACGCGGACCTCGGAAAGAAGAAGGAGCCAACGACATCCTTCGAGTGACAAGCGACGGTCTGGACGATTTGTTACTGGCAGTTGTCGGCATGGAGGTGCGTCTCGACAATGCAGATCGATTTGATTTAGCAGAGCGATCTGAGCGTCGAGAGCGACCCGAGGCAACCGAAGCTCCTGTCTTTCTCCTCTCGCGACGGTGAACGTCTTGGCCAACGAAAGATAGACCATTAAAGTTGCCGCTGTGGCGAGCGATGGAGCCCCTCGGGCCGACCGAGACGGAGGTTCGCTTGCTAGTCAGCTTGTCCAGCGCCACAGATCTGGAAAATTCGCGAGCCCGAGGAGATGAATCGTCCTGGACATCCTGCTCGGCGAAGTCGGACCTCTCTTTCAGAATGCTGGGTTGGGCAGCGGCCAGCGAGTGGCGTTTGCTCGATGCCGTCGGGTTTGAGGCGAGATTGTAGAGCTGCGACTCTCGACGCGGACGCTCAAGCACGCGGAGCTCGAGACGGGGAATGACTTCCGATGCGCCGCCTCGCACAAATCCCCTGATCTCGGTGGCGATGGAGGCACTGCGATTCCTAGTCCTGCGCTCGGCAGCAATAGGAGCGAGCGTTCCGTTCGGGAGCCTCTCGTTGGACCCAGCCCGCGTGACGGTGGTGAGCAGGACACCTCGATACGCAGCAGAAGACCGAGCGCCGAGTCCGGGTGTGTGGGGCAGACGAGCTGTGAGCGGCGTCCTCGGCGTTCTTGGTGTTGCTGGATTGTGAGGACTGCGAGGTGTTCGTGGTGATTTCGAAGCCTCGTTGGATTGCGGCGAGCTCGCAGAGCCGAATGCACGAGGGCTGAGTGGCGTCGCGGGGATACGAGCATTCGAGTAGAGCATCGACTTGACACCTCCCTGCGAGACACCATTGTACGTTGGCGAAGGCTTGGTGGGGGATGTCTTTGATTTGGTGGAGCGAGGCGAAGAACTCTGGCCTAATTGGAAGTCGGGATTGAAGCCGTAGCGAGGCACCGAGAGAAGCGGCTTGTCTGAGGAACCGCTGCTGGGAGCCGCGGACGCAGAGGTGGGACTGCCTGATGATGCGACAGGGCTGCGATCGTGATCAGCTAATGGGCTGGGCTTGGTGGGTGTGAAGGGCGCGAATCGGATGCTCGCGCTTGCTGGCGGAGCAAGCGATTCGGTGGGTGAATGCTTCTTGCCATTTTCGAGCTTGTTGGAGCGGCTCGATGCGCTCGTCACGGCTGGCGGCGGTGGTGCTACCGCTGCCGACGACGGTGATGCTTCGGACGACGGAACCCCTGACCCTGATGCCTTTCTTCTAGCAGACGCAGATCTTGATGATGATGATGATGAAGATTTGACGTTGATGGTCAGCTTCTTGTCGTTGATCATGCCCCTTCGGCGGATCTTGAGGGGAGTAGAATGGCCAGAGCCGTCTGACTGGACGGAGAGGTTCATCGCACGCCTATCATGAGGACTGGTTGGGATCTCATAGGGCCAATCCGACTCTTCGCCGGCCACGGCACTGTCAGGATCGGCCAGGGTCGAGACGGCCGAGAAGTCTCTGTCGTGCTGATGATCATCGGGGTCTACAGAGTCTGGACGTAGCACGATAGGACGGGCAAAGTTGATGGACATTGAAGACTCGGACGTGGCCTGTCGAATGCGAGAAGGACGAGCGCTGGTCGAGCTTGACAAGGTCGGTGACGACGTGCTGGTTGTGACCTGCTGTGAGACATCTTGGTCAGCTCTTTGAGGGGATTGAGAGGTGTTTTGATCCTTCATGTTTGCTGGAACCGCCTGGTCGATCGATAGGGAAGAAGACCCGCACTGTTGATGACGTGCTCGATCACGACAGAGCGGATGGCGAGAGGAGGGCGGCAAGTACCTGGTGCGGCGGGGTTGACGCAGAAAGGTGAGACGAAGGTGTGCGATGAGATGTCCTTGTACCACTTTGGACTTATAAGCAAAAGCAATCGGTCGAAGGAGCAGGACGAGCAAGTCGAGCTGACTTTGCTTGCAGCTCAAGGTACCGGGAACAAGAGGCTGGATTCCTTCTGGAAACGTGCAAGCGGCATTCAGGGTGTGTTCCTCCAGAAGTGGCTTCCAAACACGCACCAGTTTCACACATCGACTGCGTGCTCAGGGTGACGGACATGTGCATTGTCGGTGCTGTAGCAGCGCGTTGGGCCCAACGATGGATGGAAGGGCGTTGGAGCTGCTGCCGGATATCGAAGTCCGCAAACGATTGATTCACACGAGTCAAAGACGGCGCAGCCATCGCGGCGATGAGGGTGCATTTGCAGCAAGAAAGGCCTGCGACTCGACGTATGCCAAGGCAGGCAGTTAGGTACCGTTTGGGTCGTTGCCGGATAGAGCGAAGAGCAAAACACGAATAACCTTTGTCAGCTGCGGAGTACTGTACTAGTCGGAGCTGAAGGAGGCGCATACTTTTGGCACCGTGGACACAATGGCACGGAAGGAACATGGCTTCCTGACAATGGAGAAGCAAGGCGCGCAGGACTGAGGCAGGGACGGCTGAAAGCCAAGGGTGGGGTTTCTGTCGCACCTTGAGTCGCCAAGCGGGGCTCGAGACGGCGATCAGCTGAGCGAGGGGAACAGCCGCAAGGTGTCATTGGTCAGTGCAGCAAGGACCAGAAAGAGACCACGAGAATCCATTTTGTCGGAGTCGAAAGTGGATGATCATTGTGATCGCCGCTGCACTGCTGTGATAGAGTTTCCGCGCTGGTGCGAACTGCTCCAAGTTATTGCTAAAATCTATTTCCTTACAGTATGCAGGAGTTTGCAGCCGATGACGGCCATTCAGGCTTGCGAAGAAGCAATTTTCTTATTGCAGCCACAGGGTCCGGACTCCATGCTAAGCGAGCTGTCCAGATGCGTTTCTGTCACGTCAGCAACCAAGCTCCATCTGTGCTAGCCTTGTTTGCGCCTCCTTCAATCAAAAACAGTTCCTGCGTTATTGTCTCGACTCTCCAGCATTCGAGTTGGCCGCCGAGACAAGTGTCGCATGGCAAGCTCTCGATATCACGAACGATGATCCCACCTCGTTTTTGATTCATGAACCATACTACCAAGGCACTGTACTCGGTTGTGGTGACGTTGACGGGCATCGGTCAATGTTGAGGGCCGCCGCGTTGTTTTGACCTGTGGAATGGATTTCCGGAAGGGGAAATGTTGCTTTATCGAACACCTGCCATTTGGCCCTGGTTTTTGGCGGGGTTCGAAATTCGAGAATCTGTTTCCTCTCCGAATTCCGCCTTTCTTTGTCCGTGTTCGATTGTGGCTTTGTGTTCCGACTTTTTCGGTTCGAGACGCAGTCGAAACCAACCATCTCGCGCACTGTTTCGTGTTCCTGCAGAAATCGTGGGATCGGGATTGTCGTGGCCGACCGTCCAATCGTGCTTGGGGTCGCACCAGTCGATCTGAAGCTATGATCGAGTTCACAGTCACATTAGCATCTCCTAACAAGTAGCACTGCATGGTTTGATGATTTACCGAAGGGATCGTGTGGTATGTGGACCGGGTTCTGAACAGGATCGAGCATGGGTAAAGAAAAGAAAAGCCAAGGAAGCAAGAAACGGATGTCGAAAAAATGGACGCGAAATGCTGGCCCAAAAATGACTTCACCGCATCCAACAGATCGACAGACATCGGCGATGGGCAATCCACAATCCGTCAAGACACGCTGTTGTACCATACTGACACAAGAGGACTCGAACACGGATTGATCGGGCTTCTCAGCGGGGCTAGTGATACATGCGATTCGGCGACCTGGAGTACAGTAGGCGTGCCTGTGTGTTTGTGGATGGGTGTCTTCTGAATTCCATTGCGTGTTTCCCTCCGACGAATTCCGTGGCTGCGCTAAGCCCTTCGCTTTTTGGTCTGTGATGCTGCCTCTTCTTGGTCGTCGTCGACGCCCCTCTTGCTGCTGCCGTTGCCATTGGCGCCCTTTGTGGACGCCGGCGGTTGGCAGTTGGGGCAGTGCCATTCGCCTTCGGGGATTTCGGTCAGCTTTGGCTGCAGGCAGTGAAGATGCCATGGGTTTTCGCATTTCTCGCACTCCAAAAGAGCGTTTTCCTCTCCGCCGTCGCCTTCCTCTTTGCCGCATACCATGCACACCTCCTGGCTCTGCACCACTTCGGGCCACCTTGGAAGCTCGCCGTATCGCTCGCCCAAGTTTCTCGCAAGGTAGAAGGTGGTGTTTTGGGCGGCGGCAATGTCGATGACGGCGATGCCGTCGAGCGTCTCGCACCGGAGCGGTTTGGTTGCCGAACGCGGTTTGCCTTCGCCCAGTCCTAGCTCGCCACAGTTGGCATTTTGACCCCAGCAGATGTTCATGGTCGCACCGTGGTCACCGGCGAGGGAGGCCTCTTCGATAGCAGTGCAGAGCAGCGTGACTCCACCGAGACCTGCATTGGTCACTTTGACACCCATCAAATCTGGAAGGTACTTGAACGTCATGAATCCTTGTCCCGCCGATCCGTCGCCGGACGTCTTCCATTTACCCGCTAGCCAAAACATGCTCTGACCATCCACCACAGCCGAGTTGGTTGGGCCGGCATAGATGGCCTTTGCGCGCATGACGACATTCTCGCGCGCAAACTGCGGTACCAGCGTTGGTACGAGCTGATCCTGCTGCGATCCCAGACCGAGACGACCATAACCCCCAAAACCCCATACGTAGACGAAACCTTGGTCATCGAGCGCAATGGTGTGCTGCTGTCCACACGCGATCTGGACGATCTTCTTGTCGGCGAGCTGCTTGACGAGGAATGGTTCCGAAAACGTGTTGAAGGCGAGTCGGTTGCTGGAGGTGAAATGCTCGCCCGTGCGGCCATTGCCGAGCTGGCCCTTCTCGGAGCTACCCATGGTGTAGACCTTGCCAGACTGGGTGAGGAGCATGGAGAAGGTGAGACCGCACGAGGCGGCGATGACGGGATCGCGTTCCTTGATGAAAGGTGCTGTCTCGATGCGTGTAAAAATGGGCACTGATTGGGATTCGGGATGGCCGCATTGACCCGAGATGTTGAGACCGGCCGAGTAGACGGAGCCGGAGGCAGTTAGCAAAAGCGTGTGGGAGCGACCACACGCCGCATAGACGATTTGGCCGTTGGCGCCGGCGGGCAGAGTGGGCGAGAAGTCGGTGGCGGGGTCGAGGAGGTATGCGTCCCATACGGCGGGACCGCAAGGTTTGGAGGAGGCTGGTATTTGGCGGATGGGCAGACCGCACTGACCCTGCTCGTTGCGCCCGATGATGTATGCATCGCCGTCGACCGAGAGAAGCACGGCGTGACAGGAAGAATGCGAGGAAAAGATGCGCTTCATGCGAACGTTGGAAACGGACCGCAAGATGTGGGGAGCTGGGAGGTCCGGATGATCAGGATTGACAGTGAGAGGTGGACCCGCTTTCGTGGCTTTGCGACCCAAAGTTGGCCAGTCGATACCGCCGGCCACGAGCACCCTGCCCCATTGCGGGAGGTCCGATTTTGGCATGCCTGGCAGCTATAGGAAGGAAGAAGTGGAGGCTTGAAGCGTCTCAACGGCGTTGTATGATCTGGACGCGATCGCGCGCAGGCAGCGGGGTCGATCGTTTGCTCGGGCGGCGACGGCAAACGAGGCTCCGTGTTGATCCGGTTGTGTGCAGCTACTGGCACGCGACTCGAGAATCGCTGAGGAAGGAGGAAGGACGAAGCGGCGATGTGAGGATGCAGGAATTCCGAGAAGCATGCTAATTCGGAAGGTGCAATATTGTCGAGATGATCATGTCGAGCTTTCGAAGAACGGCTGCACTCGACTCGGCTCCAACCTCGACACGACAGCAGAACAACCGACAAGAATCCAACCAAATCGAGATGTCGCGTGGAGAGATGCTGAGACAGAGAGAGTTGTACACAGAACACTGTGCCAGAGGCAGCCAGACCTCGGACCGCGACGCGCACAGTGAAATTGCGGGAAATTGGGACGTCGCTGTGTCGTGTTTCGCACGAGAGATAAACCGTCCAACAAGATGCGACAGTGATTGATAGCTTGCATTATGTTAGACCGCTATCAACCTTTTCGTACAAGGAGGTGCACGTTGCCAGGATCCGTCATCCATCTCCCCGTTCTGTCTCACCATGTTGGTCGAACCACGGCGACTGAGTTGATGTGGATGGTGAACGGAATCGGACTATGAGTCAAAGTGAAAAGTGTGGCTGCGCTGAAGGAAGCGCAGGTGCCACATCGCTGTTCAGAAGCGCGCTAAGGTTCAAACACCGTGCAGGTGGTGGAATGCGGTTCGACGCTGGTGTGGAGTGAAGCTTGACTCCGCATCGGCTGGCTTGCTGGCTGACGAGCTCTCGACAGGATAAGCAGAGCGTCCAAGAGAACGCTACGCGCCATGTGCAGTGCATTTCAAGCCTCGTGTTGGCGTTATTTCGATACAGTCTACTGCATCGATGTTGTGTGCCGCGGTCAACGAAAGCAGCCTGTGGGAGCGCTTGCTTTCATCGACATGCGCTATCCGCCGTAGCGCTCTCTGATTCGAAAGGTGCCATCATCTTATCTTCCCACGGCAGGATCCGATGAATCCAATCGCCGCCTCAAAGGCTCATCATCAAGGCTCAGTTCGAGTCCGAGACAGACTGTGGGAGTCGCCATCTTTTCCCCTTTTCTGCGACTGCAACGAGGCTGAGACACGCGGAGTTTCTTCAAGAGAGAGAAAAAGGGCGGCTAATTAGGCGCATAGATTTCGCCTAGCGCCTGACCCAGAGGCGTCCATTCTGCAGATCCAATCGTTAAAGCGCGACTTGTTGAGTACAGCAGAGCGGAGACCGAAACGACAAAGGCGGTAGGTACACCCTCTGAACCTGCCAAGTCCGCTTGCAGCTGCCATGCTCTGCCACTGCCCTCGGGCCCCGTCCATGAATGCACTGATCTATCATGCATCCGTCTCGCGTAACCTGATCGAGGGTCGACTCCGGTCTGGGCGCATCTCAGTCGCAAGTCCCGTCATACGCGCGTGTCTTGCCCATTGTACACTACGAGATGTCAGTATCGCATCCCCTGTCCTCGATCTACACTGGGCGCTTGCGCTCGATGGACGGCCTTCATGCCGAGACATGATGGCTCGACTATTCCGATCAAATGCCAATCCGACTTTCACTGTAACATTATTCAATCGCCGTCACTCTTTCTCTTCAATCAACACGGGCAAAGCGAGACAGCTCGTCCATGATTACTGGATGCATCAAGAAATTCACATCGCATCCTGAGACACGACGCTGAGTACGCGGCACGGCTTGCCTCCCAACCACACTCTGCCGTGGCGGTGGCTGGCGCACAGATTCTCTCTCTTCGATAGAACGCACCGAGAATGCTCGCCGTCCGGGACCTTTCCATCTATCGTGTGGCTTAGATTGTTTCATCCATGCCAAGGGGGTTGCAGATTCGATCACATCAATGCCGGCGGACTTTCGATGCTATGCGTGACCCTCATCTTCGCTTTCTGGAAGCAGATGAGGGATACACCGCTTGCAGCCACACAAGCTTGGCTTTTTGCCGCCACAACGTACAGTATGCTCAAACTGCATACACTCAAAGTGACCCTTCTCTCCCTCTGTGGTCACCGTAGCCGCTCGAGGTTTCTGTGAGGGAAAGCCGTCTCGCAGAACGCCGCGCCGCGTGTTGGCATGATTCAATGCAGACGTGGCACCCTCGTCCTTCAAGCACCGCAACACCCCGAACCTTTCCAGGCCCTCGACACCCAAGAGGACATCGAGAAGCTCCGGCTTCGAGTCCAGCCGGTCCCTCGTTCATGACTGTCACACTGATTCCCCGAGGCTCTCTGATGCAAACACATAAGAAGAGCGCCTTTTGCTACACCAATCCTTTTCGACCCACATCCCTCCTTCGTCCTAGCTCCCCTACGTGCCTGACATCCCGCCGCTCCTCCTCCCCTTCCTCCTCCACCCTCCTTCTGCTCCAAGTCACGACCCGACACTTCTCTCAGACACACCTTAGAAGCACCACGTACACTCACATACACAGCCTCGCCCCTCTTCTACAGGCCTGGATCGCTTGCCTCGACCAACAATGAAGGTTTCCTCTCTCTTCGTTGGTGCTGTTCTGACCGGATCCGCCTTTGGTCTGGTCCCCGGCGTACCCGGACTTCCCGGTGCCGCCAATGCCATCCCCAGCAACGTTGCCAGTGGTGTCTCGAGCGTTATCGCTGGTGCCGCTTCAAGCGCAGCCTCTGCTGTCTCGAGCGCCGTCCCCGCCGCCGCCTCCAGCGGACTCGCCAATGCATCGTCCCGCATTGCCTCCGCTGCCGCTGCCGTTCCCACCGGCAAGAAGATCCAGCTGACCATCACCACCGCCAACTCTCGCGGTGCCACTGGTGTCTCACCCAAAGTCATCGCAACAGTCCTCCTCGACACTGCGACCGACATCCTCTCCACGCTCTCCGTCCCCGGAATTCCCTTTCTCAAACGTCGATTGAGTCAAAGACGACAAGAGGTCGAGCTTTCCAAGCGGGCGATGCCACCACTCCGGTGGCAATACTACCAATCGAGTCCCAAGATTCGCGGTGTCAATCTCGGTGGGTGGCTGGTGTTGGAAGCCTGGATGACGCCTAGCGTATTCGCTGCTACGGGTAATCCGAACATTGTCGACGAATGGGGTTTTGGATCAATGCAGCCGAGGGATCAGGCGATTTCGATCATGCAGAACCACCTCAACACCTTCATGTCGGAGAGTGACATTCAGCAGATCGCAGCTGCGGGTCTCAACCACGTCCGAATCCCGATCCCGTACTGGGCTTTCGAGGTTGCAGCGGGAGAACCGTATCTGAAGTTGAACCAGTACGACCTGCTGAAGCAGGCGGTGATGCTGTGCAACAAGTACAACATCAAGGTGCTGGTCGAGCTTCACACGGCTCCTGGATCGCAGAACGGATACGATCACGGTGGTCGTCGAGGGGTCAACCAGTGGGCGAGCAATCCATCCTACGTGAATCGCACGATTGCGATCCTTCAGACCATGTCGCAGGAGTTCTCGCAGAGCAAGTACGCCAACTCGGTGACAGCGATCGAACTGCTCAACGAGCCGGTGACGGATCAAAACGTAGTAATGGACTTTAACGCACGTGCCTACGAAGTGGTCCGATATCCCAACGGAAGGAACGCGACCGCATCACCGTTGTTGATCGTCCTCAGCGATAACTTCATCTCGCCCGCAGTCTCGGCTTACTGGAACCAGTCCGCTCTCCCTCCCCAGTACGAAGCCGTATCCATCGATTCCCACGTCTACACCGTCTTCACCGATCAAGGTCGCGCGCTCTCCAACTCGGACCGTCTCGCCTACTACTGTTCGCTCAAACCGAAATGGGCTGGAGCCACCACCATTCACCCGCAAATCATTGGCGAATGGACACCTGCATACACCGATTGCGCTGCAGGCGTCAACGGCAGAAACACCGCAGCCGGCACATCCGATTGCTACGCCAGGTCCGGCGATGCTTCGACATTTACCCCGGCGTACAAGGCCATGTTGGGCAAGATGTGGGAGGCCCAAGTGGATTCCGGCGAGGGTGGCAAAGGTTGGATGATGTGGAGCTGGAAGACCGAGGCCATGGCGGCGGAAGATTGGAGCTACCAGAAAGGTTTGCAGTACGGCTGGATTCCACGGGACCCGACCAAGAGGCCCCAGGGTATCAACTGCAATCAACCATCGACGTACAACAATGTGGATGCCACGACGACGACAACTTCGACGGCTCAAACCCAAACGAAGAGCAACGGAGGTGGATTTTTGGGTGGCGTTTTTGGGTTCTAGATTCGTATACGACACTTCCCTGAAACAAGGTTACGAGCTCAGGCAAGCTTTCACTTGCTCATCCCTTTTCGGTTTACGATCCTCTGTCACGTCCAATCTCGGGTCTCGCCTTCTTGCTCTTGATGCTTCATTCTCTTCCCGCTGCTGCGACCAGACCACTGTGTCGATTCGAGCTTTCCCTCACCGTCCCTACTCGTCCCGACTGTCTTTACTCTCACTGTACGACTCTCCAGCTTTCTCTCACCGTCCCTACTCGTTCCAAGTGTAGTCACTTCTCAATGCTTTCTGCTCTGTCAATTTGCACTGTCATTGATTCCACCGCACACCTCGTCTGCTGACCGTCGCAAAGCCCTCTAGCTGACCGAAACCTTCACCAGCGTTTCTTCCTTGTCCCGCTGTGCGCGCAAGAGCTCCACCAACGTCTTGGCCAACCCCGCCGTGCCCTGCTTCTTCTTGGCCGAAAGGGTCATCACCTTCATCGGCTGCCCGTCATCTCCCCGATCCAAAGCCTGTTGATCCTCCCAGATCTCCCTTGCCTGCTGTCGGATCCTGTCCAGTTTGCTCTTCGCCTCGTCGATCTCCTGCGGCGTCCCGAACTGGTCTGCTTTGTTGACGATGACGAGACGAGCTTTCTGCGGCAAATCCTCACGATAAGATGCAAGTTCGTTGTGAAGCACCTTGAGATCGCGCCACGGTTCCGGTTCGGTAAGATCAAGCACATACGCGAGGATCGAACATCGTTCAATGTGTCGCAAGAACGTGTGTCCCAGTCCACGGTTGTCGGCTGCTCCGTCGATCAGTCCGGGGATGTCCGAGAGTACAAGTCGGAATTCTTCTTGCTCGGAAGCTTCTGCGTCTTCGACGGAGTGCACGTCGCTTCCGTAGCCCTCGGTGACTTCCGAGTCGTCGACACCGATGACCTTTCCATCGGAACCAAGTCGGACGACACCGAGGTTGGGGGAGAGCGTGGTGAAGCGCCAATGACCCACCTGTGCTTTGGATGCAGAGATGGCTCGTAGGATGGTGGATTTGCCCGCGTTGGGTAGGCCGACGAGACCAATGTCGGAGGGTCGTTTGAGTTCGAGCATGATCTCGAGCGATTCACCCCATTCTCCGCGCGTGGCGAACTTGGGCGACCGATTGGCGGAGGACAGAAAGGTGGGGTTGCCGAGTCCACCCCTGCCGCCAGAGGCTAGAAGGATGCCCGAGGAATCGGCAGGTGTGGGTTCGTCGAGATCGATCCGCCATGGATGAGAGGATGGTTCTTCGTCCTCGTAGGGTGTCACTGAAGCTGCAGAGTGCTGATCGGCCGAGGATGCGGTGACCAAGCCGGATGCTGCGGCGGAAGCTGCTTGAGATTGAGCGAGGTAGCGACGACGACGACGACGGTCGAGGGCGAGACGCATCTCGGCGGCTCGGAATTCGTTGCGTCGGTAGTTGGTCTCTTCCGCACGTGGATAGTGGCGCCACACGCGGTCGCGGAGGGTTTGAAGTTGACGGGCGACGTCCGGTTCCACGAGATCTTCTCCGTCGATCTCGTCTTCCTTGATGGCCTTTTGCTCTGCGACCGTTCCGGTGCTGGTGTGCTCCTCGGCCGAAGCCTCGTCGTTGTCGTACTCGATTTCGGGTGGCGGCCTTGTCCGAGCCAAGCGTTTACGTTCTTCTTCCTCAGCAGCAAGGACAACATCCTCCTTGGCCACAGCACCGGTGGGATCCCACTTGGCCTTGGCTGCCCTCCTGAGCAAGTCCTGATAGTACTGTTCGGCCTCCTCCTCCTCCGAAATGCGCAATCGCCGTGTCGCAGTCACCACAGTGCCAACGGGAACCTCGATATACTTGTCCTCAACCTTTTTGGCGTGCAGGAAGCTCCCTTGTCCGTGGGGACCATCCGCTCCGCGAAAGCGACGCGAAATGCGGGCAAGCGTGGTAGGACCATCGACCGCGCGTATGTAGATCGAGCCGCCGGCACCACCGTTACCCCCCGACGGTGGACCGAATTCAACAAACTTCTCGCGATGGAAAGAGACACAACCGTCACCACCTTTGCCGCCCGTGAGGCGGAGGAAGAGCTGATCGACAAAGTTGGAGTGTCGGTTGCGCTGCCACTCTGCCTTGCGTTTGGCTTTGACTTGCTCGGCACTGAACAAGGCAGCTGAGGTGGAAAAGCCCCTACTGAGAGGACGATTGGATGGCCGATGCGAGTTCGCTTTTGCATGTGGGCGTCGCGCACCGCCTCGGCCTGCAGAAGGAGGCCTAGAAGTGTCTTGGTCGCGTGAGTATGGAAGTTCGCCATCCAGCAAGCCTTGGTCCCGAATGACATTGCTGAAGCCACCGAATTGCCGCAGAGCGGCGCGCACCTTAACATGTGAGCTGACGTTACGAGCGGTTGCATCGCTGCGTGCACCTGGACGTGAAGCGAAAGACGACGTCCTGCGCTCCATCTTGATCTCTACAGGAACGGGCGAGGTGGAGAGGTAAAAGTTGGCATTGTGGGCGACGATGGCGTCCTGAGGGGTTTCGTCAGTGGCCCTAGATTGATCGACAAAGTAATGCGACTTTGTTGCAGCTTCCATATTGCAGAGGGGAGCGACGTCGTTCCAACCGGGGCGCATCGATGCTGGGTTCTGGAGAGATCGAGCGGAGAGGTGGGTTTGCGATGCAGAAGTATGCTCGCTGGGAGCTTCGCAGCTGATCAAAGGACCCATCCCTACGAGACGAGCATGCTCCTTGTCGGAGAGATACGATCTTGGTGCCCTCGACGGTACGATGGGCGGCAGGACGACGGTATGGACGCCATCGTTGGAGAGCGCCTTTTGCAGGCTTTCCTTTTCGAAGAAGGTGACGCTGCCATAGCCGAAGAGGCGCTGCGAAGAGGGCTCGCGCGGAAAGTGAAAGTGCTGGATTGGGCCGAACTTGGAAGCGAGCTGCGAGAGTAGAGACAGCGTGTGTACGACAGAGACGAGGTGCTTTCCGTTCTTGGTTCGCACGAAGATGGTGCGTGCTAGTGCTGACTCGGAGGCAGACTGTGGCTGAGATGGTGAGTTCTTGCGTAATTGTTCACTATGCTCGGTCCGGTCTGACGAGGCTGGTGCCTTTGGCCTCGGATGGGAGGAAGGCGAGGATGACGAGGATCGGGGTTGGGGAGGCGGTGCTAGCTGATCGTCAAATTTGTAGTCTTGCGATCTGCTCTGAAGCGACGATGTGAAAGGCCGAGAAGAGCCACCAGGCAGGAAGGTGCTTGAGCCACTTTCAACAGCCAGCAAAGGCTGCAACCTGAGCAGGGTGCGCTTCGCAGCCATCGTGGCGATGTTTCCGGAATCTGGAATGAGTAGATGGTGGGACAGGGGATCTACAGGTGTACCGTACACGACAAGCTCCACATTCAGGGTCTGCCGCTTTGCCCTTTTCTTTCTGAATTTTTTCTTGCGCTCTGCAACCACACGATCAGACAAGCCCAATTCTTCTCTCCGATTCCCGAGAAGCCGAAACCAGCCATTACTCCACGACGCAATCTTCGTTCCACGCTGCTGTCTGTCTTCACGTCATTCAAAGGATGGGATGAAGCGATGAATGCACGTGAAGGACTAGTCAAGCATCTTCACAATGTCGTCTGATCAATGAGCTAAGCATTTGATCACGAGAGGCATGCATCTCGGAAGCTTTTTGGATCCGACATGGTTTGATGTTCCGGAAGATTAAATCGGAAACGCCGGTGGGACCAGTGTCACGTAGCGCAACCATACCGAGTGCCTGCGTGCCTAGGCAGAGCATGTCCTCTTCTCTCGTTTCCGGTGTCATTCTTCCTCGTGCATGCGAATCGCATGGTAGCCAAATTCTGCGAGTTTTCTTCCCACGGTTGGATAGAGTTGGACGGGTTTACCGAAGCGGGTCAAAATTACCGCTGTGGGCAGGCGGCTCGGTAGAACCGGAGAAGCTCAAAGGGAATTGAATTTGAAGCCCCGCGGTAGTGGACGAAAAGTCGGGAAGCTGCACGCCGTGCTTAAGCGAAAGCGGGCTTGGAAGCAACGCTTGCACCGCTCCCATGGCTCTGGCACCACTCTGCCCTCAAAGGGGTGGGGGAGACGGGCAAGATAAGCGGGTAGATTGGCTTGCTTCTGCAGGTTTCCCTTGGTGACCATGCGGTTCTTGGCAAAGGGGTATAAGTAGACGACAAGGAGCAAGTGGGGGTCGGAGGTGCCGACGACAGCCCCTCCCTGATCAGATTGGATCCATTCACACCTTCTGCCGGATTGGTCGTGGACAAGGACCACGCCCCACCCGTCCTCTCTTTCATCGGATCACCTTGCCCTCTTTCATCGGATCACCCGTAACGCTCCATCACGATGTCCTCATTCGAGCTCCAGCTGCCAAGCAGCCTTCACCTTCCCATCCTCCTCGCCATCTCCTTGACCCTTCTATTCGCCTACCTCTTCACCTCCAGACGATCCACTGCGCTCGCTCCAACCAGCCTCTCGGCACCACCACCTCCCCCTCTCGTCGATCCGACCCTTCTTCCCTCCAAACTGGATCGAACCAATGTCCGCGATACATTCCTCGCCTGTCGCTCGCTCAACGGATCCGTCTTCCGCGCGATCGAGCCCAACTTCGCCACCATCACGTACATCGGCGATCCCCTCACCATCAAGGACATCATCGACCGACCCGACAGCTTCGACATCTCCTCGCTTCACACCGCTGCGGCACCCATGTGGAACATCTCGCTCCCTGCAGGTGTCTGGTTCGCCCACACGGGCGGTCAGGCGACGCTTCAACATTCATCGCATCTGTTGTCGGGATCGAGACTTGCTTCGTTGCAGCAGAGGTTCGTCGCTGGTGTCAAGAAGGAATTCGATAGGATCGAGACGGGGGACAAGGCGGATATGTTCCGGTTGCTCAGCGAGTGCTTTTTCCAGGCGACGGTGGAGGCCTTGTTCACGACGAGTTTCCCGAGAGGAAAGTATGATGGGTTTTTGAGATGGGATAGAGAGCTGAACCAGTTCTGCATGGCGTGTCCCTCGCCCGCTGGTGTAGCTGCAAGGGATCGGTTCTACAGCTTGGCTGCACAGCAGATCGACGAACATCTCAGCGAATGCTCTCTGCAGGTGAGAGAACAGCTCAACAACGTCAAGAACAAGCACGGCCAATCCCACGCCGATGCCGTCGGCGTAGTCCTACGCACCGCTTGGTTGGGCAGCACGCAATCACCCTTGAGCGGTGCCTGGTTACTGTGCATCCTCTCCCAAAACCCGGAAAAGAGGCAAAAGATCCGAGACGAGGTGCGGGAGCTGAAGGACAAGTTGGGAGTGAGCAACGTGGAGGAGATCGCATCAAACCCGGAAATGATGAAGGGAGATAACTTGCCGGTGCTGGATAGCATGGTCCAGGAGTTGTTGCGGGTGTACAGTGCTCAGAACGTGCCGAGGATGTGTCTCAAGGATACGGCGGTGAGGGCGATGGATGGTCCCGGAAGAGTCAAGCGCTACCAGTTGAAGCAGGGTGACATCCTCCAGCTGCTCTTCTGGAACGTACACGATGCACAGCTCAATCCGGACTGGTGGCCGGAAGAGGGCGAAAAGGGAGTAAAGTTCAGAGGCACGCTCGAGACGTTTGACGAGACACGGTTCGATAGACATTCGGGTACGGCGAAATTGGATGGCGAAACGGTCAAGACTTGGACGCCGTTCGGGTACGGTGCGAGGGTGTGCCCAGGGAGGTATTGGGCAGTGGCAGAGATCAAGGCGTTTGTCATGCTGTTCTTGGATCGATTCGATGTGGAGGCGAAGGGGGAGGTGCCAAGACCAGATCCGATGAGGTGGGTTGGTGTGTTGCATGCCGTGGATGCCATGCCTGCCACGGTGACGGCTCGCAGCTGAGCATCCTTGTCACTCATACTCACGCACACACACGTCAAACACTTCATTGAATGTAGAACTGGAGATGACTGCAATTGCACTATTCCACACTCAGTCCTTCTTCTCAGCTCCTGCTTCAGCAGCCTTGAGCCGGTTCCTCTCCTTCTTACCCATCCTCTTCTTGACCGGCTTATCCTGTCCATCCGCCGTCTTGGACGTGTTGCCGTACACATCCTTCCTGAATTGACCCAGCTTCTTGCCCAGATCCATCGGACGGTTCTTACCCCTCCTGTACGGTTGAAGATTCTTCAGGCCGACCACGTTGTTCAACTGTTCGTCGTCGGCCAGCAGGATATCGACGGCGGACATGCCGTAATCGGCGGGTGCGACCTGGGTGTATTTGAAGCGAGTGGGAAGGTCTCCGATCATGTCTTCGTAGTCGAGATTGTAGTACGAGTCGATCATCTCTTTCGCCACGGCCTTCTTGTCGGTGGGGGCAGAGGTGGCGGCAGGGAGGTTGTCGGCGTCCATGGCTGAGACGTCGACTCCGTCAGCGTCGGCTTCGGCGTCAGAGTCCGAGTCGTCTCCACCATCGGCATTGTTGGACGTTTTGGACAGAGCCGCTTTGAGCTTCTTCTTGAGCTTCTTGCGGTCCTTCTTGCTCAACTTCTTGTCGGCAAGACGAGCACGCAAGGCGGCCTCCTTGGATCCGGCTGCGCCTCCATCCGCAGCCTCCCCGCCATCTTCCATGAAATCGGCATCCATCTCGATCCTGTCCTCGTCATCTGCATGGCTTTGCTTGGCCTTCTTGCCCTTCTTTCCAGACGATGCTGTGGCAGCCTCGTGATCCTTGATGATATCGTCAATGTTGATATCGTCATCCCAGCTCGGTTTCTCATCGTCATCCTCTCCTTCATAGTATTGGTCGCCAAACGCCTTTTGCATGGCCTTGTCGTGAGAGTCGGGATCGAAGTCTCCCTCCAAATCCAGATCGTCGAGATCGACAGCGCTCGAACCAGTGACCTCTCGCAGCTTTTTGAGCTTGTCGACGATCTCTTGCCTCTTCAAGTTCTTGAGCCGCGAAAGCTCCTGCATCTTGAGTCGCTTCTCTTCGTCTTTGCGTGCTGTACGCTCCTCTCGCTTGCGTTTGCGCGTGTTGTCCTCGCGACGTGCAGACTCCTTGGGAGTACGAGAGTAGGTGGGGATGGTGAGGGATTCGGGTCCCTGTTCGAAGCGGAAGTTGTAGGCGGTTTCGAAGGCGTCTGCCATGGAATCGAAGGATGCTTCGGATTCCAGCTCGGCTGCCTCCGCTTCCCAATCGCGACCGTACGACTGTTCTGCACCATTCGCTGGCTTCTCTCCCTCGGCAGAATCGCCGCTCTCCGCGGCATCTTTGCTTTTCAAGGCCGCCTTGGTGAGACGAGGTTTGACGGGTCGTGCGTCTTCGGCAGACTTGTCGATCCAGCCACGGTTGAGGATGTAATTGAGCAGGAAGTCCTCGTTCTTCTTGTCGTCATTTGCGTCGTCGGCGACGAGGACGGATGTGGAAGCAGACGCTTGGCCGGGCTGGTCCCGTCGGATCGCTTGTCTGATGGTCTCTTCATCGGCGTTTGGTCCGAGCGACGCAATCACTGCGTCTCGATATGATGAAGATCCATCGCCGTTCTGTGCTTCGGACCTCTTGACGAACAGATCATCCGCATCGTCGATGCCAGCGTGGAAAGCGTGCGATACTTCTTTGCGCAAGGCCTCCTGCTCCTGCGCAAACGGCATCGCCTCACCCTCCTGGTCGTTGTAGATGCCCTTGGCGCGATCGCTGGTGGTCGCATCCGCCAACGCTTCAGCTGGATTATCTGAGGTCTCGATCAGCTCCTGCACCCTCTGTCGCTGATAGTCCTGCAAAGTCACCTTCTTGTCCTTCTTGGTGGTTCCTGCCTTCTTGGGGCCTGCAGAAGACGAGCCGGAGAGACGAGCAGCTCGTTCAGCAGCTTCTGCTTCCTGTGCAAAAATGTCCGTCTTGGAATCGTATAGTGCAGCGTCCTTGTTTCGAATTCGTTGGAGCGTGCGAAAGATGGCAGCGTCGACATTGGCGTTGACCTGGTCACCGTCTTCGTCCTCGGTCACATCGCTCTCAGAGTCGGTTTCGGAATCCTCGTCGCCGGATGCGAGCGCATCTTTGCCGTACTTGGCTTCGAGCTGATGAAGCTCAGCTCGCTGCTTGTTGTGTAGGTAGCGCTCGGCAAAGTCTTTGTTGATAGTGAAATGGTTGAGCGATTCTTCGGGTCGTGTCCGAATGTCGAGCTTAGCACTGGACGAGGCGTTGGATTCGCCAAAGAGGTCCATATTGGCAAGAGGCTACCGGCCTGGCTGATGGATGTGGTGGCAGTAGCTTGATGCGCAGACGTGTGTCGAGAGTAGATGTGCCGAGGATAGGTGATGGCTGCGAGTAAGTGCCGTAAAGTGGTTGGAAGAGGAGGCGAAAGAGGGGGCAAGCGGCTGTTTGAGTGTCTTAGCGAAACAAGAAAGGGTTCGCTTTCATTCACTCAGCGCCCAAACTTTTTTTTAGGAACTTTCTTTCGTGTCGGAACTCGGAGCTGCTCAGGAATAATTCTATGAATGTTACCTCGTCAAATCTGCTTGGTCACGACCGCAAAACTACGTGTCGCTATCAGGCCTGAACGATGACCACGAGCAACGACATGAGAGGGACACGGAATGACTGAAATTGATTAATGAATGCCTTCGAGACGAATGAGAGAGGATGAGCGACTGTATGGACACCATGAGATAAAGACTACATCTATGCTAAAAAGAAGAAGAAATGTGCTGAGTGACTGCGGTCATCATAGGCTGCCACGGTGGGCGCCGAATTTGTTCAGAATGTTGGAACTGAGCTTCTTGGAGAGGATCTGTCCCGCCGACGGCCTCCTCGACTTGGGCTCAAACGCTGACTGCAGTCGTTGGTCCGCATCTTGGCCCTGTGAGGATGCACAGAAAGGATCGTCAAACTGAATTCGATCCATCTGATCATGCTGCACAGTGACTGGCGGGGTTCCTGCAGGCGTCGCAGCCGCGAGTTGCGAGAGGGGACTCGGACGGTGGACGAATTCCTTCGCTGCTGGCTTGGCGGGAGTGACTTCGCTTTGTGGGCTGGGCACACGCGAAGGTGTAGAGTAGCCAGACACACCACCTCCCGACGTGGGAGTCGCAAGCACGGGTCGGCCGTGTAGATCGACCGAGCTGGCTGCAGGCGAGCTCTGGTAGCTCGCCAGTGGAGAGGGGGAGTGAGGTGTCGTGCTGGGACTGCCGCGGTTCTGACAGAAACGAATCTGGCTAGACGGAGGAGCACCGAGCTTCCTGACCTCTTCCTCGGATACCTCCACGGATCGGAGATCCTCATCGTTTGGCACGGTGAAGAACCTTCTCTGGGTCGGAATCTTTCGATGGAGGCCTTCAGGCCTCAGCGAGGGAGTGACGCCCTTCTTGAACCTGGCGGCGAGCGGAATGTCCACACCTACCACTTGCGTGATCGAATTCTCCCACATGCACGCTGCCATGACGGGCACCATCTCCTTGCTCTTCCCCTTGCCTCCCTTGGCCGTCACCAACTGAGCTCGAGCCTCGGTCAGCTTGGTGATCGAATCCCACAACGCAAGGGTCGCTGCCGTCTTGACCTCGTCGTACGAAGGCTCAAACGAGCTCGCTGCAGACTCCATCTGCGGGAACAGCGTCGAGAGCGGTACCGCTGGCATTTCGACGCGCTTGACGGTGACATCGACGAAGAAGCCGTACTCTCCTGTGCCTGTCCCTTCGCACGAACGGCAGGGGGACTTGAGACTGCCGGAGCAAGTGTTGCATTTCAACACACCAGCGCCCTGGCAGCGACGGCACCAGGCTTGGGCGCGGGTCTTTTCACGTCCAGTACCGCAGCACCAGAAGCATTCGTCTGCTTGCTCGGCCTTGCAAGTGATGCAGGCGCCGAATCCGCTGCCATCGCACTTGACGCAACGAGCATTGGTCCGCAGAGAAGCGAGTTCGATCGTCCTCTTCGACTTGCCCTTGATCTGGGCGACGTCGAGTTGTTCGTGTTGCATCTCCATCGACCACGGACTCGGCATCGCTGGCAGGTGGCCGACTTCGTTCGACGAGCGTGGAGAAGATCCGTGATGCACCTGCTCCGGCGATGCTCGGGTTGACTCTTTGCTGGCGTTTAGAGGGCCAATGCGCTTCCAGGATGCCGAGCGCGACTCCATGACGACCATCGCCTTGATCAGCGAGAGGCGTTGCTTGGCGCAAAACTTGACCTGGAGCGCTTCCTTGCGAGCTCGCCACTCCTCCTCGCTCGTCTCGTCCTTCTTTGTAGGTGGCAAAGGCTGGCCGTCTTCGCCGAACTGACGCACAGGAGCGTTGCAGATGGCTGGATGGCTCGCTACGATGATCTCGACACAATCTGCGGCAGAAAGCGCACGTTCGGGCAGCGTCGAGGCGCTAAAGGCGATATCTTGCGGTCCGAGTCGGGTGAACGGCTTGTTACTCTCGAGCTCGACGATGGGGTAAGCCGAAGATCTGCGTCTGTCGTTGAGGTGACCAGTCACGGACGAGGGCGCGGTGTCTGTATGCCACGGCATCGCCCTTGCTTTGCCGGCTGCGCGACGTTGAGCACTGACATCGTCGCTCAACAGTTCGAGCTCAGAATTGTCGCCGACATCGCATCGATTTGACGGCGCTTGCGAATGAGGACGTTCTTGTACATGCGGCACCTGCTTGAATGGAGAGCGCAACGTTGCCTTGTCCGAAACAGTCTGCGGCAATGACGAAGGCGGTGTCTGCGATGAGGCCTGCGCCGGCGGTGCCACCTGCTCGCTCGAGTGCGCTGGAGGCCGAACAGCCTCCATGCTGTCTTCGGCATTCGGAGGCGAGCCGAAGCGCTCAAAGTCAGATTCAGGAGGTGTTCTGATCTCATCGTCGTTGACATCGCTCGAGCTCCTTCCAGATGCCAGACTGGCGGTCAAGGGCGAGTTCTTGATGGATGACGTCCGAGGAGTCGCTGTCTGACGATACTCGAGGCTGTACCTTTCGCCATCCGGATACACGACACCCGCGAAGGCAAGTCTGGAGATGAGCTGCGCATACGAATCTTGAATCGAGGTGGCCTCGTAGGCCTCCTGAGCGTGCTTAGCATCGAGATGTTCGTTGGGGTCTGAATAGCCGTCGCCTCTGTATGCGTATTGGTCGGCGCTGCTGCGCGTGAGGGCTTCAAGGTTCATCCTCATGGATCTGGAGAACTGCAAAGCGTTCAGGTCCTTGAGGTCTTCTTCGTCGTCGAAGTCGCCCAGCGTTATGTTGGACAGGTTGAGGCTGAGCCGCTCGAAGCCAGAATCGACTCTTGCTACTTGGCTCTCACTGTCGAGCGAGCCACGAGACCGCAAACCGTCGAAAAACGCAGTGTACCCTTCGTAATCGGCCAAGGTTCTGTTGAGGGAAGACGATGATGGTGCAGAGGGGACCGACGAACTCGCAATGGAAATGAAACTCGAGGGTCGCTCGCCGTCGAAGCCGCTGCGGCCAGAAAGCGTGACCAAGTCGGCTGTGTCGTCTAGGTCAGCGGATGCTGTGGCACGGGCGTGCTGAGTAGAGTTCGGCGGTCGGGCCACAGACTCGAAATTGGATGATGGAGATGTGGGTGGGTGAGCGACTTTGGAAGACTGATGTGAGGGGGATGATGAAGTGCAAGAAGAAGAAGCGTTCCGACCGGCCAAACTCATCTTGTCGAGCGCACCCAAACCGGAGTGGCGGGCCGCATGAAATGTCGAAGGTCCCCTAGCGTGCAGGCGAGGGCCTTCCGCCGGTGCTTTGTGCATCGTGGTCGACGAGCGGCGTCTTGCGACCTGACGCGGCGCAGAACCTGTGCAGTCTGCGTCGGTGCAGTGTTAGATGGCTGATGAGGTTTTCCTTCGTTTCCATGCGAGCCGATCCAATGCGAGTGCAGATCTTTGTTGCAGCCGAGTCGGAGCGCAATGACGAGGAACGTGCTCTTGCACGACGTTCCGGAGCTAGGAGGAAAACTTCGAGGGAGCCGAGCGCTGCGAGGTGATGAGGTGCACTTTGGCAGGACGGCTCTGAAGGGCGGAAGCGTGTGGGGTGGATGCAAGGAGGCGACAGAAGGTACAAAAAAGCAAAAGAGAGAGACGCAACGGGACGGGTTGGTGGCTATGCTGATCTCGAAACCATGAGATCACAAAGTTGCTATTTTGAGGCAGGCTGATGCAGCAAGGATCAGGAGGAGCGAAGGATGAGTAGTGTGAGGCTCTGCAGATCTGCAGCGAGTAACAATAAGAAAGCCGGTGCTGCAAAGCAAGATCGTCCTGCGAAGTGATGGAGGACAAAGAGTGTGCTGGGCTGTGTGCTGTGCATATGACGTGCAAGTCGCCGGAGAGGGAGGCTGTGTAGATGCGGGCCGGAGATGGGTGATGTGATGCAAGGGGAGGACAAAGGATCGACCCGACAAAAGGGGTGAGTGTATAAGTCACGTTTGAAGATCATGCGGATCGCCTCGTCGTCAAGGTTTCGAGGGTCCTGCTGTAGCAGTTCATATGGTACACGAGCACACGGACAGCGGGAAAAGGCGCGGCTACGGATAGCCACAAAGGCCAGAGACGAAACGGTCGCAATCAACGCTGTGCTAGGTCCAGTCTGAGCGTTGCAGGCGGCCGCAGAGGCGCAGCGCAGGCTTGCTGCGGACGTTGGAGCGGTGGACCCGTCACTCGGTTGGAAGTAGCGGCAAGCAATCGCAAAGATCGAGAACGGGCGAGACCTTGACGTCGATGCTAGCTAGCCGGCAGAGAATATGGCATATGATCCGCCTCGCCTTCCTGCCACTAGTTGTTGTCAGCTGCCAGCAAAGTGTGACAGCGTTGCCGGAATCTGGCTGCGTGACTGAGCAACCCTTTGCATAGCTTCACACGACGACATCGTTTAGAGTCCTTTTTTCTTTCAAATAATTATTTACTAACCTGGATGCGTGGATAGCGTGGACCCGGTAGCAGCGTCACAGCAAGCACGATGTACTGGACAAACAAATTCTCTGTCTCACCTGGAGCTTTTTTTGGGTCACAGTCGAGTGGTTCAGGATATTTTTAACAATTGTTACTGCACGGCGTTAAACCTTTGCGACTCGAGCAGACCAAGCTTCAACTATGCGTTTCCATCGTTCTTGCGAAGTTTTCTCTTGCGTCGAATGCAGGTCAGGTGCAAGTCGAACGTTCGCGCTATGGTCGAGCGGTCAGAAATACCAGCGAGACAAGCGGACAAAGCATCGGAACTCGGACCAGCTCTGGACGGACGATGGCCGACTGTCCTGTGAACGCTGCCATGAAGCCGGTTGGTTGGAGCAAGAGAGCCAACCGCCGAGCTCTACAAAGTGCAGAGTCTTGCAGTGGTCGAGCAAAAGTTTGAATTGTGTCTCAGGCTCGGCCCTCCAGGTCAGAAGCCAAGGACCTCGTCTCAGCTTGCGGCGACGCTAAAGACGTACATCGGCAGCAGGTCAAGCTTGTTTCTGCACATGAGTCTCGAGTGGATGAAAACAAACTTTCTCGACGGTCGTCATGCCCAAAGAAACACAAACAGAAGAAGTGCCGATCATGACTACTGGTAGCAACGGCCTACGGCTACAAGCTCGCACGGTGGGCACCCTATGTTATGCTCAAGAGCAAAGAAAAAGTGTTCTGAAACTGCAGGTTTTTGAACTCAGCGAGAAGCAATTGCGCTCTCATCACCAACAACTCAAGCGAGACATTCCGGCGGCCGGCGCTGTGAGCGATGTCGAGCGAAAGCGAGTCAACCCTGCCGGATACTCGGCGTGGGCACGAGCCGTTCAGATGAAAAGAGCCAGGCAAAAGAACGAAAAAGCGGGAAAGCAGTGAACAGTAGGGGATGAAGCAGGAGTGACGGCACCTTCTCCATTCCAGTCCCAGCCTCCCTGCTCCCCTGTAATTCATGCGAGGATGAGAGAGCCTGAGAAGACGCTAAACGATGGCCATGCGGCAAGAGGATGCAGTACACTGCAGTACCGAGATTCGGCTGGTAGGACCCAACAGAGCGGATATTGTGGCTGACTCCCACACTGATACCAGACCCAGATTCGCCCAAGGCAGCCCAAAAGCGGGGTCGCAAAACTTCGCGTCAGGCAGTTCAGACGCCAAAAGATGGCAGAGGAGTTTTCTTGCCAAGATGCTTTGCGAGACAGCATCGGTTTGCGCTCGGCAAACAAGAATCTTGGCCGCGACACCGGATCTACGCCAACGCAAACTTTCGGGTCTCACCGCTTACGACACTCACTGCGGCCAGGCGGCGGCCAGAGACAGACCTGTTTGTGGTCCTCGTCCTCTGCTGCCACGAGGCGTGGTTGATCCAAGCTAACGCTGTGTTCGATCGTGCGCTTCGAGCTGCAAGCCTAGATCGTTGGGAGTGGTCACCGTAGGTTCCACGGGAATGCAGAAGTCGATGCTGTCACCCAGCCAATGCAAGTCAGCTTGTGACTTCAGAAAAGAGGGTAGCGTGGAACGATGACCACAATGTGCAGTCAACGTGTAGGCTAAGGCCCAGAATCGCGCCAAAGCATCGCGAGGTGCTCGATGGCAGGCCGCGTGGTCGGACGATCTCACGAGGCGTCCTCGACAACATGGAAGTCCGATGTGCTGTGCTGTGCTGTGCTGTGCTGTGCTGTGCAAAGTACAGAAATTCTAGGTCAACACGAATGAACTGGTTTGATCGGCGATTATTTATGTTCGATCTCGATTGGAAACTTCATCGAAACTTTGCCCAAACTTTGAAAACTCAGGCAAAACTTTTTGCAAAAATCTTCTAAAAGCTCAAATGAAGTGAGAAACACATTCGCACTCCGATAGACGGTACCCGTTGTCCGCATTTATTCAAAGTTGGCGGTCTCTGATTGACCTCTTGCGCCTGAGGTAGTATATTGCTGTACTGGAGGCTGTTGGTAAGAAAAGTATATTCAAGCTTTGCTGCGGAGAACCGCTGTCAGGGGCGAAGAATGTTCTCTGCTGATCTGCTAGGGAAGACAAAGGGGGGAGCAAGGGCGACCTCGCCAACGATTTCGCGACTGCCAGGTACACTGTATGCGAAGCCGAAAATTTATGCGACTAACAAACCTTCTGTGCAGCTCAAAGCCTCTGCAGGGGCGCAGCCGCTCTCCTCCTTTTTCTTCGTCCTTTTTGCATTTACCCCTCCCCTTGTTCGACTTGCCTGCAGCTCCGTGCAATCCAGCGAAGCTTGATGAGCGGTCGCTGCATTGCTGTCCAGATTGGCTCGTGAGGTCAAAAGTACGCGAGGCCAGGAGAGCGGAAGGGGTTATCCCGCTCTCGGATAACGATTCTCGAAAAGGGGCCGCACCAGAGCTCTAATTTCGATCTCCGACCAGCCGTCCAGGTTGGCGACGTATACGTGACGTAGCTGCGTCAATTCAAGTATAATCATACTTTCAAGACCAAAAACGCAAAATTTGCACGTCGCAGGATTGCCGGATCCTGGAGTTTTCGGCTGCCGTTGAAGGGTCGTGGTCGATGAACATGTCGTGTGAATCGTCTTGCACATGCTACACGAGCATTGTGATCCAGGTACGCGGAGCACGCGGCCAAACTTGTGGATTTTCCCTTTGGTACTCGCGCCCTCTCCCAGTCTACCGTGTACATCCGAGACACTGACGCTTCGCTTCGTGGTCTCTCCGAGACATGCGCCGGTCTTTGCTCGCAGGTTGCGCCTGCGAGGAAGTGTAGCCAGCAAACGTCGGATTGTTCAGCCTCGTCGGCTTGCAGATGTTGAAACCGCACTGTTTACGGCTGAACTCGTATCCGGCCCCGAGAAAGACGGCCGTTGGACCCGTTTGCTTTCGATTGCCTTTTTTGCCCCGTCGTCGGCCATATTGATCGCCGCTTCTGACAAGTATACCGAATCCTCAGCTGAGGCCGATTGCTGAACTTCATCTCGGTTCTCAGCTCGGAAATGTGCAAATGAGACACGGAAAGCAAGTGAGTTTGACCCATCTTTCTGATGTATATGCACAACAAAGCGAATGTTTCCCACACCAATGTTGCTCGTCATCGACTAGCGTGTGGAACCATCGTCGGAGTCTGCACTACACTAGATTTCGCCTACAGCGCCGTAAACGCGGGGAAAACGCTTCTTCGAGCTGCCTACTTCCGTCTCACGGTCTGGTGAGACTGGCTCAGAATCCTCTTCGATCCCAATTGCGAAGGCGATGAATGCTCATTCAGACTTCTAGAAGCGCATCAGTCTCGATAGGACATTGCATACCCGATCAAACCTTATCTCTTGGAACATATGGATTCGCGACAGTGGCGACGCTAGTTGGCCTCGATCCGTTCGCCTGAGGATCGCATGGGAAAGCCGCAACGACGGAGGCTGACTCAGTACTTCGTTGTCTCGGATTGTCAGCACGAGGTGCCGAGAGCTACAAGCTCGTCCAGTTCCGCTTTGCAGTGGTGAGTGCTTTTCTTCGAGCAGTGGCTCTACCTATCCTCGACAACCGAGCAATCTGCGCTCACTTCCATAGCTGTTGCAACTTTTAGCCGATGACGCAGACCAACTAAGAACAGCGCACACTCTGAGTCGGGAGGGCTCGGCACGTCGGCAACTGTGTCGCATCTGGATTTGGCTGGAGACGTCATGGTTCGAGACGTTCAAGGCCCTTGAGGAACAGTTCAACGTTGGTGTCTCGATAGCCCTTTCAGAGATCGACCTCGCTCGCGCCGGAACCGACATGGAGGTCTTGCTGGTCATCAGACACATTCTGAGGTGAAACATATGAGAACTTACACAAGCATCTCATGCAAACTCTGCCTTCGAGAACGGCTTGTGCGGCAAGGGCCGTCCTCGGGACCGAGAGTTGCTTCCGTCACCGCTGCGTGTGATGCTAAAACCAAGCGCCACCGTCGAACGACCTCTTTGGTGCGGTGTCTTCGGGCATTCACAAGAGGATGACCCTTTGACGTGGATGCTCGCCACGATTCAAGCACGAACTCGGTCATGTACTTTAGCCGTTCAAGATCGATCTGGAAAGCATTGTCAAGCCGACATTGCAGAGCAGCTAGGCTGCGCGTTTGGGAGCGGATACGAGCAGGCGAGCGAGCGGCTCCTACCGCTACACAGCGTGCCTGCCAGGGATTGGCGAGACTGTCGGCAGTGCGATTTCCGACGACTACGCCGATGTTGGACTTTGCAACCCACCATAGATCCACCTACATCCCGTCGTGCGGACAAGCGAGGGTAAGGAGACACCCTACAGTGTATGTGTTTCAGAGCCGGACATATCCGAGCGGCGTGATTGGGAAGCGAAGTTCACTAAAAGGATGATACGCCACTGCACTGTAGATCGCTTCCATAGAATCTGGTTTCATAAAATGAACAAAGGGCAGGCGAGCAGCGAGTGAGAGAAGGCGTCCGGGACGAAATCGCAAAACCGGCTTGACGCGACCAAGCCTGGATGTGAAAGGCAGGCCAGCATCACACGGCAGAACAAACAAATTGTCACATTGGAGCATCAGCAGCAACTGCAGATCCGAACGGGCGCAAGGCTCACTGACCTTGCAGCATCGCAAAAGCTGCAAGGCCCGGCGCCCGGCTGCCAAGCTCCTTTTCTATTTTTGTATCATTAATGATTTTATCTGTCCTTTTTTCCTTGTCCCTTGCTTTGGGTGTCGCCGCTCCGCCGACATCTCTGTACTGCCCCTCAAGCCGACGGGGACGACGAAATCCGAACTTTCTTGTGGTTGACTTTGAGATGCGCCAGCCGGAAAAGACCTGATTGAGTCACTAACCCGGCTCGCTAAACGGTGAGCAGAGCCTCCGCCGCAGCAAGACCTTTTCATCTGCTCAGACCTGTCTAGTGGCCTCCCGCTTGTTGTTCAGGCTGCTGGCTTGCTGGTCTAGTGGGCGCTGGCTCGAGACTTAGTTGAACGGCAATCAAATCCTATCAGTGCCGATGATCTGTACAGAGACAACCATATTTCGGCGTGGACCAACGAGCTGGTGTAATGTCGACTTGGCTTTGCCGACGTAAGCCGCAGCATCGACAGCTACGCCCTGCTGCACTGCAATCCCGCTCGCTGCCACTTTCTGGCTGGGCCCACGTCGAAAGGACTGAAAGCGGTCTGTTCCTCCCCTTTCGCCTTGATCTTATTGCATGCTCAGTTTGCTGTCCCAGTGAATCACCTGGACTTTCTTATCAATCGCTATCCAAGCCAAGCCGCCTTTGGGACACACGCCACAGGTCGAAAGCAGCTTAGCCATGCAGTCGTAGCAAATCGTGTGCCTCGATCCAATAACAGGGTTCTCTTGCAGCCTCGGCTGTTGCCGACTGTCCATCAATGACAAGCCGTGCCTTAACTCTTAACCAACAGGGAGAAAAGATTTAGGGAAAAGAAAAAAAAAGAGAAACAAAATTTAGGGCACTTGTCTCCTCCACTGCCCAGTTTTGCCTGAGCATCTGCTCTTCTTCTGCGACGATCTCGGCTGCCCTCGCCTGACTTGACCCTGCCTCGCTGCGTCCCTCTTCATCTTCCCCCCGTTGCGGCCATACTGTATATCTACAGCTTGCGTCTTGTCCCCAACCATCGCCCACCTTTCGCCCCTCCATCTACGAACGTCAACGTGTTACACGCCCCTCAGCTCTACAGCACAATTCACCACTTCTTCTAGCAAGTCGATTCTCGAGCGACCCACTTCACCGCAGGCGCTTCACATCTTCGCACTGCTTGCATTCTCGAAAGAATTGAAGAAGAGCAACCTGCGCTTGATCAAGATTCGTGACAATCGCATCATCGAGGAAGAAGCCAACATCGCGAGAGGCTAATCTGCTGCCACCATCGCACACAACCTCTTCATCGTCCATCGCTGCCATACTCATCGGACAGCTTTTCATAGGGGTGCTTGACACACCTCACCAAGAGCAGTCTTGTCCTTGCGATATATTTGCGCATCACTATCAGTCCAGCAACCCAGAGGATCGCTCTCGAGCTTCAATATGGCGCCTCAAATCCTCACTTCCATCTACCCGCCTCTGCCAAAGGCGAGCTTCACCAACATCTTTGACTATGTCAGCTCGGAATCCGAGTCGTCCCTCGCCGACAAGGTGCAATTCGTCCGCCAGGATGGCAAACAATACACGTAAGTACCTCCAAGTCTGAGTGTCGGTTCAGTCTCGTCGTGGGTCTCCTGCCTCTTTCGTTTCGATTGCACGTCTGTCATGGTCTGTTCCCTCTTTCGGGCAGGGAGTGAGCACGCTGGCTCGACCAAAGTTGTGCCTCGACCATTTGGTCGAAGCGAAGACTTTGTGTTCTCCAGGGTCCACTTTCTTTCATGTCGACCTGATCAGTCCTCCTGGTTAGGTTCTTGCTTCCCAGCTGCGCGCTCGTGTAGTTCGAACGTGGGTGTCATCGGCGCTCAATTTGTCGTTGCACCCGGAAGGACTCACAAGAAACGGGCACACCAAGCTAGTCTGCGTAGCCAGTGGACACTGAGGGCTTTGTTTTGCAAGGCTCAAAGACGGTGACAGATGTGCTCGTCGCCATAGCCTCGAGGACGATGTCGGCGCGGGGATCTTGACGGACCGCGAATTTACCATCGGTCGAGCGGTGTATTTTTGTTTGTCTCGTCTTTTCCACGCTCCGCCTGCATCGAGCCCACGGCTCATTGTTACCCTCCGACCTCGTCCAAAATCGACCTTGAAAGAAGCTGCGGCTCTGTGATTCCGACGAGGCCCGTCCACGAGCCTCTGCAGCATCGGTGCTCGCGGGATTCGTCACCTCGGTGGGGTCGAAAGACTCCAGCCAACTTTTTGGTCGGAAATGCAGGTTCGGAGGCGGCATTGATGACTGCACGGCGCATGCACAGCGGCGTGCAACTGCACCCTGTTTGACGGCGTCTCTACTGTAGGCGCGTCCAGAACGGAGCGGGTCGCAGAGAGCGCTTGTTTGTCTTTGTCTTGCCGTCGGTGGCTGTCGTCGGAGCTCAGCTAGAGAGCTGTTCCGCTTGCATCTCACTCTTTGATCGAAGAGCTGTGCGAAACCTAGCTTTCGTGGATCATAGGAAGCGTCACCTCGTTCGGCTCTTTTGGACGGCAGCTCCCCAGTCGCAGACGCCGAGGTTCCGCCAATTTCGACGATTTTCGTCGGAGCCTGTCCAACACTGCTTTCTGCACCTTTGTGCTGCATCTCACGCCACACTAGGTCACTGGGCTATCGCGGTGCACGGTGTTCAACAGCATCTTCGGTCCTGTCGAGGGCTTCGCTAGAGTCGAGAGAAAGCAGAATCGTGACCGGAACGCATCTCGTTGCTCGAGACAGTAGGTGGAAGATTTGGCTGTAGCCAGTCCACTGCGCTCCCAGCGTCTCGCTGATCAGATGGTGCGGATCGGCAAGACGAGTGTCGATCCTCCTGGTTGGTTTCGGTTCCCTGACCCCGAATTCGCGGCACTTGACCAGTGTGTCATCGTTGTCAGGCGAAGGCGCGTCTTTTTCTCCGATTTTCTCGCTCGATGCTCGTGTGGGCTCTGCTTCCCGGATCTTACGTCCTGCCGCGTTGCAGGCACAAACTCGTGCTGCATGGCGGATATCCGGCGACAGCTGACTCGAGGAACATCAGCAAGCGAGGATCGCAGCTGAAATTCGGCTGCTCCGTTTTCACGACAAGTTACAAGAGGTGGATGCAGCCCATCCGTCGGTACCTGACTCTGTTCGTCGCTCGGTTCTCGCATTCGAGCTCCGCTCGACCAGGCCGTCTGTCAGGATGACGTCGCATGCTGGTACCCCGCCTTGCTTTCTTCGTTCTCGACCCGGTGTGCTGATGGGTTGGACTATGGACGGTACCGAAGGCAGAAGCGCGCAAGCGATTCTGCACGCGATCTTGTATGGCTGTACGTCGAAAGTCACACGCTCACTGATTCGAGCCGTGATGGCCCCGGAACACCTTGCGCTCGCGTCGTCTCGGCTACTGACCCCCTGCCTGCTCTTTACACGCTGGCACGATGCGCTTCGCTGTGATTAGCAGAGAAAAGCCGCCTGGGCAACGATACCTGCTCGCCATCTGAACGCAGATCCTTGCTGCTCGCTGTTGCTATCGGTTCCGCACATGATGACCCTGTCGACGACACGATTCATCCTGACCCTATCATTTCAGGGGTCCAGTGACGCTTATGCGTAGTGCTGCATGCTGACTTCGAACCCCCTTTCAAAATTTCTTCTTGCTTTGAACCCTGACCCTCGAATTTTGGCGCCATCTCGTGGCTTGGACCCTCTTTTTAATATTCGGATCTGGTCCCCGATACCATGCTCGCCGATCGGCATCGCTTTGTCGATACCTTCTTACGAATCGCTGGCGTCGATGCAACAGTCATGGTCAGGTGGTGCGCGAGGCACGTCGCTTGGCATGGACTCTCAGGCACAAGCTCGGACTGCAGCCTCGCCAGCGCGTCGGTGTCATTTCGCCCAACCACACCATGTACCCGATCTTCGTCTTTGCAGCAGAGGTCGCTGGTCTCGTCACGGCTCCTGTCAACCCCGCTTTGACTGTGGGTGAGCTTGCCAAGTCGCTCCAGCAGGCCTCGGTCGACGTCGTGCTCACCCATCCCTCGTGCCAGGACAATGCACGCGCCGCATGGCAACAGGCCAAGGTCGCCATGGGTCGACCCATCGCCACTTCTTGCTCGGACGCCGTCAGCGATGGCCTCTTCATGTTTGACGATGCCGACGAGCTGGTCGTCGGCAAGCACGGCGAGCCTGACCTGCGTGCCGAGTTTACCGACAACGAGCTCGAGTCGTACCGCGTCGAGGACCCTGCTACCGAGACGGCCTTCATCATGTTTTCCTCTGGCACTTCGGGCTCGGCGAAGGGTGTCGAGATCACCCACTCGAACGTCATCCACAGCGTCATGGCCCTCGTCGCCACCCACGATGACTACTTCGGCCAGAAGGACGTCCAAGTCGGCTTCCTGCCCTTCTACCACATCTTTGGCTTGATCAAGCTCATGCACCACCCCTTCTATCTCGGCATGAAGATCGTCATCCTCCCCAAATTCAGCCTCGATCTCTTTTGCGAAAAGATCCAGGAGCACCGTGCCACTGCCTCTTTGGTGGTGCCTCCGGTCCTCTTGCAGCTGGCAAAGAGTCCTGTGCCCGAGAAGTACAACATGTCGAGCCTCAAGTGCGTCCAGTGCGGTGCGGCTCCTCTGTCGGCCGAACTCTTCGAGCTGCTCGAGAAGCGCTACCCTGGTATGGCGGTGCTCAACGGCTATGGCCTCACCGAGTCGCTTCCCTCGGTGATCTGCTCGGGTCCTAAGGAGCTGCCCAACTCGAAGGGTGCTGCTGGCCGTATCGCTCCGGGTGTCGAGGTGCGTCTCGTCTCGGAGGAGGGTCACGACGTCGGTCAGGAGCAGGGTCGCGAGGGTGTACCCGGCGAGGTGTGGCTGCGTGGCCCCACCATCATGAAGGGCTACCTCGACAATGAGGAGGCTACGCGCGACGCCTTCACGGCCGACGGATGGTTCAAAACGGGCGATGTTGCTGTGATGCGCAACACGGAGATCTTTATCGTCGACCGTATCAAGGACCTGATCAAGTTCAAGGGCTTCCAGGTCTCGCCCGCTGAGCTCGAAGCGGTGATCACGAGCCATCCCGAGGTGGCGGATGTCGCCGTCTTTGGTGTCTGGTGTCCGAGTCAGATGACCGAGGTGCCTCGCGCGTGCATCGTGCCGAGGGACTTGGACCTTCTCAACCGTCCCGAAGAATGCATGGAGCTGGAGAAGCGCGTTCGCTCTCACATGGAGAAGCTCGTCGCCGCCCACAAGAAGATCCGCGGAGGTATCGAGTGGGTTGCGACCATCCCCAAATCTCCTTCGGGCAAGATTTTGAGGAGGTTGCTGCGTGACGAGGCTGCTCGGGCTTCGGTCAAGGCGGACGAGAAGCACCAGCTCCGCCCGACGCTGGTCACGACACTGGCACCCATCAACACGAACAATGGCGGAAAGGAGGAGGAAGAGTCGAGCAACAACATCTTCTCTCCCGTCTCGCCTGTCGCTGCTGCGTAGTCGGACGTTGTTGTTGTCTTTGTTTTTGCTCCCGTCGCTCGTTTGCATGCCTTGTCATCGTCGTCGTAGTTCTCTCCCACCGCATTTTGTCTAGTCACGCTCTCTTAGTTCTGCATTTCTCTCCTCGGACATTGATCTTTGTTTCCTTGACGCTTGGTAATTGATTGTTCTACTTCGAGTCGCTGGTTGTGAACAGTGTGTCGACCTAGTCTAAGCATGAGCATGACGGCACCGCGCAGCCTCACGCTGACGTTGTTGAGAGTTTAGACGCGCGATTCTTTGAAGCAATGAGGCCTTCTTTCATGCTCCGGTCGACTTTGCTCCTGGCGAACGACGTGATCACTCTACCTCCTACTGGGGAACCCATCACATCCCCCTGCTCGACTGACAACGACTCACACCTTTGCGAAACACACCGACGCAATCGAACCAGACACACGAAAAACAGAAATGCAATTGAACTTAAAACCGTACACGTCTCGCGCCATTAAACCCTGATCCACCTGAACAGCCAATTGGCAAGCCACAGCACACCATCATCGACGAGCCTCGCGTACACCTCGACGACGACGAGCGAAGCAGGGATCAACGCGACAAAGAGAACCGCCAGTATGGCAGCTGGGCTGGTCCAGCCGAGCGATGCGGTGAGGTGGTAGCGGAGCAAGCTGCCTAGACTCAGCATCAGGGTGCCCGAGATAAGCGAGATGCTGAAGGCCCATCTACCCGCGTACTTCAGCACCGGTGTGGAGAGGAATCGTTGGGTTTGGGGTGAGAGTTCGATCAGGTACAGAACGCCGGTAGCTACCAACCAATTGTCGTACCTCGGGAACGCGACTTGCGCCGGGTCGAGGCCGTAGTTGAGTTTGCCCGTGTTGCCGTCGACGTGAGCTACGATCTCGTTCTGCGCATCCGCTGGCAGACCCGCGATCCAGAGGTACTTGAACATGACACCCACCACCGCAAACACCATTCCGGGAACCCACGTTGCGACGAACCTCGTACCAGCTCTGTTGAGCGGGATCTTTCCTCCCGGCAGCACCTGTCGGTACACGGTCGACCACTCGGCGATCAACAACCCAGTCAGAGTGTACCAGCTGAATCGACCCACCCAAGCCGTGGTGAGGATGAGCAGGATCATACCCATGTTCTTGTACCTCAGCACGGTGAAGGGCAGTGTGAAGGCGAGGATGATCAGGACGTAGGTCTGTTGGAACAGCACGGGGATGATCCAGAGCGTTCCGCTGGGTGGGATCATGGTGGTGGCACGTGCGATCTTGTAGTAGGTCGGGGTGGAGAAGAAGAAGAACAGCGTGTTCCAGTATTCCAGCGCGGACGAGAATTGGGCTGGGGGAGAGGCGAGCTGGTTGGAAAGGCTCGTGGAAAGCAGAGATGCGTGGCGGAAGCCGTCGACGGCGATGACGAGGGACACGAGCGCGACGGTGATGGCCATGGGAAGGATGAATCGGAAGGGACGCTTGAATGCAGCACCTGCAAGTGGGAGAGCCTGCCTGCGCTCGATGAACGTTTGCAGGCTTGCACGACCGGAGAGGATGATGAAGAAAGACGCTTGCAGTTCTCCGTCGAACAGCAGTGGTGAGAGGACCTTGCGCAGGATCGATTGCCAGGCGGGCGCGACCGAGAGGAAGGCGGCCGGGTAAACGCCATCGATGTCGCGATCCGCTACGATGGCAGGTGCAAAGATGCGGAAGAAGGTCCACAGGAGAACCTGGATTCCGAGGATGCCACGCAGCCCTTCGAGGTAAGCAAGACGGTTGGCACGAGTTCGACCTTCATCGTTGCTCTTGTCCTCGGTAAAAGAACTCGATGTCAAGCCGAAGATGTCGGCTGATTTGAGCACGAGGTATCCTCGCTCATCGTACGTGGCATCTGATGAGTCGAACTCGGACTTGAGTGCAGCAGCCTCAGACTTGTTCTTGTTGCTGCCAGAACGAGTGGCACCTTTGCGAACGGAGAGATCGCGTCTCACGGTTGCATTCGTCGCGTTGGCGCTCGAAGCGGGTGGTGAAGTCCAAGCTTCGTGTGGTGCGACGGAGAGCTTCTCCTCTGGGCCGAGATCAGGTAGGGAGAAGGCGGCTTGCTGCTGTTCGGGATCGGCAGCGGTGGTGGTGCGAGCGCTTTGTGCCCGATGGATCGACTTGCGCGTGGCGGGCAGCGATGCACTGAGCGAGTAGCGGGATGCCATGCTTGCGAATGTCTACCGAGCAGAGTGATGGCAGCGGTGCAAGTGGTCGAGAAGGTAGAACGGAAGGCGGAGGAGCCAACTTAGCCGACGTCAGGCTCGACGAGGACAACAGGTGGAGCAACGTACGAGAGAGTGTCGGGCCTACTCACACTTCGCTGCAGCTTGGTAGAAGCCCGAGGTCTACAGCCGTCCTTTCATCTGGAAAACGTGCAATGCGAGCTCATCGACGATTTGCACAGGAGTGGCCGACACACATTATCGAGCCTCGAGCCGGAGCTTGAGATTCTCTGACCTCAAGAAGGGGTCCAAGCAACTGCGCGCCGTTGCACCGCTTCACCTGTTCGCTGCATAGACTCTAGACGAAATCCTACCTGCATTAGCCTGGGCGTGGTGGATCTGTTTGTGGGTTTCTGCATTGCGAAACAAGGAAACATCATCATGTCTCGTATGTGCATGCAATCCATGCGAACACCGAACACCGACGAGGAAGAAAAGGGGGCAAGCCAGGCAAGGGCGCGAATAGACGAGGCATGACGCAAGGTGGTCTCAGGTGCGTTTTGCGTATGGTTTAGGCACCACCTTGAAAAAAATTCTGGGTGCGAGGGGCTATTTTAGAGCGCATAAATCAATCTGTCATGCGCCCACACGCCGCTTTCTTCGGGTCGCTACCACAGCGGTGTCGGCTTTGGCTGTCGCTTGACCGTTCGTGTCTCGTCTGGTCACGCAGATCCGGCTGTCCTTTGAAACTTGGTGATGCTCCAATTTCCGCTCGGAATCACGCTCTGCTTCGACTCTCGCGCATGCTCGTCCACGGTGCAAGTCTTGATCGGTGCACATCACCTCGCAGCTAGGGTGACACAGTGATTTCTCGCAGAAACTGCAAAGTGAGGTGCACAATGGTGCGAGCGAGCGGGCTTCGGTAATCCTGCGTTCCCCCTCAAGGGGATGGATACTGAGATGTCCGCGGTGGCTTCGGAGCGATCAACGAGATCCTTGCAAACTTTCCTGCACAGCCAAGAGTCTTGACCAGTCCTGCCGAGGACGAGCAGAAAAGCTGAAAGTTGCAATTGCGGATGGCCATGCCGATCGCTAACGACTCACCGATACGTCTGTCTACACGCCAAGTCGGCGTCTAGATCTGAGCTGATCGCATCAACTATGGCGTAGCGATTACGATTCGCCGAAGAATAACAAAGGTCAAGTGCTTGATTGGGATCCTCAAGCCCAGTGTGATGGCGAGTGGTGAACGTGATCGTCTACGCCTCCACCTGCAGTCAGTGTGTACAGCACAGGCTGCGCGTTATCCGAGGTCAAGACTGCACAAAGGGTCTCCGCACCTGCATCACCAAAGCTCTTTTTCTCGATCTTCCTTGCCTCATTTGGAAGTCGTTATTGCCACCATCTCCGTTTCGTTCCCTCGCATATACATCCCTAGCTCCATCTGGACGGATCGAAACAGCTCTTCACTTAGCTCCAATCAGTACGGACTGCATTTGCTCCTGATAGGATTCCCAAAGCAAGCGAGCAATAGGTTACACGCAAGTGGCAAGCGTTGACAATGTCGGCCATGTTCGATCGCGACGGTAGCGAGGCGGACTCGTATACCGACAAACCCATGCTGCCCACTGCTCACACTCGCCGCCCACCGCCGCCACCACCAGCCTCAGCGCGCAAACGCAACAACAAACCAGCTGCTTGGTGGAGCCGTCAATCACGAACTCGCAAGATCGTCTTTGTCGCGCTGCTTGCCATCGCGCTCCTGGCGCTCATCCTCGGCCTAGCACTGGGTCTTACCATCGGCAAACCAGCCAAAGAAGACTCCGACCCTTCTAGCGACTATGTTCCCTCTACCATTTCGGGCGATCGAACATCTCTGCTCCAGCAAGGATATTGGTACACTGCGCCTAGCAACGGCACCAATTTCAACTGGACCTCCGCAAACCCCCAATTGGGCAACTACAGAGCGGATAGCCAAGGCGTCGACATCATCATCAACACTACCAATGCATTCCAGCCTATCGATGGTTTCGGTGGTGCCATGACAGACAGTTCCGCATTCTTGTTGAACCGGCTCAAGAGCAGGGAAGCTGGGCTGTACAACAGGCTGATGGATTTCATGTTCAACAACGCCACTGGTGTTGGTGTCACGCGCGTTTCCATGGGAGCGAGCGACTTTTCGGTCGGACAAGAGTACAGCTACATCCCTCAACCGCCTGCTTTCGCTCAAGCTGCCGATCAGCTCAGCGATCCCAATGCGCTCCTCAGCAGTTTCAGCATCCAAGCTACCCAGACAACCCAAAACACCATTCCTGTTCTGGTGGATGCCTTCAAGCGCAATCCCAACCTCAAGGTCATTCTCAGCCCGTGGTCTCCACCCGCGTTCATGAAGTCGAACAACACCATGAACGGCGGAACGCTTCGATCCGGCTTCATCGGTGTGCTGGCGCAGTACTATGCCCAGACAGCAGCCGCTATCGCTCAGGCAGGTGTACGACCGTGGGCGATGACGCTTCAGAATGAACCCTCCCACATTGCTTCTTACCCCTCCATGGGTATGGATGCTTCGACCCAGTCGCAGCTCGCATCTGCGCTCAAGGCCGCACTTGCTCAGCGCGGGTTGGCGCAGGTCCAAGTGTGGGCTCACGACGACAACTACTCCGGCTACCGAACCGCTGCGGACATTGTCAATGCCAATGCGTCGAGCATCGATGCCGTCGCCTTCCACTGCTACCGTGGCGACCCCTCCCAGATCGCCTCGTTCGAAAGTGCTCTGCAGAACGGCGTAACGAAGACCGTGCAAATGACCGAATGCACGGGGGTCAACCCTTCCAACCGATGGTCTGGAATCCAGGGCTGGTTGAACAACGTCTATTGGCCCGTCGGAAACGCCAACGCACGATCCATCGTCCAATGGAACCTCGCACTAGACAACGGGTACGGTCCTCACCTCGAATCTTCCTACTGCAGCTCCTGCACCGGATCGCTCACGCTCTCGTCCGCAGACCATCCCTCCGACCCTTACGTCGAATTCAACGATCAGATCTACCTCACATCGCACTTCTCCGCCGCCACCACTGACCTGACCAACGTCGGCGGTGGACAGGCCGTCCGCGTCGCCGCTAGCCAAGGAACGCTCTATTCGCTCCAGAGGCAGGACTGGGACTGCCTGCGATGGCTGGCCTACGCCGCGCCGCTGAACGCGAGGAGCTTGCAGCCACCGAGCAGCGCAAACGGAGCCACGGCGACAAGGAGGGTCGGCTTGGTGCTCGCCAACACGTGTCAGCAGACCAAGAACGTTGTCATCTCGAGCGATGGCAGGCGGTCTACGCTGCAGGCTAGGCAGGGGTTGACGAGCTTTGTTTGGACCGCACCTTGAGCGGCCAAAGATGGAATAAAGGAAGATGTGATTCCTCGATATGCAGTTTGAACTGGACGTGCCGTGTGCTGTGTGCGTGAGCAAGAGAGTGAGTGAGTGAGTGTGCCTTGTGTGTGTTCGTAGCGTTCGCAGCTTCACTTTTCAATCTCAACCAAGTCACACCTTTGACAGTCACACAGAGAAAACAATGTCATCGACTCTTTTCACATTCCCCAAGCAACAACCATTCTCCCTCCCAACTCAACTCCTCCTCATCCTCTTGGTCTTCCCACTACCGCCCGCCTCCCTCCTATCCAGATTCTCCTGGTTCCTCTTCCTCCTCGCCGCGTGGTTCTTCGTGTTTCTCCTCTCGTTCCGCCTCTTCTTCAACTCTGGATTCTGAATGCCCTGCATGAGCCGTTCCGTCTTCCTCCTTTCCCTCTTCTCCTGTTGCTTCCTCTTCAACGACGAGTACACCTTGTTGAATCGGCCCGTGTCGACGAGCGTCTGCAGGTGGGATTGCACTTCGATGGCGAGGCTCTTGAGGGCGTCGCCGCCGTGCAGCGAGGTTTGCGCGGTGGAGGGGGATTCGACGAGGCGGATGATGGGCGAGAGGAGCAGCGGGAGTAGGTGCGGGAGCAGCGAGCGCGGGAGCGAGCTGGAGAGCGCCGCGAAGAAGCGCAGGATCGAGGAGGGGGAGATGGTCCAGTGCGGCGGTTTGGACTGTGCGAGCGAGAGGCGCGCCTGGAACGAGAGGCGAGAGATGAGCCAACGGAGCGGATCGGTGGCGATGACGCTGGGGGCATCGTTGGCCGTGTTCTCGGCGACAGAGTCATCGGAATCGCTGTCAGAGCCAGAGCCCGCGTCATCATCCTCGTTCTCTTCTCGTTCCTCGTCATCGTCCGAACGCTGCTCTTCATCGAATGCGTCCAGCTTCTGCTCCTCTTCCACCTCCACCTCGTCCAATTCCGGCCGGTCAACAGGGAACAGTGCAAAGCACCTTCCGATCCAAACCAAATTCTTCACCACTTGCAACGCCAGCGTGTCGTCCAGCTTTTCCGATCGCAGCTGCAAGCACGATTTCTTGGCTGCATCCACCAACGCCGGCAGGCTAGCCACCGGATCTTGCTGCACGGCGACCATGTTCGGAGCTTGTGGTTCTCGCAATGCGTACAATCCGCCCAAGATGCGCGAGGACGAGATTCGGACCCACTTGTGCGGGAACAATAGCAGTCGACGAACCGCGTTGTTGGCAGTATTCGCTTTGCCGCCGTCGTTGTTGCCGATGATCGTGGTGATTCGACCAAGGGTCTGCAGCGAGTGGTAGGGGAGTTGCCAGTCGAGTTCGTCCTCGAAGGCCGACTCGGTGTTCTCGAGCGACTCGAGGTCGTCTGCGCACTCGACGAGCACTGTCGTCACCACATCCAATGCTCGGTCCGCCCAACCCACGCTTCTCTCCGGCAAGGCTTCCATCAACAACCCGTAGATCTGCACTCCGACTCTCGCGAGTTCAGGTTTCGCCTCCTGCCTAGACCACGCATCCACCATCAGAGCCGTCTTGTCCTGCTGCGCCTCCGTCATCGCTCGCAGCAGCGTACGAATCAGCCCTGCCGACTTTTCGCGACACTTGGAGCTGCTGTCGTTCGCCAGCACCATCGCTAGAGCGACAAAGAGCATCTCGGCGTACTCCTGCAGCAGCTCGTCGCCGAATTTGTTGAGGATGGCGTCGGTGATCTCGAGCACGGAGAGACGGCCCGATTCGTGCTCGTAGGCGAGGTTCTTGGCGAGGAATCCGATCTGGTTGCGTAGGCGCTGCTTGCCCTGCGGGTAGTCGAGCAGGAACTGCAGGTAGGTCGAACGGCAAAGGTCACGAACCGATTCGGATTGGTTGGTCACCATCATCTCGGCCACCTTGTCCATCGTGTCGTACACTTCGGACACCACCAGCCGTCGGCTGACGATGGCGCGCAGTAGGCTGAACAGCGTGCTTTGCACCGCGGGCTCTTCGAGGTCGGGAGCGATGAGCTTGAGAAGACCGCTCAAGTGCGTCTCTGACAGCGAAGCTTGCTTGCACTCTCGCAGGATGGCAGTTAGAGTGCGGAAGGCCGTCTGCACGATCTGCGACTGCGGCGAGCCGTACTGATGGATGATGCCAAAGATCTGCTTGATGAATACGGGGAGTGCTTTGTCGACGCGCGAAACGGGCACCTTGACGATCTGAGCGATGGCACGCAGCGACAGCTCGAGCACCGACGACTCGTTGGCGTACGCTGCCTCACCGACAATGTTGACCATGCTGTTGAGCTTGGCCAGCACCTCTTCGTCCTGGAAATCGAACCGCTCTCGACGCAGCGAGGTGACGAGCATCTCGAGACCAAACGCGACGAACTTGTGCGCGTTGCGCGAGTAGTGGTCTTTGCCTGCCGTGGCTCCCTCTTCTACGTCCTTGCGCTTCAGGAAGACGGCGTAGTTGTACAGCGTGGCCGACTTGTGGCGCGACGCAGCTTTGGTCTCGGCCTTGCGCGCCTGCAGGAACACAGCATCGCGACGGATGAGCGTGGCGCAGAGCGACAGGAATCGACCCGAATCAAACTGCGGGTTGGCAGGGATACCGCTCGAGATGCGACGCAGGCACTCTTCCACCTGACGTACCACCTTGGGGATCTCGGTCTGCTGCAGAATGTCTCGCAGCGGCTGAAGCACCTCGGCCATACGGTTGGGCGCGACGATGCGAGAAACCTGCTCGAACGTGTCCATGCTCTTGCTGTGCTTGACTTCGCGGTAGGTCGTCTTGCTTCCGATGGACTCACGGTCGTCGGCTGTGGCGCCAAAGATGTCCTCGACGGCGATCTCGATGATCTCCTTTGCGCCCTGGTCGAGCGAGGTGAGCGGCTCGTCCTTGCTAGTCATCAAATGCGTCAGCACCGAGTGCACAGTGAATGCAAGCACCGCTTTCTGCGGACCTCGCATCAGCGCGCGGCGCATCTCTCGCAGGAACTCGGGCAGGAAACTTGCTCCCAACGACGACATGACTTTGCACGCCGTTTCGCGCGCTAGATCGCGCGTGTCTTGTGCCTTGGCACGGAAGACGTTGGAAAGAGTCTTGAGCAGCTTGGAGATCTGCGTCTTTCGCTGAGTGGCGGGCAGACACTGGGCAACGCGGACCACACCGACGGCGATGGGCAGTCGAGTCGAGGCTTCCGTCTCGTCCTTCTGCTCGAGGTGCGCCATGAGGCGAGGCAGCAGACGCGTGGTAACGGCGTCGAGGATCTTCATTCGTTCAGCTTCTTTGTTTCCCTTGCTCGTCTCCAGAGCAGCCCGAGCTTCATCGTCCTGCTCCCCGTCCTCTTCGGCCGCCTCGTCCTCGTCGTCTTCGATGACCGTCTCCTCTTCCATACCAAAGTGGAAGTTGTCCAGGATCGCCATGGCCGTTCGAACCATGATGCGTTCCGTCGATCCTTTCTTGTTTGCCAGACGCAGGTACTGCCACAGGAGCGCATTGTAAGGACCCCACGTCAGCTGACCAGCCAGCAATCCGAGACTCGCGATGACCTCGGTGATGAGGTTGTGGTCGGTGGTTTCGACGGACCCTGGCATGAGGAAGTGGCCGAGAATGGGAGCGAGGATGTCGCTGATGGTGCGGCTCTTCATGCCACCTTTGGCCGCCTGCTCTGGTAGACGCTTGATGGCACGCGTCCTGCGGTGGAGCTGGATGTGGTGGATGTTGTTGAAGAAATTGACCTCGGCATCGCCTGCGCCGAGCAGGCCGGAGAGCTCCGCCATGACTTCGCACTTCGAAAGCTGTTCCGCAGCCGACGACATGACGGCCAGCACATCCCTTCGCACCAGTTCGGAGCGGCTGCGAACGGCCTTCTTGAGTCCAGGCCAGACGGCTTGCAGGAAGATCTGCATCAACTCGCCCTCGCCATCTGCGCCAGAGTCGCACTCGGCTGCCGTCTGACTGATGAACTTGACCAGCGAGGCGTTGGCGTTGCTGCGCACCGACAGCTCCTCCGGATCCAAAATGAGGAACAAGGAGTTGTGCACGAGCGGTTGCCATTCCTTTGCAGTGATCTTGGCCTCGCTCGCATTGATCGAGTCGAACGCCGCAAACAGCTGGTCGAAATCGCGCTCCTCCACCCTTCGCTTGCTAAGCGCGTTGAGCTGCGTGCACCACTTGGCTACACGAACAAGCAGCGGGTCCACCTCGGCGCACCGATTGAAGGCTGCGCTGAGCGCCTTGCGCGACTCTGCCGTGCGGAGCAGCGAGAAGAGTCCGCTGAGCATCGCAAAGGTGCTCTGGAACAGCTCGGAACGTTGATCTCGGAACTCCGGAATGAGCGATAGGAGGCGCTCGAAGATGGCCAGCAGCTCGGTCTTAGTGCGCTCAGGCACGAGGAAGTTCGACTTGCGCATCATCGGGCTGAGAAGCTTGACGAGGTGGCTGGCGTCTTCGGCAGTGGTGACGAAGGGCGAGAGGGCTGCGAGGAGCGAGATCTGGCGTCGCAAGAGGTCGTCTCGACCCATGGCAGCGGCTGCGGGACCAACCGCGGAGGATGCCTGCTCGATGAGCGGCGTGACGCTGTTGAGGAACACCGAAGCGTGCGGTCTTACGAGCAGATCGACGAGCGGCAGGTCGCAGCCGTTTCTGTAGTCGACATCCGAGCTAACGTCCATCGCGTCCTTCTCGACGGAAGCAGCAGCTAGCACGCGCTCCGCGATATCGAGCACAGATCCAATTGCCGACGGCTTGACGGTCGGCGCTGCAAGGATAGCAAATACGCTCGGCAAAAGACGGTTGTCGTACGTTCCAAGCAACGGAATGGTCTCGGGCTGGCCGGACCACACGTGGAACAGTTCGAGCAACGCAGACGGGCTCTGGCTCGATTCAATCTTGAGCAGTTCGAGGCGCGGCGAGACGAGCTCGGCAAAGATCGCGGGGAGGAACCGGTCCCATCGGAAGATGGTCGCGGCTTGCGGCTTTGCGAAGAAGTCGCACAGACGCTTGTAACCAGACTGACGAACGAGACGCGCTCGAGAGGTGCGCGCTGTGAGTGGTTTGGTAGACATCTCCAAAGAGGCTGCGTCGGTGCTCTCAATGTGCACTTGGACGACAGCTCGATGAGCGTGGTAGGTAAGGTTGAGAGCTACCGAGATGAGACGGTCCCAATAGGGAAGTAGGTTGGCGCCGATCTGTTTGACGACCTCGCCGAGCAGGGTAAGATATCCAACCTGGCGCCGCGTCGAGGCCACCGGCGGCTTCGAGACGTACTCAAACTTGCCCTCTTCGCCAGAAGGTGGGCGAGCCTGATCACCAAAGGGAGCGAGCATGAGATCGACGAGGGTGACAAGCTCTTCGGATCCGATGTCGGCCAGCGCACCAAGCACAGCTCCTCGTCGGGCCCTCTGACCGGCACCGCTCGTGCGATTGCCACGCCTCGACAGCAAAGCACCAAAGAGGAGCCGAATGACCAAGGGCATCAGCACGGGTCGGTGGTAAGGCTGCACAACGTTGGAATCCGAAGACAGGGTGAAGGAGGTGAGCGTGTCGCGGAAGTTGCCGGCCTCGAGCAGGTCCTTGAGTTTCGTGGCGTACGGCATCACCGCCTCGTCCTTCCAGGTCAAGATTGCCTCGAGCGCAAGCTTCTGCACCGAAACCTCGGCGGTAGCGCACAGGCTGAGCAGATAGTTCTGCAGTTCACCGGAGCGCGACAGCGCTTTCGGGTTCTTGAGCTTGCCGAGTACCTCGAGGTACGCATTGAGCTGCGCTTGGCGATCCTTCTTGCCCAGCTTCATGGCTGTAGAATCAACAGCCTGAACCTCCTTGGCTTGACCAGTTGCGTCTCCGTCCTCCTCGTCCTCGTCATCGTCGTCGAGAGGAGAAAGCAGCACGCCGGCCAAGTTGCGCGGTCCTGCGTCTCTGAAAAAGATGTGCACAAAGCGCGCATTGTTGCGCTCGACGACGGGTGCCACTTCGCATAGGAGCTTGAGGATCTGGTGGCGGTAGTTGACGAGGTCGAGTCTGGCATCCGGTTGCTGGACCTCGATGCAGGACTGAAGCGTGGTAGCAAGGCCGGCTTTGCTGCTACCTTTCGTGCCAGTAGACGAGCTGGTGCGAGCATGCTGAATGCACCTTCGCACAGCTTTGCGTCTCTCGAGCAAGATACCGTCCTGGAACTGCTTGTCGTCATCAACACCGGCAATGTCGCTTTCGTCACGCAGAAGACGATCAGGCTCCACCTCGTCGGCATCTGCAGACTCCTCGGGGCTCTCGTCATTTGCCTCCTCAGTGCCGGCGCGTGCATTCGTCCAGACGTCGGGAACGGATCGCAGCTCGTTAGTATCAAGCTGTCGTCCCGATTCCAGCTCGGTGATAGCGATGCCGAAAAGCTTATTCTCGATGTCACGCTGACCAGCTCCAACGATGTCAGAGATAGCCTTGATTGCTTCGGACCAGACCGGGCGCAGGTTGACCTTGAGGTTGGCGACGAGGTAGCGAAGGACCAAAGCATCCCGAGTAGCATGTCGCTGAACGTCAGCTGCCTTGTAGACGGCAATCGCACGACCGAGGTCCCGACCGACGCTTCGCATGCGCACGTTGCGGTCGCGGATCGATTCGACTGTCAGAGGCGTACGCTCCACCTCGACGAGCTTGTCGATGAAAGTGCCGCTCTCGCCGAGCTCTGCCGCTTCGACGAGAGACAGTATCTCGAGTGCGGAGACTCGAATGACAGGGTCCGAAGACATGATCGCTCGCGACAGAGGCTCGAGCAGCTCCGTCAACTGCGGAAGCTGGGGTCGGAGACTGACAGGGCAAGAGGCGAGGTACTTGCTCAGACCGCGCAGCACGCCGCGGTGCCAGGCAGCACATCGCACCACCTGCTCAACGGAAAGATGCTCCTTGAGTCGCTTGGCCGTGGCTTCGAAATCCTTGCCGGAGCTGCGATCCTGCAGGATAGCTAGGCTCTCCAGAGCGAGTCCGGTCAACAAGGCCGGGTTGACGATGCTTCGGTCGTAGCTGGAGCGGATCTGCTCTTGCGATGAAAAGTAGGCATCAGACAAAAGGCCATCGAGCAGGAGCTGGCAGATCTTGCTGCTGAAGTTGACCGAAGAAGCTGTCTTGGGGACTGTCGAAAGGCGCAACGCAGGTACGAGAGGTTCAAAAAGATGCTGCTGGGAAAGTCCATCCGTGCGATGTTTGACCTTCGATCCATTCGATTTTGCTTTGCTGGGACAGAACAGCGAGACGAGTTTTGCCAGACGCTCTTCGATCTCTGTAGCCACGTGCTTGGACCATCGAACGAGCACGGGGCTCGGGTGCGAGACACGCAGCTCGTCGAGCTGGCCGAGCTTCTCGAGCCGTTCGAGGAGTGTGAAGGCGTGGTCCTTGCTCTGCGCAGAGGTCGAGTTGGAAGCGACAGTCTCTGCAGTCGAAGTGAGCACGGTGGGGAGAACAAACTGCTTGAAACCGCTCCACTCGAGGGTGGGCTGTGCAAGCGCCTCTACAAGACCGCTGAACTCGGGCCAGAGGGTCTGTCGCTGCTCAATGGTGTCCTTCGACTTGGACACCGAAGGTACAGGCGCGACTGAATCGACGAGCTTGATTCCCGGACCAAGGAGGTCCTGGAGCCGACCGATGGGGATGGACAAGGCCAGAAGCGAGACGAGCGAGGTGCGCAGTGCAGCTCCGGTCGAGGTTTGCACGCTGGCGTCGAGGAAAAGAGGCGAGAGACGCAAAAGCAGTGCAAACAGCGCCGGCTTGACTTGGTCGGCAACGCGAGTACCTTTCCTGACGCCTACAGCACATGCTAGCCATTCCACCGACTCTGTGAGGTGCGCTACGCCCTGAGGGTTGTTGGTCTCCAGCGAGAGCCGCGACTGGTTGTCGTCGACGAGGCTGGACAGGTACTCGAGCACAGGAGCAAACTGAACCGCATTGCAGTGGTGGACGAGCGCAGTGATAGTAAGGCGGCCGAGGATGAGCCGCGCCAGATGCCGATACTTGTCGACCGATGCGTTCGGCGTCGATCGGCCGGGACGAAGAAGGACGCTCAAGAGCGAGATGCACTTTGAATGCAGGCGGCGATCGAGCGACTTGCAGCCTTCCACCCAGATGCCGGCGATACCGCGGGAGAAGCGGACCGAGGGACGACGAGAGGGTTGGTGTCGGTAGCGGATGTGCTGATCCTCATCGTGGAGCATGGTCTCCAGATCTGAGAGGATGAGCGATGTGATGCTCTGCAACTGACGACCTCTTGTCTTGCGTAGAAGGTGAGCGAAAGCTTCGGACGCAAAACGCCTGGTGAAGGGAGAGATGCGCTGAACATTGGAGTTGACGAAGGCTGCGCTGCGTTGAGCGGTAATCTCTGCGTCTTCCTGATCTGAGATGACCGAGGCAGCACCATCGGCGTCATCGTCTTCATCCTCCTCCTCATTCTCGTCCTGCACTGACGCAATCGGCTGTTGAGCGACGATCGGCTTCCACCCAAGATACGTTCGGATGACGGTCCAAGTCTCAACGAGCCGACGAGTCCTATCGTCCACGTCTTCCACTCCCGCCTCTTCGTCGACCATCTCGACATCGAGAGCATTCTCATCTGCATCATCGTCTTGGTCAGAGCGTGTCGCCAACTCTTTGCTGACAATGAAAGGGCTGACTGCCTTCAAAATCCACGCCGCCGACTGGAACCCACGTTCGACCAAGTTCGCAGCTGCACGTTCATCTCCATTGGTGGTGTCTTTTGTCGTGGTGGTGATGTGTACCGCGCTCGTCAGCATGGGAGGGTAGATGGGGAGGAACTCGGATCCCAGATCCTTGGCGAGTCGGGGCAGGAGGTCGAGCGCCGCATCCCAGGCGAGCCATTGACTGCGTGTGGACAGTGTCGTAGCAAGGACGGATGAGATAGTCGCACGGTGATGAATGAGCTGCGGCAGCGACTGTGTAATGGGGTTGAGTTGGCGGTAAAGGTCGTGGAATGCATTGGAGAGGTTGAGATCGGTCCACGCCTGCAGCGCGTGTGAGAACGAGGTCCTTGCGTGTAGTGAAGAGGACGCTTCCTCGTCGCCGACTTCCTCATCGTCGTCGGCGACCAGCGTGTCATCGTCGTCCAAACGCGCTGTCGAAGTGATGCTTGTTGAGGGCGCAGCAGCTGCTAGTGGAGCATCGAGTCCGGAGTAAGGTCGATAGCTTGTGCTGGCACTGATGGCAGCCGGCGCGAGGTGAACGTCCTGAAGCCGTTGGTTGAAGGATGCATATCGGAAACGGCTCGAGATCTTTTCCGCTTTCTTGTTGATCTGCTTGAGCGTCTTCTGCTTCGCGCTGGCCTGGCTACCGCTAGCGTCGAGGTGAGCACGGCGGACCTTGGAAGCTTTGCTGTCGGCCTTCCTTCGTTGCTGCTCTCTGGAGAGCTTCTTGCCCGCCTTGCTAGGCTGAGCAGATGTGGACGCCATCGTGAAAGCGACTGCACAGGAGCAACCGAGGGAAGTCGATGGTGATGACGATGATGGTATGGGTTTTGGTGGCTCAGTCCAGAAGAAAGTTGAGCTTCGTTCGGCGTTTCTGCACTTTTTCTCACGCCGGCATGGCCAAAGGGAAATTTTTGTGCTTCTGCTGTTGCAAAAAATTGCCCGATTTCCGAAGCGACAAAATTTCAAACACGCCGGTTTATCAGGGTCTCCTACTGCAAAAATCACAGTCCTCCACAACGTTGACACTCTAACACCTCCAAATTCTTTCCGGCCTCTCTCTTCACCATCGCTGGAATACAGGCACGTCGCTGCACCCAAGGAGCACGGCCTTCGCATTCGATCCACGCAATAACGCAGAGGTGCAAGAAGTTGATTCAGAAGATTCAGAAAGGGGCGAAGAGGTGCTGAATGCATATTGGTTTAGAGCCCGGCAAGGAAGTTGGCAGCGGCGTTCGGCTCGCCTCCCAGTGGAGCCCATGGATTGGGCTGATGAGGCGCCGGTGCTTGCTGCTGCTCTCCTCCCTGTTGCTGCTGTGGCTCGCCCTGATCTCTCCTCTCCCTCCGCAGCTGCAACTGCACATTCTGCCTCACGTATGCCAGATAAGCCAGCCCACCGAGCGCCAAGATCAGCAGCCCGGACTCGATCATATCGTCCAGATCCTCATCCGTCTCGCCCTCCCTCGCTCCCCACGTCTCCGGCTCGTTGGGATCGCCGTATCCGCCACCTTGCTCTTCGGACAGCCTCTGCTGCTGCTTCTGCTTTTCCTCTGCTTGCTTGCGCTTGGCCGCCGCCTGCTCTTCCGCTTCCGTGTAGGCCGTGTTGCCCCGATCCGAGGACGCGTAGGACGACAGAAGCGAGATGGCGCTTTGACTCGACTCGGATCGGAAGACGGCGGCCCACACAGCGCGAACGTGCAATTTGACCAAACTCAACGCTACAGGCAGATACGCTTCCACGTTGGTCTCCACCGCAGTGTCGTAATACCGCTTGGCTAGGTGAAAGTCCTGCCTTGCGACTCCGATGCCGTTCTCGTACATCCAGCCCAAGTTCCAATAGGCTAGAGCCGAAACGCCTTTGTCAGCAGCGGCGGAATAGCATGCGGCGGCCTTCTCGTAAGCTGGCTGCCCTGGGTTGCCCGTGCCGATGCCGTGAAAGTAGTAGTCGCCCATCTTGACCATCGCATCCACATTGTTTTGCGCAGCCGACCGTGTCCACTGCACCAGCGCGAGACGGTCGGTGAAGTTGCTCTGCTGCTTGCTGTCGCTCGACAGATCCAAGATGCGAGTCCGAGAGTTGGCACGGTCGAGCATGTACGCGACGTTGTTCTGTGCTGATTCGTAGCCCAGTTCGCCAGCGAGCGCCCAGCCGAGCAACGCCTTTTGTCGTTCACCGCGCCGCCACGCATGCTCCGCCTTGTGCGAGATCCGTGTCGACCAGTCGCCGTTCTCGGCGGTGTGCTTGAACCCAGAGAGCGCTTTGCGGCAGCTGTCGCTCGACTGCTCCTTGCGTGCCACTTGGGCGTTGACTTTGGCCAGCAGGTAGACTGCCTCGAAGCGGCTGTCACCCATGGAAGCGATGGTCAGACACTTGGCAGCGCTGTCGAGGTCGCCCATCTCCAGGTGGATCTTGCCCAGGTTGACGTTGGCCCCGCTGTGTCGTGCTTTTGCTGCCGCCTCAAAGTAGCTCGTCGCTGATCCCATGTCGACGGCGACTCCCAGGCCGTCGCGCAGCATCACACCGAGACCGTTGTACGACTCGGCATCGCCCGTGTCTTTGCCGCGCGAGAACCAGACCCAGGCGCGCGAGAAGTCTTGCTGGACACCTTCTCCACGCAGATACATCTGTCCGATCATGCCAGCCGCCGAGCCGGCGTGCAACAGCACGCTGTCTTCCACCTTGAGCTGCACATCTTCTCCCCTTTCTCCCTGCTTAGCGGTGTAGCCGGTGGGTCCGCCGCGACCCACTTCGCCTGCCTTGCGAGGCCACACCTCCTTGGCGACCCGCAGAAGCCATGTCAAGGAACGTCGATAGTCACGGCGCACGGCACCCGCGGCTTCGCTCGACGAGTAGATGCTTCCGTGGTAGTAGACTTGCGCCATGAAGAGCGAGCTCCTCACGTCGCCGTGCTCGGCAAGATAGATGTGGTACTCGAGCAGATCTTCGAGTGCCGACGGGTCGCGGACTGAGCCAGGTTGACGGTTCAGCGCGGCTTGCACGGCCGGGTTGAAGACGGCGTAGCCGGTTGAAGCCACCGAGGCACCAGGACCGTAGGCACCGCCATCGAGGTCCGAGATACGGATCTTGGTGTACGGCAACGTCAGCCCGCCCGGTGGACCTGCCTGAAAGCGCTTGTAAGTGTCTTCGGCCGCCCTTTCGTAGAGCTCGAGTGCGTTCCAGCACGAGGGCGCCACGCCGATGCCGGCTTTGTACCGAAAGCCGAGCGCCATTTGCGACGGGGCATGTCCGGCATTGGCAGCGATCGTGTAGTGCAGCACTGCTTTGGCTTGTCGTTGTCCATCGTCGCGCTTGAGCTGTGCAAAGAGCTCGCGTCGCTTCTCCCAGGCCGAACGAACCTCATCGAACGTTGGCGACGAGGTGAACGAAGACCACGTGCTGACTTCGTTTGGCAAAGGCGTCCAGTCGCCTCGAACGGTCGATTCCCAGCCGCTGCCTTCCAGAAAGGCGAGTCGAGCGTGGGCACTGGCGTTGCCTGCCATTGAATTGCCGAGGTGATCGCGACCGAGATCGGCAAGCCGTTGATAACATGCGCGAGCGCGTGCAAGGTCGGGTCGACTTCCGTGTGTGCCCCACAGCGAGTGTTCTCCTAGCACCCACAGAGCGTCGGCCAAAGCTGGCGAGCCATCTCCTTTCGACGTGCTCGTTGTAGACTCGCCGTTGAAAGCATCCCGAAGCAGGCTCGAGCCGTTGCGGGCTGCTGAAGAGTATGCTTCGTACGTCCAATCGACCGATTCGCGACCCCACCCCGCCCTTGTGAGCAGCGAGACAGCTCTGCTCCTATCTCCCTCGTCTCCTTCTGCTGTACTTGAAGTTTCCACCGATGCCAGCACAAGATCGCTGTTCCCGTCGCTCTTGGTGTTGAACGGCCCAAACATGACGCTCTCCCAGATGCTATCCGTTGGAGTGACCGGTGATGCTTCCTCCGGGAGCCTCTCCCAATCTGGCCAAAGCGGTAGAGGACTAGCGCTAGGCCATGACGACTCATACTGCGATGCTCCGATGGGCGGCCCCTGCCACTGATGAGCGCCGTCACTCTTGGGCAGGCTGACTCCTCTGATTTTTGCGCTTATAGCCGCATCCGACGCAGCAGCCTCCTGAGCGGTATCGAATGCATCGCGGAGCCAGCGGCGTATCGCTCGTGCAGCGTGCACGAGATTCGCTCCTTTGGAAGCTTTCAGTGGCAAGCTGCTGTCGCTTTGCTGTGATGTCGATGAAGCAGCCCGTGGTGAGGATTTGCTGCTCTTGTTGCGGGCAGACTTGGTTTTGATGGTGGTGCGAAGTAGACGAAGGGCTTCTTCGTACGCTTCGTGCGGCGTCAGTTCTGCCGCTGCTGTGGTGGACGCAGACGGTACGTTGAAAGGCGCCTGCTCGGCGTGCGCTGTGCTGACCACGGACAGCAAACAGCTCGCAACCAGCAGAACCAGCAGCGTCTTGCAGCGGCGTTGTGAACGGCGTCCAGAGGATGCCATGGTTGGGAAGGCAGTCAGCGCCCAGCGCCTGTCAAACGCCTTGCGAACGCTCGAGGCTATGTAGGATAGTGGTGATCGGGAGCTTGTTCCGGATGATGGTGGTAGTCTTGGCAGGGCGTGCAGCAGCTCGGACTTGTAAGGGTCTGTGCTCAGCAGGCGAGCTGCGTTACCTTGCGTGTCCTCCACGTCGAAGATTCCGCTCGATTTTTCTGCGAGTGTGAACCTGTATGGTCGGGTCGATCTCACATCCTAAAATCTCACCACAAAATCATCGCCTAGCATCATCACCATGCTCACTCTTCCTCACGATGCCTTCGTACGGCAGCACAACATCTGCAAAACCCGACCGTACAAAGAAAGAAGGTTCTAATTTATTACAGGTGCATGCAGATGAGAAACAATGAGAGTTATCACGACGAACCAAAACTAATCTATACCGAAAGCCTCTAGACCTTCCTTCCGAGACCGCCAGAGGTAGCTCTCCAGACAGCCTTGGAGAACAGTCCACCCCAAGAATCAAAGGTAGCGGTGAAACATTCTGCCACCACCATGAGCAGCGCATACGATGTCACGAACACCACCAAGATCGTCGCCCAGTAAGGCACGCCTGCGGTCAGCAACGCCAAACAGAGCCACGCCGACCATGTCCAGAACACGACACCGTGCATCAAGAATACGGCGAACGCGTGCCTTCCGATATACGACCAGACACGCAATCGGAAGAAAGCACGAAGTAGATCCGACAGATCGGTGAGAAGGAAGAAGCTGAACGAGAGGACCCACGAGGCTACACGCGGGTCGGTGTAGCTGATTCCCGGGTCGTCGGTCCAGGCGTGAGGCTCTTCCGCAATCCAGTCTGGGTGGATTCGGTGCTCCAAGTTGTCGAAGCCGTTTCCGGGAGCACCCGGGATCTGGGAGAGGTACTGCTGAGCCCATGCTGCGAGGAAGAGCGCCCAGGCAAGCACCTGGCCGTGAACACGAAGCTTGTCGACCGACTCTGGCAGGCGCAAACCGCGACGGACAAAGCCGGGAATCAGGGGAATACCCTTAGCTGCCTTGGCCTGGTAGTTGAGCTTGCTGTCCAAGTCAGCTACAACGAGGCCGGCCATGAAGAAGAGGTCCCACGTCTGAGCATACCAGCTGAGCCCGATGCAGAGACCGTAGAAGGTGAATCTCTTGTACGCGTTCTTGATCTCGTGCGCCACCAGTGCACAGATCATGCACGTCCATGTGCCCTGCACGATTACAGGAATCGTCCACAGCACACCAGTCGCGTAGCCCGTCACCAGAGCGGGCTGCACCGGAGGAGCGGACCACCAGAGCGAGATGAAGGCATCCAAAAACACCATGACGTTGTCAAAGTTGCCCCAGTACGACCACGTCGACCACGTCCTCGATGCCAATCGTGGTACCCACTTGAACGCTCCCACGTCCATCAGGAAGTAGTTGGCTAGAACAGCGCCGAGCACGGGCAACGCCAGACGAGGAATACGGCGCACCGTTGCATCAGCCATGCTCTGCAGCCCACCCTTGAGCAAGTATCGGTTGGTCATGGTACGCGATGGCAGCATGAAAAAGATGCCCAACTTGAGACCCTGGTTGACCACGATCGGACCGATGAGCGAGCGGAACCAGAACTCGAACTTGGGGTAGTGGTGAGGCGCCGAAGGCGTGGTGATGCCAAAGTAGTAGATCAGCATAAAGTGGTGGAACGAGACCAAGAAACACGCGAAACCTCGCATGCCATCCAGGTAGTCGATCCTGCGAGCTCCGGTCGAGGTGACCTGCGTTGTGCCTTTGATGAAGAGCAGATCGTTGGTGCGGCGCATCATGGCTTGCCAGAATGTCTCGGGTGGCTTGACACCGGCACCGGTGCCGTCTCGTGCTTTGCGTCCGTCGGCATCACCGAGCTCGGGCTTGGCGAGAGCGCCGACCTCACCGTCAGCGGCGTTGAGGTCTCGCTGCTGCCACTGGATGATCTGCGGACGCTGGAAAGCTGCAGGGGTTTCGGAACCGTAGCCTTCAAACACAGAGCCGGGTCGGGAGGTACCTTCGTGCTGGAAGTGGAACATGGACGAAGGAGCTCCCATGCTGAGCATGGTTGAGAAGGAGCCATTTCGTGATCGCGTCGCAAGCAGCTGGTCGTGCGTCAAGTGTTCCGAATCGCCATGACTCGATGCAGCAGCTGGAATGCCGAGGTGCGACGAGCTGGGTCGACGGCTGTGTGTCGAGCCGGGACCATCAGTCAATTCGACCTCGTCGTAGTCGCCTTTGAGGCTGGTAGCTTCGCTGGCAGACTCTTTGTGACCCGACAAGCTGTGCGAGTAGGCCGAAGAGGAAGTTTCCCCGACGAAGCCAGGGGCGATGTACGGCAGCGCCTGCGTTCGATTCATGTCCTCGAACCATCTGGGAGTCTCAGAGCCGCTGCCGCCATAAGCTGGCGATTCGTGTCCGAGCAGAGGACCGGACGGTCGCCTCAAGCTGGCGGTCGAGCCATTGGCGTAGCGGGGCAGGACAGCAGGACGCTTCTCTCCAAAGTCGAGGTGACTATTGTAGGAGCGCGCATCGGAACTGTCGTCGTCCGAGTCAGCTCCGTCATCGGAATCGCTGTCAGAACCGTAGACGAGGTCGGTAGCGGTCCAGAGCTCCACCGGCTTGGTAGCTGTAGCGAGGGTGGGGCTCATGGTGCCTGAAGTAGCCACCGTGGTGTTGCCAAATAAGTGAGCCTTATCGTCGATGCTGTCGTTCTCCAGAGGAGTCAGTGGCGGGGTACTGCCGCTTAGCTCAGAACCTTTGGAAGCGAGCGACGCGATGAAGGGCGGCGCCACGAAGCCGTCGACGTAAGTTTCGCTGGAAGAAGGCGATACAGAGTTGTGATCCTTTTCCTGAGCAGCGATGGCGGCGGCACGCTTCTTGTCGTTGGCCTTGACGGATCGTACGACGAGACCGTGCGCGATGGTCATGATGAAGATGCCCGCAGCAACCGAGATGGCAATGACGCCGTACATGGGGGGTTTGAAGGAGGATTTGGCTGGTTTGATCTTGTTCAACGCGATCAGATCGAAAGGCGTACTGTCGCGGAGGGCAAAGTCGTCGGTGCTGCAGATGGCGTCGGCGTTTGCACTCGCTGCCGAGCATTGCGAGTCGAACTGCGACTGGCGCACTTCAAGACTCGAGTTGAAGAAGAAGCGCGTGTAGCGGACGTGGGTGAGCAGAGGCTGGCGGAGTGGTGGCCCCTGTGACTGCGAGTCTTCACCGTTGGACCAAGCTTGGAAGCTGATAGGAACGGGTGTCATGGGCAGATGCGATGCGTTGACGCCCTTTTCGACCGAGTGAAAATTGGCGCTCTCGTTCGTAGCGGCGTTGCGCCATTGGAGCAGCTCGGGCTGCCAGTCGAAGCGATGCTCGAGATAGTCGGTGGAGCCGAGAGAGGAGATGTTGAGCTTGACAGGTTGGTCGCCGTGTCCGTAAGCGGACCAGGACCACTGGAGCGTGGAGTTGCGAGGATCATCCGAGGTGAAGAAACCGATGTCGACCGTCTCGGAATCGTTGTAGGCGGCGCTGAATTTGAAGGCGGCACCGGCACCGAGGGAGACGGCGGGCTCGATCTGTGCACGGAAGGAGCCGTAGAGGATGTCGCGTCTGCGAGTGACGATCTGGGAGCCGTTGACGATGCGATGCACGGGCTCTGCAGGCGAGACCTGAAGCGCCAAGGCATTGTCGTTGACAAAGGTATTGTTGTAGCTGACAGCGCTGCGGTAGGTTGCGCCAAAGCTGTTTTCCCACTTGTTGACGAGGTTGCCTACGAGTGACCACGATTGCTGACCATCGCCAGTCTCGCCTGGCGTAGCTCCACCGTAGATGCGCGGCGATCGCTGCGGCTGTGTCACGACATCCTTGAGACCGGTCTCGTTGAAATAGGTGATGGAACGATCGGTCCAGAGGGCGTTTGTGAGTGGGTCGCGGTATCCGCACTCGCACGCTGCCTGCGCGAATGAGAGGCAAGAGGCGGCGAAAACGAGGGTGGATGCGACCAGCCGTGCCGGCGCGATCTGCGGAGGAGCGATCATGTCGAACTGCGGCGGCACTACGTTGACGTTGGTGCAGCCGAGCCAGGAAAAGTCGATGGGTGCGTCCGTTTAAAAGGTCATCTGCTTGAGTGTGCACGTAGAGAAGGTAGTAAGGTAGCACGAGACGAAGGAGTGTTGGCAAGTATGGTGGAAAAGGAGCGTGATGCTTGTTCCAAGCTGACGGCGAGGAGGGAAGCTGTACAACACACGGAGTACGAAGTGGAGTGCCAGGGTGGAACAGAGCTGTTGCGAAGCGATTCCGCTACCACAGACAAGAAGAAAGCCGAATGCAGGATACGCAGAGGTGAGAACGGGCGATTGCAGGGTGGCTCAGAGTGCACCACGAGCAGTTGCGAGACTTGAACAAGCTCAGACTCTCGAAACGAACAAGTGCGAGAGGGCACGAGTCGGCTACTTGCTAAGTTAGGAGACTCTCACTCGGCGCTCGACATTGACTATCAAATGGCATTAGGAAGCAGCTGCAGCTGTAAGACTGCCATCATCGTGGACATCTCATCCAGCATTTCGAGGGTTGACACACGGCGTTCGAGCACGAAACAAGACGATTGCGAGCTAGGGAAGGTGCGGACGGCGAGATGAATGTGATTTCTTTCAAGAAACGGGGCTGTGATCCAAGAACGCCTTGCAGAACTGGCCGCATGATATGCCGCTCTGCTAGCGAGACAAGCACGGATGAGTGAACCTTGCTTTGTTTGCGGCATCGTTCAACGACTCGGTACGTCAATCAGCCGACTGCAAGCCACTCTCTGCTGCGCTGTACCGCGTACCGTACACTGTACCCTCTGATCAGCCGAGCTGGATAGGCGCAAACGCTTCGCAAGAGTGATTTACGCAATCGGTCTCGGCTGCCCTGTCTCCCTCAAGTGCTGTAATTAGAAAATCAATTTCTGCGTCAACTTCAGCTGCGTCGACGCTTCGACTTAATGAGTAACCCTACGCGTCCCGTCGCAGGCTTCACACGCTTCACAGCAGTTGCGTACAGTCGATGCGTGGATGCTTCACAGAGACTGACGCTCGCCGCGTATACCTTGGAAGACGACTTCTGGGTCGTGACGTTCAACCGAAGCATTGGCGAGACACACCCTTGATGCTGCGTCGCCTGCCACGCTGTCGACGTCGGCAACCAGGTCGCTATAAGTGCCGATGACCTTGTCTTTGCTGTGCACACTCAGACCTACATGAGGCCACCGCATCTGCATCTACCTCTTTGTGGTTTCAGAATCCACAACGCCCACAGATTGCCGTGTTTGCTGTCTTTGACGGTGTCTCGGGAGCCTTGGCTCACGTCGCTGCCAACACCGAAGTCCGACGTGATTTCGGACCGCGGTTTGACCTACCACCTATGGTGCTGCCGGCCCCCTTTTCACACAAAGTTTTGTCTCTTGTCTGTGTCATCGTAGTAACTAGGAATGTAACGCTCTGATCGCCCCGCTGCGGTGCCACGGTGCTAAGACCGCTGTGTGCAACGCGAAGAAAGTTTCGAGTGTTGATGAGAAACTCGCTTCCTTGTCGCGCGAGTCCCTTGCGCCCCTTGCGCCGAAGGCCGTCCCCCTTCAATGTGAATAGCCGCTCGCCTCCCTTTGCCATTGCAGCTCGCTCTTTTCTCGCCTTGAGAGCCGCATTGAAGCCGCTCCACTTTGGCAATTTGAAGATCCTTCGTCCTCATCCAGGTAGGATCAATCCTTCCAGGACAACATCATCTTCCTCAACGTCCCTCGATAGGACGTAGCCGTCCAACAACCCGGATCGTCGTCGGATACACCGACTCAAGTCTCCCAACTCGACAGTACACCCCGCTTCAGAAGGATACACCTAGCCCGTCGAAAGCATCGACGCAAGCTCTTTGACCATCATGGTTGCACAAGGCGGCTTGGCCGCATCGCTGGGCAACGTCTCTGCCTTTATCTACAGCTGGACACCCGTGATCCTGCTCATAAGCTATTCGGTCTTCAGCTTCTTCTTCTACGTTGTCATCCCACCCACCCTTCAAGCCGTGCTCTTCTACATCTACCTCGTCCTTCAAACGCTCACTGCTCTCTCCGTATCCACCGAGGCCATGCAATCCATTCGACCCTCGGTCAAGGCGAGACGTGCGTTTCGCAAAGCAGCCAAGGAAGGTTGGGGCGAGACCGAGAACGGCAAGCCATGGCCCAAGATCGACATTGTCCTCGTCGCCTACCTCCCCAACGAGCAGGACATCATCATGCGACAGCTTCGCTACGCTCTTCGCGAGATCAACTACCCCAGCGACAGGGTCATGATCAACCTCGTCTACAACACGCCCAAACCCATCGAGCCGGTCGAATCCGAACTGCGCGAGCTGGAACAGGCACACGCCAGGTTGCGCGTCATCAAGGTTCCCAACTCGACCTCGAAAGCCGACAACATCAACCACTACCTCTCGTTGGACTTCAAGTGCGATATCATCACGCTCTACGATACCGATCACTATCCGGATCCGAATGCGTTGAGATGGGTGGCGCGTAGGTTCTTGCAAGGCGGTATCGATATCATCCAGGGACGTTGTTGCGTGTACAACTACGACGAGACTTGGTTGACGCGTTTGGTGGCGGCAGAGTTCGATATGATTTACGGCGTGATGCATAGCGGACGAGCAGAGGTGCAGGGGTACGGCTTCTTTGGTGGATCCAATGGGCATTGGAATGCGAGTCTGCTCAAGACGTTGGGTATGCAGAAGCAAATGTTGACCGAGGACATTGACAGTTCCATGCGGGCTATCATCTCGGGTGCACGGATCGAGTACGATCTCAAGGTGCTCTCCTACGAGCTCGCTCCAGAAACGCTTTCGGCTCTGCTCAAGCAGCGCCTCAGGTGGGCTCAGGGATGGACGCAGGTCGCCTTCCGACACGCCATCCCCGCTATCCGTCGAGGCGCATACAGCGACAACAACGGCCTTCGTTCCCGAATCGGTCTCTTCCAGCTTCTCGTCTACCGTGAGATCTTCTTCCACATTCAGCTCGGCTTGTTCTTCATCCTGCTATCGGGCTTGATCCTCAGCTTACCCCACGAAGGTCTCAAGGCGTGGTTCAACAATTTTGGCGGGTTTAGCCTCGCCATGTGGATTCTGGGGTTGAATCTCATCTGTCTCTTTGTGACGATGTGCATCACACTCAAAAACCGCTCCAACTTTACCCACCCGATGGGCATTATCCTGTTTGGACTCCTCTCGCCGTTTTACTACACGGCGGTCAGCTTTTCTTCGGTCTTTTGCCACTTTAGGGAGTTTGTCAAGTTCGAAAAGTGGAACCCGACGGCTAGAGGTGCCAAGAAGCCAGCAGCATAGTCGAATCTTGTACTCTTTCGTCGGTAGTTTAATCACAGACAGTCTTTTTCACCGTGATAGCATGGCGTGAGGAAGTGCAACACAGTCAGGTGGAGTGATCCGACAGTCAGCGGAGGAGCATGAGAGAAGCTTCAGGATGTGATGGTCTTGCACTACGATGATCCGCTCACGGGCTTGCTTCGATGGGTATAGATGAATCTGCATTAGCACGGAAACAAAGCAGAACAAGCAAACACAGAGAGATAAAAAGTCCATCGGTACCACATCTCACCTCTGATCATGCTTCGCCCAGGATCGCCTCGTTGAGCTCTACCAATGGAGCCAGTTCCCTCGGTTCTACCAACTGGAACTCGGTGATGAAGAGCAAAAAGTGACGGTAGGAAGTGTTGAGATGAGCCTCGATGCTGAGTGCGCACACCTGCGCAAAGTGATGGTTGTAGATGTGAGCGTAGACCCTAAAGAGTCTCCTCAAAATGGACTTGACGACGGCTGGGAAGTTCTTGGGGAAAGGAACTCCGATCTTGCTCGGGAACAGGTTCTCGTCGTCCAGCTGAGACTGAACCCAGCTCATCAGGCAATCGACATACTCCGGTGCCGACATCTTGGTGGGGCGACGGTAGAGCGCAGAGTTGGCATCTTGCCAGTGGTACTCGAATCGTGGACCTGCGCACATGACGGGACATTCGGTGGGTGTGCAGAACTCGGTGATGGTGCCGTAGAGCATGTTGACGTGGTTGAAAAAGTCGACCGTGTTGACCGCTAGCCATTCGTTGAGATCCTCGCCTTCGGGGAGGATGACGGCGAGTCGGAGGTTGCCGCTGCCGAGTGTCGCTTCGGCATATCGCTTGAGCTGGTATTGTTTGGTACCCTCGGGAATGTTGCGCTTTGGCTTGAAGGTGCGCGTTTTGGAGAGGCCGAAGAAGGACGACATGGTGGACAGAGTTGCTGCGTTTCGAAAGTACAGTCCACGGTTTTTCGACTTGGCGGATTATTCAGAGGTATCTACGGCGAGATGTCTGCTTGGACCGCAGTAGATGGTTCGTGCTAGCGAGTGAGCGATGCGATGTGGTAGGGAATGCGCGGATGAGGCTGTCGACGGTTGGTAGGTAGGTGGTGAAGAACCAACAATGTTGGAACTCAGGGACGAATTTGGTGGTTCAGGGGTGTCGGCAGTCGCACAGCCAACGCGTGTTTTGGCGGAGATCAACACTCGACTGACCCTGCATGAGAGCAGCCTCTCGCTCCTCGGCGACGACAACAACACACGCGCATCAAAAACCTGCTTCTGTTACATCCTGATTGCACATCATTTCCGAAAAAACTACGACTTGATCCGCCGGAAAAAAATCGGCGCGTAGCTCCTGCCACTGCATTGGATCGGGTGCGTGACTGCACCTCGACTTCCCGCGTCCGAAGCGCATGGCAGCCTGGCACAGCCAAGAGAAAGTGACACTTCCACGCTGCACTGTATCTCGTGCCGGCTGTGAGTCGAGGGCGCTCCGTGTTGGCCTCTGCACCGCCGATTATTCTTCTTCGGCACGTTTTCGGAGCGTCGTGTTGGCCTTATTGCGCCGCGGCTCACCACTTTGCCTTTACTGTCATCATCCTCGTCACCCGCATTTCCTTCTTGGACATCCGCAAAGCCTCAGACGCTTTCGCGGCCTCGAGCACCATGGCGGAACACGAGTCAAACGGCGCAGAGGCGTCGACGAAACCTCACCTCCCATCTGGAGGCGCCAATCTTGTAGACCCACCAGCTTCCACGTTCGCGGCTGAGAGTCTCGAAGAGCAAGCTATCATCGACGACCAGACCTCCTCTGTACCGACAGTCGTCGAAGACGCACTACCACAGGACCAGAAGGAGCAGCTTCCAGCATCGGAAGAGATTCGATTGGATCAGGCAGCACCCGCCGAAAGTGCCTCAACGACAGCCAGTGTGCCCGGCATCACCGTTTCGGACGCCTCCGAAGGCGACGCACTCGGTGCCAGCGGAGCTCCCGAGACCGACTCAGCTGCTACACAACCACAATCCGCACCGACAACGGAAGCAGAAGCACAACCAGAAGCACCGCAGCCACCAGCAAAAGAGCCTTTGTCAGAGCAAAACACACGCCAGACCATCGTGGACAATGCAGCTTCCGAGCCAACCGCAGATGTTGCGGTGACCGCGCCTCCACCGCCTCCGGAGGTATCAAGCTCGCGCGCCAGCATGTCCAGGACGCGTCGCTCCTCCTCCGTCTCGACCACAGCCACCGCTGCCACCACCGTCCACTCGCGCTCAAGCCTCAGAAGCTTGAACAAGGGCAGTGCTGTCTTTGTCATTGGCGCGTTGGAGACCATCGCAGGTGCAAAGGAAGCCAGAAAGGACAAGGAGCTCAAGGAGGCCACCAATATCGCTTTGGACATGGTCAAGGCTTCCGCCGCCCGCACCTCTTCATTGCAAGCGTCCGACCAAGAGCAGCCCGTCCTGGATCCACGTGTCGTCTTTGAACCTCTCCGCTTGGCATGCAGAACGCGCAGCAACAACCTCACCATCACCAGTCTCGATTGCATAAGCAAGCTCGTCAGCTACGCCTTCTTTGCCGAAGATGACCCAGCTCAGGTCGCAAGCGCCATCATCGCTGCTGGCCAGCCACCACAGACGCTTGCGGACCTCGTTACCGACACGGTCTGCGATTGCTATCAAGAGAACCTGGACGACAAGGTGGCGCTGCAGATCATCAAGGCCCTGCTCGCCTCGGTGCTTTCAACAACAGTCCACGTTCACCAATCCAGTCTGCTCAAGGCGGTCCGAACCGTCTACAACATCTTCCTCATGAGCAAGTCGCCCGCCAACCAGGCGATTGCTCAAGGCAGTCTAACGCAGATGGTCCATCACGTCTTTGCACGTGTCCCTCGAAGCACCGTGCCTGGCTCCGGCGCAGTCTCGACGTCTCACAGCACCTCTGACGTGACCCAGTCGCGGTCCAACGGGCATTCGGATGCACACAAAGCCGACACCTCGTCGCACACCGACGACGCTGCCGCTCAAGGTGACGACGCAAGCGGCTCTGCTGCACAAGAGAACAACGAGAAGATCACCCTGCAGACTTTCGAGAACCGCAAATCCTTCGAAGGCGCATCCGAACGTGACAATGCCGGTAGTCTGGCCAACATGAGCACCTCCGAACTCTTTGTCAAGGATGCCTTCCTCGTATTGCGTGCGCTATGCAAACTCACCATGAAGCCGCTTGGTACCGAGAGCGAGCGCGATGTCAAGTCGCACGCAATGCGATCAAAGCTACTCTCCCTCCATCTCATCCTCACCATCATCCAATCACATATGGCCATCTTCACCGACCCCACCGTCATCATCCACAGCACCACCACCGGCGAGCAGACCCAATTCGTTCAAGCAGTCAAGCAGTACCTCTGCCTCAGTCTCAGTCGAAACGCCGTCTCGAGCGTCAATCAGGTGTTCGAGATTAGCTGCGAGATCTTCTGGCTCATCCTAGATGGCATGCGTACGAAGCTTAAGAAGGAGATCGAGGTGCTGCTCAATGAGATCTTCCTGCCCATCCTCGAGATGCGTACATCCACGGCGAGACAAAAGTCCATCCTACTCGGTGTGATGATCCGTCTCTGCCAAGATCCACAGGCACTGGTCGAGATCTACCTCAACTATGATTGCGATAGGACGGCGCTGGACAACATCTACGAGCGTCTGATGAATGTCATTTCCAAGATTTCGCAGGCCCACGTCTCACCCAATGCCGACGGAAAGGGCGATAAGGATGCTGCATCGGCTTCGACCTCGGGAGCTGCATTGCCTAAGGCGAGCGGCTCGGGCCCATCCATCCCACCTGCACTCAGTACTGCTGCAGCTGGCGAAGCTTCCCATGACTCAGGGTCGACGTCGTCCGCGGCAAACCAGTCGGTAGAGGCACGCCTGAAGCGACAGAGCCTGGACTGTCTCTGCTCGGTGCTGCGTTCCTTGGTGGTCTGGTCGAGCCGTGCTCCCGTGCCAGCAGAAGCAGCAGGTCACTACCTCGGCGGACATCCCGCCGACAACACCGGCTCACCACGCGCCAGCGAAGACATCCGTATCGGCAACGAGACCATCACCGTCGACAGCGAGAACCTCATGGAGTCGGCTTCCTCAGCCGGTGTTCCAGGTCCTCTGTCCAATCTCGGCGCAAGCACCGCATCCGAGAACAGTCGCGGTCAGACGCCCGAGCCACAAGACGACCCAAGCCGCTTCGAGAACGCCAAGCAACGCAAGACCATCCTTCTCGAGGCCATCCGCAAGTTCAACTTCAAACCCAAGCGTGGGATCGACGATCTCATCAAGAACGGCTTCATCCGCTCGCGCGAGCCCGCCGACATTGCGCGCTTCCTCCTCTACGCCGACGGTCTCAGCAAGGCGCAGATCGGCGAATTCTTGGGCGAAGGTACGCCGGAAAGCAATGCCATCATGCACGCCTTTGTCGATATGATGAACTTTGAGGGGCTCGGTTTCACGGATGCGCTTCGACGATTCTTGCAGGCATTCAGGTTGCCGGGAGAGTCGCAGAAGATCGATCGATACATGCTCAAATTTGCCGAGCGGTTCGTGCACGGCAACCCGAACGCGTTTGCCAACGCCGACACCGCTTACGTCTTCGCCTATTCGGTCATTATGCTCAATACGGACGCGCACAACCCGCAGGTCAAGCACAGAATGACGTTCAAAGACTTCGTCAAGAACAATTCGGGTATTGACGATGGCAAGAGCTTGCCAGACGAGTACCTGCGTTCAGTGTTTGACGAGATTCAGACCAACGAGATCAAGATGAAGGACGAGGTGGCGGCTCCTGCACCTGCGGCTGCGTCGTCAGGGTTGGCCAATGCTATTGCCACGGTCGGAAGAGACTTGCAACGAGAAGCGTACGTGCTGCAATCCGAGGGGATGGCGAACAAGACCGAGGCGCTATTCAGGACCATGGTTCGTGCACAGAGACGCATCGGCCCGCAACAGAGGGCTGCGGCGGAACAATTCTTCTCCGCGTCGCACTTTGAGCACGTCAAGCCCATGTTCGAGGTGGCTTGGATGCCGTTCCTGGCCGGCATCTCTGGACCGCTGCAGGAGTCGGACGATGCAGAGGTCGTCGAGAAGTGTCTCGAGGGTTTCCGCGACGCCATCAAGATCGTCTCGCTGTTCGGTCTGGAGTTGGAGAGGAACGCTTTCGTGACGACGCTGGCGAAGTTCACATTCCTGAACAATTTGGGCGAGATGAAGAGCAAGAACGTCGAGGCGATCAAGACGCTGCTCGGAGTAGCGCATAGCGAGGGCAACTATCTCAAGGGCAGTTGGCGCGAAGTCTTGACGTGTGTCAGCCAGTTGGAGCGCTTCCAGCTTATCAGCGGCGGGATGGACGGTCGACAGCTCCCTGATTTGGGAAGACGAACCTCGGCTGCGGCGGGGCCTGCTGCCGGCGCCAACGGCAATCGAGCAAGACCGCCTTCGCTGCCCAACAGCGAAGTGGTGCAGGCAGGTGCATCGTCGGAGGTCACCGTTGCAGCCGACATGGTGTTCTCCTCGAGCGCCTCGCTGTCCGGTACGGCGATCGTCGACTTTGTCCAGGCGCTCTCCGATGTCTCGTGGGAAGAGATTCAGTCGTCAGGCCTGACGGAACATCCACGAATGTTTTCGCTGCAAAAGCTCGTCGAGATCTCATACTACAACATGGGCCGAATTCGTATGGAGTGGTCCAACATCTGGGCCATCCTTGGTGAACACTTCAACATGGTCTGCTGCCATCCGAACGTGCACGTCTCCGCCTTTGGTCTCGATTCCCTCCGCCAACTAGCGATGCGATTCTTGGAGAAGGAGGAGCTGCCGCACTTCAAGTTCCAGAAGGACTTCTTGAAGCCGTTCGAGATCACGATGCAGCGCAACAGGAACTTGGAGGCCAAGGAGATGGTGTTGCAGTGTTTGGAGCAGATGATCCAGTCGCGGGTGGACAACATCAGGTCCGGGTGGAGGACGATGTTCGGCGTGTTCGGTGCGGCGTCCGTGGCGCCTTCCGAGAGGGTCTCTGCGTATGCGTTTGATTTGGTTCGCCAGCTCAACGTCAAACATATCGGTGCGATCATCGTCAATGGATCCTTTGCGGACCTTGCCATCTGCGCAACGCATTTCGCCAAAGCCAATAAGCAGAAGATCAGTCTACAAGCGACCGAGCTTCTCCGCGGTCTGGTCGAGGCGATGCTCAGTGCGAAGGAATGCCCGATCGAAGAAGGTGGTGATCCGGGACCTGCAGCGAGCACACCCATGTCGGACGATCCAATGGTTCGATTCTGGTTCCCTGTGCTGTTCGCCTTCCACGACATCATCATGACCGGCGACGATCTCGAGGTTCGTAGGGTCGCGCTCGACAGTCTCTTCTCCATCCTCAAGCAGTACGGTCGTTCGTTCCGCCCCGACTTCTGGGACACGGTGTGCCAGGAGATCCTCTTCCCCATCTTTGCCGTCCTCCGATCTCGGCAAGATGTCACGCGCTTCTCGTCGCACGAAGACATGTCGGTGTGGCTCAGCACGACGCTCATTCAAGCTCTGCGCAACCTGGTCGATCTCTGGACGTTCTACTTTGAGACGTTGGAGAGGTTGCTCCCTGGGCTGCTGGATCTGCTGTGTGCGTGCATCTGTCAGGAGAACGACACGCTGGCGAGGATCGGGACGAGTTGCCTGCAGGGGTTGTTGGAGAAGAATGTGAGGAAGTTGAGCGAGGAGAAGTGGGCATTGGTGGTGGATACGTTTTTGCAGCTGTTCAGGACTACGACGGCGCATCAGTTGTTTGATCCGGTGTTGAGGGCTGATGGGTCCACACCCGGAGGAACGGGAGCACCAGCCGAATCGCCGCAGGATGTCGTTGGAGGTGTGGCAGCGGGGACGAATGGATTCCAACGTCCCAACCCTCTTTCTCCCGGACCCACGACTGAACCGCTTCCCGAAGCGGCACAACCACGACCAGCGGTTCAACCCATGTCGAGCTCAGACCGACGCCGAGCATTCAAGCAGATCATCGTCAAATGCGTCCTGCAACTCTTACTCATCGAAACGACGCACGAGCTGCTGCAAAACGAAGAGGTATACCTCACCATGCCCGCTGCTCAGCTGTTGCGACTCACGAGCGTCCTCGAGGACTCGTACACCTTTTCGAAACGCTTCAACGCCGACAAGGATCTTCGCGTCGCCCTGTGGAAGGTGGGATTCATGAAGCAACTCCCCAACCTGCTAAAGCAGGAATCATCGTCCGCGGCGACACTGGTGCACATCCTGGTCCGAATGCACGGCGACGACCGTGCGGATCACGTGGCGCTTCAAGGCAGGATCAGAGAGAAACTGGTTCCGCTGGGCTACGATATCGTATGTGGATTCTTGCCGTTGGATCCCGAGACTCAGGCGAGGAACATCGCAGCATGGAGTCCCGTGGTAGGCGAGATCTTCACGGGCATCTGCACTTTCGACGACGCGCAAGAGCAAGATGGAGACAAGGTGTTTACGAAGCACAGCGGAGAGTTCTATGCGCTGGCGGTGGATCTGCTGAGCAAGGAGCCGTTGCCCGGTGAGATCGCCGAGGCGTTGAGGGCGTTCTTGTTCAAAGTGGGTGTAACGAGGGGGATGATAGATCCTGTCAAGGAGGAGGAGAGGAAGAGGAGCGTGAGGGATGGCAAGGAGAAGGAAAAGTTGTTGGGCGAAGGGATGAGGAGGGTCAGCATGCAGGTGCCCGAACAGTGATTTGGAAGGTTGAGGGAGGCCAATGCAAAGATGCGGGTCACAGGTCGTTCCCGAGTGATTCCTTGATGTGAAAGTGTGAGTGAAACGCCAGAAGCAGCTCTGAGGTCTGTTGACGGTGCACGGTCTTTGCCACATCCTGAGGTCAAAGGTGATGTGATTGCGATGCTATACAATTGTCTATACCTTGCATTTATCCCACCAACCCTTTCCGTTCCTCCCCGCCAACGCCTTCAACAAGCTCCCCTTCCTACACAATCCATCCTTCCTGTCCTCACACTCCCTGTATTGACCCAACGGAATCACCGCATCGTTCAACTTGAACCTCACCAACTCCTCCTCCTCCTTCGCTTCGCACTTCCACACCTCTACAACCAACCTCGCTGCAAACGGAACCACTTTGCTCGTCTTGAAGTTCCTCTTCTCGTCCACGCCTTTCCCACCTTCGGGAACCTTCAAGACCTCCTCGAAGTTGGGCAGCTCCAAGGCTGCCAACACCGAGGTGATGGTGGAATCGTGCGTGAAGTCGACGTAGAATCTTCGATCGAGCGGGAAGGTGGTCGGGTCGAGGTTGAGCGTCGAGTTTTCGCTCGTCTGCGTATCCTGGTTCCACGGTGTTTTGGTCAATCTCGAGACCAACTCGTTGACCCAGCCCAAGCCGTACGCTTTTCCCAGCGGTGAGCTGGCACCGTTGGTGTTCATAAACTTCAAATCCCAAGCGTACTCGTAATCCAACCACTCCTGTCTCGTAAACAACCCGCAGAAATCGCTGTACCCGAAAGCGACCGTGTCGTAGGAACACATCTGCTGCATCGCGAATAATAGCGTCGGGGTCAACTTCGCGCCTCCAAAGTCCTTGCCCAGTCGAAGCATGGCGTCTTGCAGGTACGTCTCCGCCCATCTGTCCGCCATCGCTCCGCCAGGCGAGTTTCCCGAATGTGACCATGCAGGACACGCGAACTCAGGTGCCGTAGTGGTGTTGTATCCCGGGTGTTCGATCTGAATCTCGAACGAGGTGGTGGAGGTCCAGTTGGAGCCGAAAAAGCCGTTGAGCCAGGCGAGGCCGGAGTCGACAATGCGCTGCTGACTGCCGGCGCGGGCGAAGAGGGTTTTGGGTTTGTTGTGGGCGTCGAGTTCCGCGAGATCGTCGGACACCAATTTGCCGTAGAGGAGGGCCGCCTTGACGCCGGAATCGTAGAGTTGACCTCGTCCGACAGGGGTGAGGAGCTCTTCGCCTACCCCGAACTTGTAGTTGTTGAGGAATGCGAGGCTGCCAGAGTAGCGGAGCGCAGGGTTTTGGCGGAGGAAGTCGCGAAGGACGTCTGGCGGTCCTCCCGCGGTCGGGTAGCGAGCGCCGTGCCGATGCAGCATGTGCGCTTGGGTGAGGCGGCATGATGCGCCAGAGGATGAGGTTGGGGTGCCGGAGTATTTGGAATCGTCTATGCCCCAACCGGAGGAGGAGAGGTAGGGTGTGAGCGGTCCCATGTGTTCGAAAGGTTTGAAGTTTGCATCCTGAAATCCAGGTATGGTCGTTTGCATCGGGGATGAGCCGATCGTCTGTGTCGGTGCTGCGGCTGTCCTCGTCATGTGCTCTGCAAAGTCTGGAGGAACTCCGGTCGTATAGAAGCCTGGAAAGCCGACCGGTTTGTTGAACTCGAACGGAATCACCCCGCTATCGCCGTACCACTTGTCTCCCATGTAATCGTAAAACTTGTTCGGATCCACACCTACCTTCGGGCCCAATGCAAACACAAACGCACCGATCACGAGCAGCCCACCTCCGACGATCATGCTGAGGCGCATGCACCTCGCTCTCTGCTTTCGATTGCGTTGGGCCATGCTGGCAGACATACCTGCACCTCGACCGCCCGTCATGCCTGGCACATCACCCTCCAGTATGCCACGGAACCAAGCTGGTCTGCCGGTCTTGTCGATGCGTGTTGAATTGTTGGAATCTTCCAGCACGCCTCGGGCGGGAAGCTTCTCCATACGGGGCGATTTGATGTCGTAGTCTGCATCGAGATCGTCGTAGGCGTCGGTGACGCGTGGTGTGGGATCGGAGGCGCCTGAGACGGACTGGATGCGAGACGTGCCAGAGGCGTCGGTGGAGAGTCGATGCAAGATGAGAGATTCCGCCTCGAGGTCCGAGGAGGATGAGTGACGTTCTTTCTTTGACGGTCCCGGCATGATGGCGAGGCGAGGGCGATCGTGCCTATCGTGGTGATCAGTGTACGTGTAGGGAGAGAAGCAAGCAGAGCTTGATCTGGCTCACCTGCAGGGTCCTCGATTCGCAAGCTTCTGGCGCTTCGTGCTCGGCCCGTGTCAGCGTGCAGCGTCGGTGTCGCCCGATATCCGAGCGGTCCAACTTCAACTGTGAAGTTTGCTCCTGCTAACATTTGTCGCGTAAACCCGCGCTTCAGCCGGGCTTGGCGTGTCGGACTTAGAGGCTGGTTAACGCGGAGTTTATGCACCAACAGCTGACAGCTTCTGCACAGATCATTCCGAGTGTTGGTCTCTGTCCATTACCCCGCACGATGGTCGGACCGGAAGCTGGACCGGGACACCATCTATATGCGCGGCTATAAGCCCTTATCGCTGCTATATAACGGTTATCCCGTAGGCGGTGGGCCGTTCGAGGGAACCTCAAGCTTAAATTCTTCTACGTAGTTAGCATTTCGTCCAACACGGTGCGGCAAGGTTCAACAGACGAAGCGACGCGGACTCTGGTGACATCATCTCAACGGCAACATGGCACACAGCGATGCTCAAACCAACGCCTCGACCGCCGTCACAGATGGCAACATCAAGGAGTCGTACTGCGATGTGCTCGTCATCGGTGCTGGACCGGCCGGGCTTATGGCAGCGAACTGGCTGGCTGTCCAAGGTCTAGGAGCGTCCGTTCGCATCATCGACAAGCGAAACGACAAGATCTTCAACGGTCAAGCCGACGGTCTGCAGTGCAGAACCCTCGAGGTCCTCCACAGCTTTGGTTTGGCCGAGGACATTTGGCGCCAGAGCAACCGCATGATCGAGATTCGATTCTGGAACCCAGGACCTGACGGTCAATTGCAGAGGACAGGTAGGATCCCGGATACCATTCCTGGCATCTCGAGGTGGCAGCAGTGCGTTCTTCATCAGGGTCGTATCGAGAAGGCGTTCCTCGACAGCATTGCCAAGCACTCGAACCACAAGCTTAGCGTCGAACGCGCTGTCCTGCCGGAGACTCTGACCATTGACGAGTCAGCCGTCGGTGATGCTAAAGCCTATCCTATCCAGGTCGAGATTCGTAAGCTTTCCGAAGAAGAAGCCACGCCCACCCAAATGGGCAAGAGCATCCCCAACGGCCTGTTTCGCTCGTCGTTGGCTCCTGACGATTCGCCTACGGCTGCCAGCAATGCCCATGTGGAGCCCGGAAGTCGAGAGCGCATTCACGCCAAGTATGTGATCGGATGCGACGGCGCCCACTCATGGACCCGCCGTCAGATGGGTAGCAAGATGGAAGGAGATCAGACGTCCTTCATCTGGGGCGTGCTGGATGCAGTGCCCATCACCGACTTCCCCGATGTACGCAACCGCTGCGCCATACATTCTGCCGAGTCCGGAAGTATGATGATCATCCCACGTGAAGATGGGCTGGTCCGATTCTACATCCAAGTCTCGGAGCTGAACAAGGGCGTCGATCGTTACAACATCACGCCCGAGATGATCCTTAAGACGGCCAAAGCCATCATCGCTCCGTACAAGCTCGACATTGGAGAGGGGGATCTGGACTGGTGGACCGCCTACGTGATTGGTCAACGTACTGCCGAGAAGTTTTCGCTCCACGACCGTGTTTTCATCGCCGGTGATGCATGCCACACCCATTCGCCCAAAGCTGGTCAAGGTATGAACACTTCGATGCAAGACACATACAACCTGACGTGGAAGATCGCCTCGGTGGTCAAAGGTATTTCCCCGCGAAGTATACTACCGACGTACGAGATGGAGCGCAAGCAAATCGCTCAGGATCTCATCACGTTTGATCACAAGTTCAGCCGACTCTTCAGCGGCAAGCCTGCGAAAGACGAAGCAGATGCTGCTGGTATCTCGATGAGCGAGTTTCAGCGGGCGTTCGAGGCGGGCAACCGCTTCGCATCCGGCTTGTCTGTCAACTACCAGCGATCGCTGCTCACGGTCAAGCCAGAAGGTAGCAGCCAGACCGCTGTGGAAGGCGGAACCGTCGTTAGCCATAGTGAGGTGGAAGCACCTGCTGACGGCGTGATCAGCGACGCTGGTCTTTCTGCAGAATCGGCAGGAGAGACTCGCATAGAGTTGGGCAAACGCTTCAACACTGCTCAAGTCGTGTGCCACGCTACCGCTTTGCCTTACGAGCTGGCTGATCGAATCGTCTCGGATGGTCGATGGCGTGTGGTCTACTTCTGCGGCGACATCCGCAATGCCGAGTGCAAGAACGAGATGCAACGTTTGGGCGACTACCTGGTGGAGCAACTCTTGCCCATGTTCACACCGAAAGACCAAGATCCCGACTCGGTCGTCGAGGTGTTGACTGTCTCTGCCACGCCGCGTGCCGAGAACGAAATGCAGGACTACCACGAAGCTCTGCGTCCGTCTACAACTCGACACCACCGCGCCACGGACGATGGATCCTACAACGTCTCTCCCGACTACCACAAGATCTTTGTCGACGACGACACCTACCACCAAGGACATGGGCAAGCGTATGAGAGATACGGAGTTGCAAAGGATCGAGGTACGCTGGTTGTGATTCGACCAGACGGTTACGTTTCGCTATTGATTGAAGCACGACAGTACAAACAGCTGGGCGAATTCTTTGGAAAGGTCCTGCAGCCGCCCAGTGAGCATTTGACTCATCAGCATACTCGACTGAGACGCGAGCAGGCTAAATATATGCTGGTTGAGGACGAGAAGGAAGTCAAGGCCAAGCTGCCAGCTCGATCGGGTCTGCCGACCAGCACGTTGGCGTCTGCCCATTCGCAAAAGAATACTCAAGGATTCGCTGCGCCGGCTGCTGCCATGTAGAGATGGAAGTCAACCTGGCTTCACCCTCAGTAACAAGGCGTTCTCCAGAGGAATCACAGATGATTATGTGTCGGCAATTCCGGTGTGCAGGATGACTGATGTGTGAGCAAAGAGTCGCTGCCATCTTCCGTGCTCAGCGGCGATGGGATCTTTTCGACTCCAAGTTAGTCGTCACTGTGATCTTCAGTTGGCTCAGGCACGTCAACGGCCTCAATCAAGCTTTTTACAGCCCTCGTCAGACAGATTTCGTGCCTGACCAGTCAGGGGCCAACTTGCAGCGAGCAAGGTGCGTGCGGTAAGCGGTTCCTGAAAGCCGCGACCGCTTCACAAGTTGGTCTGTCGTCAACGCAAAGCGTAGCGAAGTGACTCGGATTTTGACGCACGAGGAAGGCCAGGATCAACGGTGCTTCTGCAGCAACCAGATTGTGTACTTGTTCGCCGTGAAGCGAGATCTGTCGAGCACACAAGAGATCGGCTGCTTTCCGACCGCGTGCTGCAGGGTCGCGCCTGCATCTGTGATCGACCAATAGGAGCAGGAGCAATTGAGAGGGACGAACAGTGTGGTCGCAGACCGTCGGCTGTGGCGAAACGCGCGTCCCGCAGGCATCCTCATGGTTCGGCGAATTGTCACCCGACACCTTGCGCTGCTCCCGCACTGCACACCGTCACTTTTCCAACTCCGCTTCATGACAGACAAAAAGAGACTGTCGCTTCGATTTTGTAGTTCGCCGCCGGAGCTTCCGTCTGTCAAAACAATCGACCCTTTCGACAGGGTCGACGTGGTCGGGACACGCCCGTATCGTGAATAAAGTGGCGAGCAAGCTGTGGCAAATTCCGTCGGCGCGCTAATTGGGCGGCAAAGTGTGTACTCTGCCTTGAAGCACGGCGTGGCGGCTAAATGTCCTGAGGGCCTGGGTCGTGCGATAAGCTAAACCCCACCCGGCCAAGCTCGCTTGCGATAGCCGTCCAGCCACAACGGCGAACCGGTTGCTGTCAATTTGTCTTTGGTCGCACCAACCAATGACAAGGCTAGACATTGCAACTGACGCATAGATGGTTGGAGCGCAGGAACAGAGGCTGAGACGAAGCGGCCTGAGCGTGCGGAAGACCATGCTCCGAAAACTGGTTGAAAATTCATGCAGATCCGGTAGGCGTGAGGGCTGTCACATTTCCCAGCCAATAATGGAGCCTTCAAACGGATGAGATTGGAAGATTGTGATGCCTGCTCCCCTGGCTTCGCTTGACCTCGCTCCGCGAGCGACAGCGCGATCATGGGACGAGAATCATGCTTGCTCCCCTTATCTCGAAGATAGGCGACCCGCCAAGACCGTCAAGAGCGAGGTCGAGGTGGCAACGTTATCATCTGACCTTGACCACGGTGAGCGCCCTTGTCGGCCTACGCCACTGCGAAGTCGCGTGAACCGTGAACCAAGATCGAGGGCAACATGCTCATAGTCTATCAGCTCATTTCAGATCGCTGAGGTTCCCCAAATTAAACAATCAACCTGATTGGATGAAAGGGTTGTACAGTATGGTGCGACATCTGCCGCGGGAGGCGGCGGTTCATGTGAGCCTGCGGTTTGCAGTATGCCGTGCACTGAATGGTTCAACAGACAACGAGACTTTTCCGACTCGCGAGCAACCAGAGCGGACGCAAGGAGAGTGTGCAAATCAGCCTTGCAAAAACAGTGTCGTTCTTCCCTTCTACTGTCAGAGTGAATAAAAGTTCCATTCGATTCAAACTCCGGACCTCGGTTGGGTTTACCAACCGCCGACTCGAATTCATGCTTCTGACATGATATCTGGCGAACTTCAACTCGTTTCGACTGAGAAAACCTGCCTTGTCGTCCATTGGTCTGAAAAAAAAATTACATTATTTTAATAAAAATACCAACGATAACAAGAACCCACTCCAGGCTGAGAGGCTGCTGCTGCATGGAACCTGTTGCGGGGACCAATCAAATCTCACAGAGGGAAAAGAAAGGTCTGCTCTGCCGCCGCCGCGCAAAGGCAGGCCACCAAGCTTTGCTCGAGCAAGCGAAATCTACAATGCTACTCTGCACCGGTCAATCTCGCTTTCTTGTCCGGCAGAAAGCGATTGCACTTCCCTTGGGCTCGCCGTCTCAGAACAGGTCGTCCGACTACAGATAGAACGGACTTTTTATTTTTACTGTAAAAGAATTTATCATTTCTGGTCCAATGTATGCACACCTGCAGGATCATGGCCTTTCTTGACAAGGAGCGACCGCTTCGGAAGGCATCTCTCCGAACCGCGGGCATTGTGCCTCCGTTCTGGTGGGTCGCTCTTGTGCTTTCGCGACTATCAATTGGGTCTGTCCCCGCACACCGAGTATCCAATAAGCTCGTCGGTGCTGTTTCTCGCCTGCTCACATGGTGCAGCGCACACTTAGCCGGGTACGCCGGCGAGCCAAGTGAAATGGTGCTCGCGCTTTGCCTCGCCTCTTCCGATTAGGCGTGCCTCTCGCCGTGCCCTTTGTCGCTGTTACTCTGACCGTGCATGTTTTAGCGTGGACAGTTGTCGGAATTGCCACTTGCCCCGGCCAAATCACGCCAAAGTCTGGAAGTGACCTCGACCTTGGTTCGTCTGCTTCAGGAACGCCACACATCGCTCTGCGCCGAAGAGATAGCGTCGTTGCGTTCACAGCGACTGTCGACTCTGACGGCTCAATCTGTTCCGCTTTCTCCTTCAGACGCCCATAGAGAAGATATAAAGCCCAGGCTGATTCTTCCTTCATCACGGAATCTTCGTCGTATCCCTTCTTGGAACGTTTACCCCCCACCCACCCTTCAATTCCCCTTCTCCCTCTCTTTCCCCGTTGCCCTCCCCCGCGAGCGCGCGAAAAGGAAAGATGGTCAACGAGATTGACATTGCTCGCACCGCGAGCCACGGCTCTTCGGATGCCAAGGGCTCGTCCAAGGAAGAGCTCGCCACGCCTGGCATCTCTGAAATCCACAACGTCGAGAAGAACCTCAAGACCGACTTTCTCGACCACCGCATCAATGATCCCAACATGGCGACCGAAAAGATCGACGCCGTCGAGCACGTCATCGAGCAGGGCGACTACAAGGCCGAGGCTCAGATTGAGGAGGAGCTCGAGGAGGACTCGCCCTACCCCGAGGTGCGCGCCGCCGTCTCCAATGTCGACGACCCTACCATGCCCGTCATGACCTTCCGAACCTGGGTGCTTGGTCTCTTCTTTACCATCGTCATCCCAGGTGTCAACCAGCTTCTCAGCTACCGATACCCCACCACCACCATCACTTCGTTCGTCGCGCAGCTGCTCGCATACCCTATGGGTGTCTTCATGGCCAAGGTCCTTCCTACCAAGGTCTTCAAAACTCCCTTGGGCAGCTTCACCCTCAACCCCGGTCCTTTCAACGTCAAGGAGCACACTGTCATCACCGTCATGAGCAACGTCACCTTCCAGCGTGCCTACTCTACCAACGTTTCAGCCGTCCAGCGCATCCTGTACAACTTCGACTGGGGCTTTGGCTACATTATCCTCCTCACCCTCAGCTCGCAGCTCATCGGTTTCTCCATGGCCGGTTTCTTCCGTCGTTGGCTCGTATGGCCTGCAGCCATGATCTGGCCCGGTAACCTCGGTAACACCGCGCTCTTCACCGCCCTCCACCGACAGGTCGACACTGGCTCAGGCCACATGTCGCGATACAAGTTCTTCATGATCGCCGTCGTCAGCGCCGGCGTGTGGTACATTGTTCCAGGGTATCTCTTCGCTGCCATGAGCGCTGGAAACTGGTTCTGCATGATCGCGCCGGACAATGTCCCTCTCAATCAGATCCTCGGTACCCAGCAGGGTCTTGGTCTCATCCCGCTCACCTTCGACTGGAACCAGTACTCCTACAACGGCAACCCGATCTATACCCCGTGGTGGGCACAGGCAAACGTTCTGGGTGGTTTCCTCTTCTGCTACTGCTTCATCGCTCCCATTCTATACTACAAGAACGTCTGGAACTTTGCCTACATGCCCTTTTCCACCAGTGGTGTCTACGACCGCTTCGGCACCAAGTACAAGACCAAAAAGGTCACTACCGCCGACCACCTTCACTTCGACGCTGCCGGCTACAACGCATACTCGGAGCAATACTTTTCGGTCACGTACGCCGTTTCGTTCGCCCTCTCGTTCGCTTCCATCACCGCCATCATCGTCCACGTCGCCCTCTTCCACGGCAAGCAGATCTACAAGCAGTTCACCACCTCGATCCACGAGGAACGTGATATTCACGCTCGTCTCATGCAGCGCTACCCCGAGGTGCCCAAAATTTGGTATGGCGTCCTCTTCTTGATCTGCTTCGGCATGGGTATCGGATGCACTGCCGGCTACGCCACCGACTTCCCCGTCTGGGCCTTCATCATCTCGCTCATCATCGGGGCCTTCTTCATGCTTCCCGTCGGTATCGTGTACGCCATCTCGAACGTCGAGGTTGGTCTCAACGTCATCTCCGAATTCATCATCGGCTACATGCACCCCGGTTCTGCTACGGGCATGATGATGTTCAAGGTGTTCTGCTACATGGCCGTCTACCAGGGTCTCTCTTTCACCGCCGACATGAAGCTCGGTCACTACATGAAAATCCCTCCCAGGGACATGTTCATTGCACAGGTCACTGCAATTGTAGTCTCGGCATTCGTCGTGATCGGAGTGCAGGACTGGGTTTTCAGCAACATCAAGAATGTCTGCACCTCTGACGCGGCCGACAACTTCACCTGCAATTACCTCATCGTCTTCGGTACTGCCTCGCAGATTTGGGGTCTCATTGGCCCCGCTGCTGTCTTCTCGCCAGGCAAGCAGTATGGCAAGCTCTTGTGGATGTTCATGGTCGGTGCTATCTTCCCTGTCATCATCTGGGTCCTCACCAGGAGATTCCCCCGATCGTTCTTGCGCAAGGTCAACACCCCCGTCATCTTCACCGGTACCGGTCTCATGCCTCCTGCCACCGGTATCAACTTCACCTCCTGGGCCATGTGCGGTTTCATATTCAACTACCTCGTCAAGAAGTACCGCACCGGATGGTGGACCCGATACAACTACGTCTTGGGTGCAGCCCTTGACACTGGTACTGCCATCTCGGCGGTCCTCATCTTTTTCTGCCTTGTGTTCCCCTCGGGCCCGCAGAGCGACTTTTCTGCCGACGGCTGGTGGGGCAACGTCGCGCCTTTTAACACGGCCGACGCCAACTTTACTCCGTACCTCACCCCTCCCGACGCCGGATTCGCACCACCTCCCGCTGACTTCCGACCTTACAACCCCTGAGGATAGGTCGTGCCTCTTTTTCTTGTTGCACTGTTGATTTACCCCCCACATAGCCTTGACGTTCTATATGGTGTACAGTAGATCATGAATATATCTTTTCTGTCACGGTATCATTGCTTGCAGACTAGTGGAAGTTCTTGTGTGTATGCCAATTGAGTACAATCATAATTGAGGTCTGAGACGTGGTTCATTCTCGATCCACTCGCACAATTCCATGTTGGCAACGTTGATGTTGCAAACGATATTCGCGCAAATTGCCAACAAGAACCTATGTTGAAGTCCGATCTCTGCCAAATTCCGCTCCTCATCAAAGCCTTGCTCGACGACGAGAGCTTTGCCGTCTGTCAACGAGTTGCGATCGACAAAGATAGCTGCACCCGAGTTGAAGGGGATCCTTTCCAACCACATACGTTTGGCGAGTCGATCGATGTCGATTTGGGTTCCGTCATCGGTTCGATCTTCAGGCCAAGAGATGTAGTAGTTGGCGTGGTCGAATCTGGCATCTTCATCTTCATGCTCGGCTTGATCGAGTTGTTTGTGGAGAAAAGCTTCCTCAGATGGGGTTGGGTGGAAGAGGAAGAATATGGGGTTGTTGAGCATGCTGTTGTCATGGAAGTCGGTTTCGGTGAGACAGGTGTGTTCGGGTGGCAGCGTTTTGCAGAGTTGCTCGTTGAAGTCGGGGAAAAGGTGAAAGGGTATCATGACGGATGCGGAGGTCGGTGCGATCCAAGGATGAGGTGGTGGACCGCGAAAGGTGAACAGGAGGATGAACACCATTTGTGCGGGCGAACTATGCGCAGCGAGCGACGCGCGAATCGATCTAGACAGAAGCGTTCCACCCGCCTGCCCATGACTAGAACCATGTTCGCCCGCATTTGCTCATCTCTTCGCTACCCCAAAAGAGCACTTCATCCACCCTAGCCGTGTGTGACTGTAGACTTCACTCACAGACCGACTTGCCCTGAACTGCGTTTCGGGCGAAAGGGTGGGGTCATCTTGGGGGACTCTCCCACTTCATAAGAGAAGTCTCATCACATGTGCCTTGCTTTTGTTCATCGACGCGGAACCACGTCATCCGCGCTCTTTTCGTCAGATCACCAGAGCCCGGCTGGATCATGTCGTCTGTCTTGCCTTTTGATGCACACTTTGCGTCCGTGCCTCCTCACGGCAGAACAGAAGCTACCGTTCGCTGCCAGGCTTTACAATGTTCATGTGTGACGATCTGATCTGAGAATGCGTTTTATTGAGGTTGCCATTGATGTCCACTTTCGAACAAGTGTGTATAAGCGAGAGACGACCATGTTCTTGAGATTCCCTCATGCAGAAGCAACCTCTCCTTCCACCTGTCCGTCCTTCCCCTCCACGCCCGCCCCTGCAACTTCCGGCTCCGGACCCAACATATCCATGAAACTCGCCAACCTGGCCCTGTTCCCTCCCGCCTTGCCCGTCAGATACTCCACCAGCCCCGTCCTCAACTCGGGCTGTCTCCCCACCACCTCCCTCAACTGTTCCCTCGGCAGCTGTATCAACGCACCAAAGCTGCTCGGTGCCGTCTGCTTCGCGCACAATATGAATCCATCCCATAACGGCGCGTTCAACCAGATCTTCTTCGTAATCAATCTCGACAACAGATTCCTCGCAACATAACCAGAGAGACTCTTGTACGTCGAAACTGCCATGATCACCGTTCGCATGAAGAGCATCGGCAGCGTCGGTTCCTCTGCGATCTGGTTCAGCACCGCTGCTAGGACCTCGGAACGATAGACGTCGGTCATTGAGAAGCAAATCTGAATCGCTGCGACCGTGTTCTTGAGCCCAATCTCTCGTTCGGAATTGTGAAGCAAACCCATGAGCTCGACCGGTGTCAAAAGCTCGGTGGACCGTACGCGAGGGAGGTTGGAAGATACCGACCCAAATCCTTGAGGTGGCATCTGAACGATACTTTGAAACACCGACTTGATCAACGCCCTATCCTCCGGCGCTCTCGACGCCAAGATCGTCACCACCCTCGGCAACCTCTTCATAATCTCGGCTTTATCCAGATCCGCCATGATCGGCACCAGGAAGCGGGGATCCACATCTCGTGTATCCACCAGCTCCTTGACCAACTCGACAATCGCCGGTGTTCGCGTCTTCTCCGTGAGAGTCTTGAGGATGCACAAGGCGAGAGAATCGGCGCCATCGGGAAAGTTGCGGAGCAGCGTGAGGAGCCGTGGATGCGAAGGACCGAGTGCTCGAATGAGTTGGACAACGTGCGTCTCGATCGCGGTTTGGACAAATGCGGGGGTGCGGGGGTAGGCGAGGAAGATCTCGTCGAGCATGTCGGGGATCTTGGTGCAAAGCGAGAAGGGCAGCTCTACGAAGCGCAACACGTCCTCACTGTCTGTAGGGTGGGTGGATTCGGGCTTTTCTGCGTCCTCTTCAGAGGTTTGTGCAAGATCGATCGGAGTGGCCTCGTCGTCTGCTTTGATCGTGCCATTGGCGCCGTTTGCATCGGTCGTGTCTTCCGTATTCTTCTTGTCCTCCCCCGCTGATGTCTCCGCAGGTTGCGGCGTCTCGATCAGTACGTCAAGATTGCTACGTGCGAAAGCGAGAATGGTCGCCTCGAGGGTGGCGTTGGCAATAGCACACTGTTTGATCGCAATGATAGCTCTGGCTCGAGTACTTCGATCGCTTGTCCTCGTCAATTGCAGCAGTTTCTCCGCCGACTGATCCCGCAACGCAGGGCGCGAAATGCAAATGTCTTGCAAGGTCGACATGCCCGCCACCATCCTGACCTTGTCCTTGCTGAGCGCCGCAACAAGGTCCAGGACTGCAGGCGGAATTTCTGGCAGATCGGCGAGAAATTTGGCGAGGGAGCGGTCCTTGGCATCGATGGTCGGGATCCACGCCCGGACGAGCTTCTCGAGCCATACCGGGTACTGGTCCTTGCTCTCGACGCCGGCAGATGCGGCTTGCTTTCGGTGCACTCGGTCGCAGAACCACTCCTCGGCCATCCACGTGACGGCAAATCGTGTTCGACGAGTGAAGTCGGCTTTGGTAAACTCGAGCATCAAGGCGCGAATGATATCAGCTTGTGCGGAGAGCGTCCGTGTCGGCTCCACGCCGCCTACGACCTTGGTCTCGGCCTGAGGTGATGACTCTGATCCGGAGGAAGAAGGCTCAGCGAGGCCACGCGTTGCGAGACGGATGATCAAGGAAGACCAAAGCGCCTGAGAACCGGACTCGGACTGAACTGCTGGATTCGCAGCAAGCGCGGAGGACGCGGTCGAGCCAAAGTCGCATATCCTCGCAATGGTTTCTTTGATGAGTGAGTCGGATTCGGCGAGGGAAAGGTACTCTGGCGGCGCGAGTGCAAAGTTTTCGATGACTGCCTGTGAGATTTCCTCTTCCTCCTCCTCATCCTCTGCTTCCTCTGCGCCACGTCGAGCATCTCTTTCGCGACCGCTCGCTTCCAATGCTTCGAGGTCTTCCTCTGCCATGTCCATCTGGAGCGGATCTTGTACCGAATCCTCAGCAGCGTCCATCGCTACGCCATCCTCGCCTGTTGGCTCTGCTTTGACGTACGCTAGAGATGGCTCGCCATTACCCATGGCCATGGGCGGCGGCCCTGGGGGTGGACCGGGAGCAGGACCAGGAGGAGGTGGCGGTGGTGGCAGTGGCGCCTGAGCCGAAGGAGGTTGTGGTGGCGGTGCCGTTGTGGACGCATCTGGTGGCAAGTTGGCGCGCATATTGGCGATCGCAGTTTCGAGGTCTTGATCCGAAAGTGCTTGCAAATTTGCGACGATGAGATCGATGACTAGCGAAATAGGAAGGGTTTTGACATCGAAAGCAGCGAGGGGATTGTGATCGACGCCGCCTGTCGTCCTGACCGAGGCATTACGGAAAGCCTGGCCTGCTGCAGGATCGCTGTGCTCTGAGGTGGAAGCCTGGGGCGCGTTTTGTTGCTGGGGTTCGAGCTTAATCCTTTTGGAGTTCTCGAGTTCCTCGTCGATCTGCTCGCGTTTGCGCTTGGCTTCGGCCTCCTTTTGTGCCTGGTAGGCCTTGGCGGCCTCCTCCATACGACGTTGCTGTGTCTCGAGTGCTTTTTGGATGGAAGCAGCCTCGGGACCTGCGAGCTGGAAGCGTCTGACGTGAAGGTAAAAGACGCGAACCGTCTTTTCGACGTTGCGTATTTGGGTGTGTGAGAGACTGCCGAGGCTGGCGGGAGTCCAAGTTGCCATGGCGCGTAGGATGACTGAGCCAAGCTGAGGACGTGCCTTTGCGAGAATGGCCAACGAGTTGACTGAGGCCATGATGAGGTCGGTGGTGTCGCTGGTGAAGATCAAAGTGACGATCTGCGCGAAAAGACGGTTGGCTTCTTCTTCTAGGTTGGCTGCATTGAGGAAAGGGTGCGAGGTGGGAACGCTGCTAAGGCTGACGTCGTTCCGAAGCTGAGCACGAGGATCCGTGGAGCCGCGCGACTGAGCCTGGACGATTCGCTGATAGCACTTGATGACGGCGAGCTTGGCACCTTGACTGCCATGATCGAAGAGGTGCACGACCTGCGCTTTGATGGCTTGCACGGTCTGCCAGAGGTTGGACTTTGCGCGATCGTTGCATACGAGTCGAAACAAGACGGGGTACATGCTGGCGAAGCACTGAGCAGCGATTTTGGCGAGACGCGGATCTCTATCCTTGATGAGCAAGAGGATAGCCTCGGGAGCGTGCACGGCGAGCGTGGCTTTGGTGTCCTGCGAGAGGGCCGGACGGCAGAAGGCGAGGTCCATGACCTGGGCGATCCATGTTCGTAGCGATGTACTCGCTTTTGGCAAGAGAGAGATTAAGGACGGAAGTAGAATAGGAATGTTGCCGGGCTGCACTTTGAGGAGGTTGTAGAGCTCGGAGAGGTGACGAGCTTCATCGTGCTTGTCGGAAGAGTTGAGCGCGGCGCTCAGCAGACCCAGCGCGTCGGTGTTGGCGGGCGCGGCCATGTTTGCTGCCAGGTTGCAGAGAAGGGCTGTCTGCTAAGAGGCCGCGCAATTCAGAAGCCAACAGATGAGTAGGACGAGCGGTTTCGGGCCAGTAGCTCGAGGCCGTAGCTCGAATGCAGTCGTTTCACTTGATCTGGACTGCAAAGAGCATTTGTGTCGGAGGATGGCGAGTCGAGATGAAGATGGGCTGAGAAGCGAATGGGCGAAGGCCTCCGAGAACGGTCGGAGGTGTAGTCTCGCTTGTAAAGTCCAATGTTCGGATCGACAGAAACCCTGTGAGCCGAGGTCGGCGGACTGCAGCACGCAAAGCAAGACGAGCCGCCAAGATCGATCAGCTTGACAAGAAGCGAATGAATGTGTTTGTGTAGAGATGAGAGAAGGGTAAGGAGGGTGGTGCGTGCAAGATGCTGTTGAAGCAGCAAGAATAAATTTGGGTCGCTCGTGTGAACCAAACCGGCGTCCGGCTTGAGTCTGTTTCAGAGAGTCATCCTGCAGCCATTTTGGCTGTCTTTCATTTTCGACTCTTCTGCTTCGCGTATTTTGCTTGGTTGGTCTGTGTGAGAAGGCACATATCCTATCCGATCGGGCCAAGATCGGTGCAGATCAAATGCGAGCGTGCACGGATGCAGAGCCACGAGCCGAATGACACCTCAGCGACGCAGCACTCGAATCTGGCACAGTCGCAATCGGTGAAATTGGTGAATGGCACTCTTGGCTGATGGTATCGCCCTCCACCGACATCACACTTTCGGCTCAGCTTCCTTGGCATCAACCATCGATTCGAACCGTCAACTCGCAGTCACCTCCAGCATGGTAAGCATCAACAAGACTGCGTCGACGCAGGCGACGTCAGCGCATGCGCATCTAGCGCAATCAGCACTCCAGATCCAGCGACGCTCACACATCTCTTTGCACCCAATCGTTCATCCGCTTCACGTACCGTTTTACGCTCTGCAGGCCGCACAACAATCACAGGGAATCCAGACCCTCCTCGAGGCCGAGAAGGAGGCCGCCAAGATCGTTCAGAAGGCGCGAACCTGTGAGTAGCCCACGGCATATCAGCACGCAGACGATGGTCATGCTAGACTCTTGTGATGATCACGAGGCCGGATGCAGCTATGAAACTGTCTGGCAAAAGACTGGTTGCATGATTGACATACTGACGCCCCTCCCTTGCTTCCTTCTTCCGCCTGCGATATTGCCTTGGCGTACAGACCGAACCCAGAAGCTCAAGGACGCTCGCAGCGAAGCCTCAAAAGAGATCGAGCAGCTCAAGTCCAAAAAGGAGAAGGAGTTCAACGATTTCCAGAAGGAGGTGAGTCGACGACCTGCTTCCGTTTCTATACTTGACAACGAACGATACTGACCGCCATCCCTTTCTGCAACACCGTTTTCCGACCTGCTCGCATTCCGACGACTCACACCAGCACGAGGGATCCACTAGCAGCTCGCAGACCACCGTAGACAAGGAGACCGAACAGAAGCTCGAGGAGCTCAACAAGGCCTTCGAATCGAACCGCGACGAGGTCATCAAGAAGCTTCTCGACAGGGTCGTCGACGTCAAGACCGAGCTCCACAGAAATCTTCAGCTCCAGCAGAAGCAGCAGAAGGCCTGAGTTGGTCGAGGTAGCGAGCCGTGCTTGATCGTCTTTGTCCTCTTCCAACGTGGTTGCTGCAATATACACTCTTCCCTCCGACATTGGATGCGCCCTTTGCATGTGTGAGACAGACACAGAGCACAGACGGAAGAGCCGTCGCTGAAACATCTTTGAATGCTTGAACTGTGCCCTATCCATTCCGCCAAGAAGCTGAGCTGCTCAAGCGCCGAGGCGCGATACCCTACCTACTCGCAACCCTGTTCCTTCCTCCTCGCTCAAGCAGAAGCCCGCAGGATGAGCACCTCCATCAGCGCAATGATCTCATGGCAGCCTCAACCCCGCCCATAGCTCCCAAGTCGACACTGTTGTTCTGCAGAAGAGTCTATCAACGCAACAGACATATCGGAATTTTGTTGATTCAGGCTTGCTATACATATATGCTTCCCATCGCCCTTCTGGCAAAAGTAGACACCTTCCATCCCGATTAGCTCAGTCGGTAGAGCGTCAGACTTTTACGTACAAAGGTCTCCGAGAATTACCATACTTGGACTTGTCATCTGAATGTCAGGGGTTCGAGCCCCCTATTGGGAGTCTTCATTTTTTCGACTTTTTTTTGGTTCGTGATTTCTTTTTGCGAGACTTTCGCATCTCATTTTGTTCACGAATGCTGAGAAATCAGGACAAGGACGGCTTCAACGACGAAGAGCCAAAGAAGTATGGAGTCTCCAAGAAACTATCATGGCAGCCTTAGAACAAGAAAGACCAGTTCCATGCCCAACACTGGCAAGACCTTGTGCTGAACGCTTTGCCTTTGACTGAAGACTAAGGACAAGGGCATCCAATCCTCTGCCAAGGATTGGCGTGACTTACTGCGACGGGCATGGTTGACGCCTCGCCGAAGCTGAACGATGCTATAAGTGCGAAGAATGCTATATGCAACTGTGTTTCTTGCGCCTCAACAATTGGTTTCTTGGCGCAGTTGGTTAGCGCGTCTCCTTAACAATTCTGGTCATTCAGATCGTTAGGGCTTACGGAGGAGGTCGCCGGTTCGAACCCGGCAGAAATCATTGTTTTTGTCCCCATCTACATCGACGGCATTCTTTTTTGTTCTTCGCATCAGCTTTCGTCGCATACTCGGAAGCTCTCTCTCTCACCGAGCGGCTGCAGGAGCATGTCATGTAGCGGAGCAAAGTCTTTTTGCTCGACTGTCGAGCTGACACGCACGGCAAACTACGGAGCTGCGACAATGATTGGTTAAATGCTTGCTTGGTTAGGACTCGACATGATCACGTCTTGCACTGTTGGTCCCTTGCCTCACCTGTTGCTCCATGTGCGGCTGCCAGCAGGCGACAGCTTTCCGCTCGCCGAAAAAGTCGGCTCCCAACGTGGCCATGTCCAACCCGCTCGTTCCCTCTGTATCTTCTGTTTCCAGAATCCCATTCATTTCTGCGGTCAGTGGCGAAGTGGGAGGGGTGGAGAGACCGAGTTCGAGGTCGAGCAGGTCACGCCATTCCTGTTCGCGTGGTTCGGTGTGGTCGAGGGTGTCTAGTGCCCAGTCGGGATGCGTAGTGGGGTGGCGGAAGACGCCGTGGGATCGGAGAAAGTCGTGTACCCGTTGACGGTCGTACGTCACCGTCGTGATGGGAGTTGTAGAAGTAGCGGAGACTGATTCGAGGGGAACAGAAACGACGGCTTCTGGATCGGTGGCGACGCTGGACACCTCTCGCTCGACCGCCGGTTCTGCTGTACAGTACGTATTCACCACCGCGTCCACTCCGACTGAAGCGTCATCGACGTTCTCCACCAGGCCTGCTTCCTCCACTTCACTTCGATCTTCACCGAACAATACCCGCTCCACACTCTCACTCAACCCCTCCCTCGTCGTCGCTGCCTCCGTCGCCGCGCTACCCAAGATCGACCTCGCTGTAGCCCTCACCTTGGGCGGCTGCAGGAACACCATCTTCGCATGTCGAAGTTCCGTCTCGTACTCTCGAATTGAGAGACCGTCTGGCGGAGAAAACTTTTTCGATTCGCGGCGCAGGATGGTCGAGATGCTGCCGTGTTCCTTGAGCAGTCGAAGGGCTGTTTTGGGACCGATTCCCGGGATGGTACGGTTGAAGTCGGTTCCGCAGAGCAGCGCGAAGTCGAGCATGAGCGAGCGGGTGAGTCGATCGTAGAGCGAGTCTGCTTCGGCGTCGCCCGTCGAATCGAGTCGGATGCTGGAATGGGTGTGGACGAGTTTCTCCAGATCAGAGCGGGGAAAGAGACGAGTGCGTACTCGAGTACCGCAGATGACTTCGAGCTTTCCTCGAGATCCTTCCGCGGTGCGAACGCCTCCCATGAGACCGCGTAGGAGAGGCGCTTCGTAGAGCAGCACATCGCTGTCCTCGCTAGCAACGAGATCGGCGAACCCGGATCGAACGAGCGATGCAGCGTACGCTTCGGCTTCGTGTATCCTGCCGCCACCGGTGCGCGTGCCGTCGCCGGTCCAGAACACGGGTACGGACATGAGGGAGGACAGGGTGGCGCAGTCTTGGTAGATGGATGCGGAGAGGGGGGAGGTGGCTCGGTCGTACGTTTTTGTGAGTGAGTTGTGCATTGCGTTGAGCGACGAAAGCGGGTGGGGTGAGGGCGGTGGTGGTGTCACTTCTGGTGTTGCAGCAAGAGGGATGTCGTCTGGCGTTTCGGGTGAAGGTAGAGGTTGTGGTGCTTCGCCCGATCGGAGTTGGGCGGCGATGGTCTGATAAACCTGCTTCTCGGCTTCGGCGAGCAGCTTTTGTCCCTTGGACTGACTAGCGCCTCCACTGCGAAGACTCTCCTCCAACTGCAGCCAGTTTGTATGCATGCTGTAGGCGACGGTCTCCGGCTTTGAAGATCCGGTCCACCCCAACGGTTCGTCCACGCCTGTCTTTGGTATTGACGGTGCCTCCACGGATGCCTCCCTCTCCACGCTCGGCTGCTCCTCCGACACTATCTGCTGCGATTGAGCCCTCCATTGATCCAACAATTCCCCCACCTGCCGCCGTTCCGACTCTCTCAACTCCGACAACGCATCGAGGTGGGACTGAAGTTCAACGAGCCGACCGCGTCGTTCATGTTCGAGCCTACTACGTATTCGATCGAGTTCTCGCTTGTGCCTCCTCTTGACCTGTTCGCGATCCTTGAGGGCGAGCCTCTTTTGAGGGTGATCGAACACCATGATGGGCATGACGCCGTTCTGATGCAGCGAAGTGATGAGCCTGTAGAAACCGATGACGTGGCGAGACGCGTGTGGATCGTCTGCAAAGTGAAGCCGTTGCACCAGCAGGGTAGCATCGATGGCGAGGCGAAGCCCTCGAAGGGAAGAGAGGGAGAAGGGTGGAGAGACTGCTTGTGGCGCCAGCGATCGTATCAAGGGGAAGATGCCACGAATGCCACGGAGGGCCGGAGAGGGACGCATGTTTGCGAATCGCCGCCGACGAGGGCTTCCGTCCGTGCCTTGGTCAGAACGCTTGTTTCACCTCAGAGCATCGGTGTGGTCAATGAGACGAGAAGAGGCTGACCTTGAAGCTCGTCTGTGTGAAGCTGTGATGGTGTAGGGTTGATACTTCTACGCCACGTCAAGCAAAAGAAGAAAGGCCGACGCCGAGTCTAGCTCACCACGAAGGCCGATGATGCTGCTGCAGGTCGCAATTCAGGGTCCAACAGGTTACCTTTCCTCAAAATGTCCAGGGCCGAGAAAATAATCTGTTCATTTCATGACGCGCGACCGAAGAGCCTCACGCGACCCGCTCGTCATACACCACACAGTGCTAAGCAAAAAAAAGTCTCCCAACGTGGGGCTCGAACCCACGACATTCAGATGAAACTCCGAGCATACACTCGGAAACCCTTGAATAAGAGTCTGACGCTCTACCGACTGAGCTAGCCGGGATAGAATTTGTTGCATGAAGTCGCCAAATGTTGCGTTAATATATTACTTGTGTAAGACAGTCACCGTGAACTCATCTGTTTAGACGTCTCATCCTCTCACCACAAGTCAGGTTAGATAACCTCGCACGAGATGCAGGCCAGAGCTGATCTGAATGAAAGGATGCCGGCATCCATTTAATAGACACGGAACGAAAGGAATGTGGGAATCGAACAGGAGCTGGAACATGTATAGCCCAAGATGAAGCAGCAAGGTCGAGGAAAAGAGCAGCACCGACGGAAGCCGCAACTGAGGGAAGGTGCAAAGCCGGAGCAGGCGAGTCTAGCTGCCATGTCTCTCGTTGATGGAGCAGCTGGAACGCAATCTCGGCATGGGTCGAACAGAGGCCGGCACCATGATCTCAAACTGACCCTCGACGTTTCCCGGAGGATAGTATTCGCAGACGACATACATCGACGCCTTGTCCTCCTGCATCGATTCAGGCATGAAATGCTTGCGCTGCGAGACGGCGCATCCAACAAAACGCGTCTCCTTCCATACGATCTGCGTCCAGTGGCCATTGTCCTCGCTCATGTGCGGGTTCGCAGCCCAATTTCGATCTTCGTCCAGGAAAGAGTAGACGGCGTTCTTCATCCCTTCCATCGGATCGGTGTAGCACGGATCACCCAGACCCACGGCGATGTTCTCACCCGAAGCAGCAAAGTGGTCTTCGGAATGTCCGTACGCTTTGAGGTCAGCCCAGCAGGACGCCATGTTGGCCAGCTCCACGTTCCACTGCAGTGGTTGGAGGCCATAGCGTGCTCGCTCGGCGTTGTGCAAGTCCAGAGCGATCTTGGACGTAGGGTCGAGAGCTGCTTCAGCGAAAGCTACGTTGAAGCGATGATCCTGATCGATCGCCGTGTGCTGCTGGTTGGAGAAGGGGAATCGTCGGTTGCAGATGTCGGCGCGAGCAGGACGAGCGATGGGGTGCCCGACAGCTGAATTAATCGAGAAGGACGCCTGGAACAAGGGCGGTGGTCGTGTCCAGTGCACTTGAGCATCGGTAAAGGGTGCAGCGTTGTTGGCCTTTTCAGCGTTGCCGCTGACCACGTAGTTGTACACCGTGGAAGTCTGAGTGTAGGATGACTCGGACGAGGAGCTCGATTCGGAATTAGAGGTGTGGCTCGTCACTCTGCCGTCTTTGGTGGTTGTCGTGGATGAGTCGTGCTTGCTCGAGTTAGATTGTTGTGAAGAGTGGCTTGTCACTTCAGTATGGATCACTGGAGGGAATGGTTGAGAGGGTCTTTTGGTCGTGGCCTGCTCAACTCGGTCGACCTGAGGGTCTGAGACGAGATCGCCATCGTCAGCACTCTTCGACGTCTGATCTGTGTCCTTGTTGGAAGATGATGAAGAGGTGGACGAATGCGAGGATGAGGACGAGGACGAGGAAGAGTGCGACGACCACGACCAAGACCACGATCGCGATGTTCCACTCCGATCCGAGTTGACCTCGACATGGACCTGCCGACCATCGGGCAGAACCGTGTTTCGCTCCTCTTTTCGCCCACCATGCAAAGCTGATGTCGACGATAGGTCGTGGATCTGACTCTGTACGAAGGGCGTCAACGTTCTTTTGCTATTCGCACAATCTGCACTGGCCCTTCTGGCCAACAGTGATCTTCGCAGACCTCTGTTAGTATGACCAGCGGAGAACGGCAAGAGACGTGCTGACACCCGTTGCGATGTAAAGAGGGCGAATATGCACAAGGCGACCAGCGCCAAGCTGAGGGAGTTGACCGATCTGAACATCATGACGATAGCAAGCCAATCCAGTGGACTAAGGAGCGGAAAAGGAAAAGGGGGAGGGGGAGGAGCGATGATGATGGATGATCGAACGATTGCCGTGCGTGCAGTGTTGTCAAGGCAAGTGAGAACGGGCTGCACTCAGCTTTGTGCGAACGAACTGGTATCGATGACCACGAAACGTGTCTTCAGAGGCAAGAAGGTGGGATGTCTAAGCATGCACCGGCAAAATCGTCTCTTGTGCTGGACATTGATCTGCAAAATCAAGTCCCAACTGTCGACAGGCACGTCCCACTTTCAATTCGCACGGCCATTTCGTATACAATCGGAGCACGCGTACGGCTTGGCTGGACAACCACACTCAATCTCGTTCCGGCCAACACACCTAGCACGATGCTGCTGAAATGGGTTCCTTTCATGTGGGTTCCAGTCGTGATGCGCTGTGCCGAAATTGCCGAGATCATCGGCATACGATGAGTGGACGCTGCGATTTATCGTGAAGGTTTCGCCGTTCCCTAGGGCACTGATCACGAATGTGACTGTATCGATGTAGCTTGATCGTGCAGAATAGCACTACTGTATTTTGATGCCGGAGACCATTCAATCAAGCCTGGAACGCCTCCTCCTAGATGATACTCGAGTCGAGCATCGCACTCTTCATCGTGTCCACTTCCAGCACATTCAATTCCGGTTGCTACAGCCCACTGCAGCTCAGCCCACCGCGGCCGATGTGTAGCGACCCCTGCTCCTAGACTGGCACCCTCAACAGCTCCCGACGTGGTCCGTCAGTCTTTCAGTCAAAGGACGGAGTTGACACCGCTCGTGTGGGAGTCGTGGTTTGGAAGTAGGGAAACTGGAAGTCCATCGTGAACTTCAAGGATGAAAGCAGGACGAAGTAGCGAAATGAAGGTCGAAATTCGCTTCCTCTGCTCCGATGGGCGATGCAGCACCGAACGACCAGCGAAAGCGGCATCACGGCAGGACCACACGCCAAATCGTCTGACTGTGGGTAGTTTCACAGTTGGGTCACTTCATATGCGCAACCTTGTGGCGGCTTTGCTACTGTATCTGCAGGAAGACTGATGGTATTCCAGCGTGTCGGTTGCTGCCGATTGCCCCTCATGTCGCCATGCCCTTCGTCGCGGCTCGTCACATCTTGCAATGCTTCCTGCAACTCCTTTTCTCGAGTCGAAATAGTGTCAGCTCGAGAGAATTCCATCATACGAGACAGAAAGCAATACCAATCGGCGGTCAAGAGGCAGGCCTCGACACGATCCACAAGGCTTCTGGCAATAGTCACTCATCATGCGAGCGGCCGTGCTGCTCGTCTTCTGCTTGATTTGTCTAGCTTTCACGGCTCAGGCTGCGCCTGCCTCCGCCCAAAATGCTCTACAAGATCAGATGCTCAAGCGTCACAACAGCAAAGACGAAAAGCCCGTGACCGAAGGCGAACACCATCGCCGTCGTCATCACCAAAATCATCCTCGAGAGAAAACCCGCCATACCGAGGATGTGGCGGAGCGCTTACACGCACGCGGGCTGCCAGCTGAAGAAGCACGCAATGCTGAAAGGGCTGTCTCTGGCCTTCTGCCGCAGGAAGAGCTCATGACGAATCTGAAGGCCAAGGTTTCCGGGTTGGAACAAGCTCGTCGCGATAAGGCCAGGCAGCGGCAGCAAGAGATACAGGTGGTCGACTCGATTCACATGGCCAAGTACGGAAAAGCGCCCCCGAAGTTCCCGGCTATCACAGTAAGTGATTTAAGTTTTAGCTCGGCATTGGCGGAGAGTTCCTGCTGACCGTAATTCTCTGCTGTGGATGTGTCTTGTGACAGAGATTCGGCAGTGCCATCGGGCTCACCGCTGCCGTCATGAACGTGGTCAATTTTATCTTTTCCGCCAAGACGACTGCTTTGGCGACAGACCAGTTTTCGGCTCCACCGACACCGCCTACGCTTATCGACACGGCTGCACGATGGGACGGCTCTCAATACACTCTGTTGCCTGTGCCGGAAGATGAGCCGGACAACGGTCAATCTCAAAAGCAAAAGCGTAGCAAGCTCAAGGGGCAGGTGCAGCACTTCCGCAAGCGGCTTGTGCGCGGAACGAACCCGCCTGCCAGATCAGCGGATAAGATCGCAGGCGAAGCACAGCACAACAGGCTTTCGAAGCGGTGGATCGTTTCCAGCGTTGTAGGAGCTGGGCTGGGAGCTGCCCTTGCTCCTGGCCTCACTTCAACCATCAGAAACAAGGAGGAAGACGTTGACAAGCCTCCTTTCGATCCGTACGATCCCAACGTGCTGAAACCAAAGGACTCCTTTAGTGCTGCAGCTGCTCTCCCGAACCAGCCTCTTCCCGCAGCGCCACCGACAATTCCTCTGGCGAATGCGGCTGCATCCACACCTCCGAACGTCGATGGCATCGTGTTTCCTGTGGATGCTCCAACAGCTCCTGCCACCACCCGAATGCGGGCTCCGGCTCCAGTTGACTTTTCGTCAGGACAGACCCAAGCCGTTCTCCGCAAAAGATCCGTACACGATGTCCACAGCGAAAGTGGATCTTCGTCGACGCTAGACAAGCGCTTCTTCTTCTCTGGTGGGCCTTGGTCGAAGTTCGCGGGAGCTGTGACCGTAGGTAGCATCATCCCGTTGCTGGCCGAAGGAGTTTCGCACGCAAGGTGGCGACAGACGAACCCACGCGATCGAGACATTCTCAAGGAGCTGGATAATACGCCAACGTACGGTGCCGTTGGTGTGCCGGGTCACCAGCCCGGCCAGCTCGCAACGAATGCCATGCCAGGTTACGGTACGTATGTGACACAGCTTGAGCAACAGCAAGCTGCGAAGCAGGCTGCGACTCAGGCAGCGACTCAGGCAGCGACTCAATCCACGCAGGGAGATGCCTCGCGACTGTCCCCAGATGCTGCTCTCGCTGAACCTGCTGCTGGTGCCGATTCCAGCGCTGGTGGGCAGGACAACGACCCAGTCCTGCGACGTCGCAGTACCGCACATCTCGAGAAGCGAAACAAGTGGCTCGCTGGAGGAGGTCTGGCTCTGTTCGGTGCTCTTCTAGGTTACGCCCAGTCTGCCACGCAGTTCCCAACAGATCGAGACGAGGAAAAGGACAAGAAGAAAAAAGAGGCCGAAAAGAAACAACAAGAGCTGATGGCCAAGCAGCAGCAGATACAAGGAGGTGGAGATGGTGGTCAACTTGCTGCGGACCCAAGTGCGGGTGCTGGGGGAGCTTCGCAGGCCGACTTGCTTGCTTCAATCCCGGTCAAGCCTCTTCCTGGGGTGGATGGTGATACGACGGGTGGCTACCCGCCGGCTTTCAGCGGTGGGGTGGGGTCTGGATTCGCATCGCCAAGCTCGGGTGGCGCCTTCACGCCTGCTGGTAGTACTGGCGGTCAATCGCAAGGAAGCGCTGCTTCTCTGAGTGACTCGCTGAATGCTGCGGCAGGGTATCAGACTTCGGGCAGTAGCGCCGGTGGTAGCGGCAGCGTTCTCAGAAAGCGAGACGTCACCTCTGCCAAATCGCATCTGCACGACGACGCCCCCGCTCCCTCGCTGTCCAAGCGCAACCCCGGCATCGGCACCGCTCTGTCCATCGGAGGTACAGCCATGTTCCTCGGCACCCTCGCAGGCAACATATATGTTGGAGACAAGGAGAAAAAGAAGCCGGTGCCACTGGTTACGCCGAACGCTAACACACGGGGTCCCATGATCCCTGGCGGTGACCTGTACACTGAGTACCTCGAGTCTCAGAGGGGTGTGTCTGGTGGTAGAGCAGGTGCTGCGAGTCAGGATGCAATTGGCGGTGTGGGTTCTGGGGTGGCTACTGGTGCGCCTGCGAGTGTCAAGTGGGCTGCTGCTGCGGCGACTGCTAACTTTGCTGGTGGGTCCGAGCTGGCGTCCAGCGCAAACGACGGTGGAGTGTGGCGCGGTGATAGCGCCGATGGCTCTCTCAGCGGCTCGGACTGGGGTCAGACGTCGGACGGGAGCAGCGAAGAGGCTCCTGCCGCTCCCGTGCTGAAGAAACGAACCATGATCAAGAAGCGCACGCCGTTGCTGTTCCCAGAAGCAGCCATTGCCGAGACAGAGGGAGTTGCGGCTGCCGAGGCTGGCGCCGGTGCTCTCTCAAGGCTCGGTCAGGGAGCTGCTACCGCCTCTGAGGCTGAAGCTGGAACAGCGTCTTTGGTTCGCAACGGTGCGAGTGAAGGTGCTGCGACTCGCGCGACGTACGGTGGTAGAGGCACGGCTGTCAACGGAGAAGCGTCTCTGAGACAGGCCACGGGTCTGGCATCCGAAGGCAACGGGATGGTGCGCGGTACATGGATGGGAATGGGAAGTCGCACAGGCTCGGCAGAGAGGATCTTCCGATCCAACCCGCAAGCTTGGGGTTCGGCTCGACCGGCCATGGTGTCCGAAGGTGCGGGGGCAGCGGTGGAAGCGGGAACACCTGCGACGGTGGAAGGTGCGACCACCACCGGGGGAGAGGCTGCAGCAGCAGGCAAGGAGGAGGAAGCAAAGGGTTGGTCGGTGGCCAAGGCGATGGGGGTGATTGGAGGGGGAGCGGGTGCTACGATGACGTTCAATGGTATCGGGTAGAGAGAGACGCCCTGCTTGGTCGCGACGTGGCCCTGTTTGCTTGTTCATCACGTTCACTGTGAATCACACAACACTGTCCTTTTGTTCGAATCGTATGCGCTTTGTGATTGCATTGCCTGCCGAACGATTGGCTACACTGTTTGCTTTCGCAGCGCGATCCTTTTGGGATCGGATTCGAGCGACGGGCTCATGAAAAGCTGGGAGGTCGAGAGGGAGGGATGTACAGCAATTGGGTAGTGTGCGTCTGACCTATGGGTATGATAACCTAGTCGATACACGACCTTAAATATTGCTGCTTTTCGATCTAGGCTTAGTATAACTTTTTGACCCCGCAAAGCTACGCGCCTGCGATCTCCGAGAACGGAGAGAGGCGAAACTGAGGGGGCTTCGAAAGAGCCGGTAGGACGGATGAGAGAAGAGGGAGGGGTTGAGGGGAAGGGGGGAGAACGGGTTCGGGGGCAATGTGGACGCGAGCTCAAGTGGGAGATACGGGGAGGAGGAGCAGGGTCGCGATGATGATGCGATGGTTCAGATTGGGTAATGCCGGTATTGCTGGGAGCATAAGGTGGTCAAGTACGAGGAGAAGGTTGGGGGCGATCAAGGATCGAGTGTCGACACTGTCCGAACAAAGATTGCGCACAAGCAGGCGCTGCTGAGCAAGTGAACCGCTGCCATACGAATTGCCATAGCACGGCCAGATGGTGATTGAAGATGTTTCGCAACGTTCGAAGAAGAAGATGTGGGAGAAGAAGGAACGGACGAAACAAAGCATCGGAAGGAATGCTTTTTGGACAGGTTTTCGCTTTCTTCCCAAACGCTCAACTTTTTCTTTTTCCAGGCCGCTGCGGTTAGAGGATTCGGGGGATTACGTAATTCACACATTGATCTCCTCGATCCGCACATTCCCTTCTCAAGTCGATGTAGCAATGAATACTTCACTCTGAGAGAAGCATCACAGTCACATGCAGCTCCAGTGTCAACGACTCTTGCTGTCGAACCAAAGCATGTCTTTGAATATGCGTGAATGGAGGAAACCTACTACACACTCGCGGTGTTCGCGCTCGACGAACGAGCCTTGACCACATCAGCCTGCTTCTCAACCACCGCCTTGACAGCCGTCACCAAACCCTCGACACCCGCCTTGCCCTCTGGCTTGACGCCGATGACCCTCCTCTCCTTCTCGAGCAATCCGACCATCTCCTTCGGCAGTACATCTCGCTGGAAATCAAACTCGGCACCCGCTTTTTCCAGACTCGAAGTGACGGCCTCTGCGAACTTGGCGGGATGAGCGGTGGACAGCACGATCTGATGCGCTTCGCCGTTGGCAACGTTGGCAGCAGCCTTGAATCCGACCGCTGTATGCGGGTCGACGAGGTAGGATCCGGCAGGGAAAGCAGAGGTGGGTTTGCGGGTGAAGTACTGCAATACGGTTTCGCGGATTTCCGAATCCGAGACACGCTCGGCTGCAAAGTCGCGACGGGCGATGGTGAGCTGCGCTTGGTCGACCTCCATCTTGCCAGAAGTCTTGAGGGAAGACATCCAGGAGGCGAGTTGTGCACCGGCTGCTTCTTCGCGTTCTTGCGCCGATGCAGACGAGTGAGAGGATTCCTGGGATTCGTAGGCGATGTACCAGAGCAAGCGTTCGAAGTTGGACGAGACGAGGATGTCCATCGCCGGTGAAAGTGTGGCTCGGACACCGCCCTGTTGAGCTCCGTCGGAAGAGCCTTGTGCTGGTTCGGTCTGAGCAGACGAAGAAGCCGAGTCGGTGGAGGCGCTGGACTTTTCGTATCGACCTGTAGCCCAGAATCGCTGCAAGATGTCGTTTTCGTTGGTAGCGACCACCAGGCGAGAGACGGGAAGACCCATACGCTTGGCGTAGAAGCCAGCGAGGATGTCACCAAAGTTTCCTGTAGGGACGACGAATTCGAGATGCTCGGGTGTAGGTTCGGAAGCGGACAAGCCGAGCTGCCTGCGGAAGCTGAAGTATGCGGAGAAGTAGTAGACGATCTGAGCGAGGATGCGAGCCCAGTTGATCGAGTTGACAGCGCCCAAGCGGTGCTTTGCGTTGAACTCGGCGTCGGAGAAGAGCGCCTTGACGACGTCCTGGCAATCATCGAAGGTGCCCTGCACGGACACGTTGTGGACATTGTCGTCGAGCACGGTGGTCATCTGCGCCTCCTGGATGGGACTGACCCGACCATCTGGGAAGAGGATGAAGATGGAAATGTCCTCCTTGGAGCGCACACCCTGAATGGCGGCACTGCCCGTGTCACCGCTGGTCGCGCCTACGATGGTGAGCTTCTCGCGCTGATCGGCTGGCTTGCCCTTGTTCCTTCGTTGCAAGAAGTACTCGAAGAGGTTGCCGAGGAGCTGAAGCGCCACGTCCTTGAAGGCGAACGTAGGACCGTGCCAGAGTTCGAGACACCATTCCTTGTCGTCGAGACGCACGAGAGGTGTGGTGTCTTGGTGTCGGAAGGTAGCGTACGACTTGTTGATCACCTGCTGAAGGTCAGCGGATGGGATGCCTCCCTGTGATGGATCTTCCGGGATGTAGAGGGAGAGGACTCGATGCGAGAGCTCGGAGAAGGAGAGGTTTGCCCATTCGGTCTGCCAGTTGGCGGGAAGCTGAGGGATCTGTGCGGGGATAAAGAGACCACCGTTGGGAGCGAGACCGGTGAGGACGGCCTCCTCGAAGGTGAGTCGCTCGGGACCACCTCTTGTACTGAGGTACTTCATGATTCGCGACGAGGTTGAGGATGATGTGTTCCAAGCGTTGGTGTTGGTGTCGGTGTTGGACAAAGAAGGTGGAGTTCAGTGGATCGCAGTGTGGCCGAGCACGTTTTTTGGTGCATGAAGCTGTTCTGTGAGTCACCTGCCAAGATGCCGACCCCATTTCTTCTTGATCCAGACAGATTCGAGGATTCTCCCGCACGTGATGTGGCTCAAATGAGATCGCGGCTCATCGGGAATGATCTGGCCGATCGAAAATGCCTTGTTGTGAAAATAGGGCTCGGAAAAAGTCGCCGCTGCTGTTAACTTTGATTTCACATCTCGCAGCTGGTGGTGCGAGCCGCCATCTTGAATCAAGACGCCGAGGCTGTGCCAACGGGATCAGCTGGAATACTTGCCCGTCATCGATGCTGATCGTCGAGCGGAGAAGTGCTCTCTGACTCTGATCGCAAACATAATCGGTCGACCAACGCAGCACAAAGACGGAAAAGCAGGGCGATGCCCGATCGATGCCGCAGATCCGAAAGGCACGCCCTCGCTGGCTTGGTTCTCAGCGGTGATGGAAGCTATGCCCACGCCGGATATCAGTGGAATAACAATGCGCGTCGGGAAGGAAACGACAGGCACGGTCGAGCATGTGGGCCTCGGTGACCATCCAATCACGGATAAATGCCCAAGGCTTGCCTCCACTATACCTCGCAAAGCGCAGCGCAGACCAGGTGACACAGGAGACAGTAAAGTGCTGCATACTCATGATGCTCGCCTTCCTGTGAAAACGGTCGTTCCGTAGGAATTTGAGGACGGACGGACCGGTCATGTCGCTCCTGGCTGCGACACAAGGCACGCTCGTGGCACGATTGTCGAGGAGCACCTGTACATGCCAAGGCCTGATTCGAATATTTGAAACGGAATCCAAGCTCCGATAGCAACTCAGCCTGTCGATCCCGAATCGTGCACCTGTTCTATTGTGTCCATGTGATGATGCTCGCCGCCCACATCGATGTTTCGAACGATGAAAGCACTCGCGAGCTCTGGCAAGCGGGCCTTCGGCTAAAGACACCTACGTTGACGAACAATTGCTGGGCCACTATTGGTCATATTGCGACATGCAGAGTCGAGGTGGCTTAGGATGGTCCCACGATGCATGTGCGCGTCTCGCCTGGCTATCGCTTAGAGCCCAGGGCCGAGGCAAGTCGCTCGGCAATCGAAGATCACGGTAAATTAACCTAGCGTGTGCTTTCATCGGATCCCCAGCGTCGCCGTGTCCAGCCAATCCGAACCGGGTTCAATTGTGTGCGGAGATCGCGCTGAGGTTGGATGCCCCGGTCGGCTGATGCAGCAGAAGCGTGCTGTGCCCGCATGGACGGCACCCTCGTTGAGGCCGAAGAAGCAGACGCGTGCAGCCCCACAACGGTGGCTGTGCCTAGCGTCGCTTCCATGTCCCAGATCCTCGCACCCTTTCCACATCGGGAAGCCTACTACTGTATCTACCGCACCGATAGCATCGGTTCGGATCGATCCGTGTGTTGTCTCGGGACAATCCGAGACGCAAACGAGCAAGGGCGGCAGACCGTCTATGACGCCGTTGTGTTCCACCGTGTTACCTGCGGTTCGGTGACCTTCCAGCACGCCGTCTTTGCCTGTGTACGCTTGGCGAAGAATGGCAGTACGTCGGCTTGCAGCGCTCACGAGTCATGCGCTGTGCAAGCCTGTACAAGCCATTGTTGCTCGACATGAAATGTGCGCAGACGCGGCCACAGCGACGGCTCAGACGACGACATGGACGAAAGCATAGAAGAATGCCAACAGCAGGTTCGTCGAGAAGCAGACTGCATTCGTGTGTGCGCGCTGCTTCCCTGTCCTTTGTGACTGTCCCCACCTGGATCTTATTGATTCATTTTTGTGCGGATGATCTAGGCGAGGACTTACGAGTTCCTAAATCCCCTCAATATCGCGATTTTTTAGAGCGTACAGCGAGGTTTCAGCTTTGGAATAATCGAACACAAAAGTGACACTTTTGGCGCCTCGATTTGGCCCTCACACGAGTCAGCCGCAGCTCAGCCAGAGTGCAGTCCAGTCGAGCCAATGAATGAATGAATGCAGTCCGTCTCTTGCGGCGACTGTGCGCTTTGACAGGATTGCGCCCGCATTCGACTCTTTTCAACCTTCTCGTTCCTTCTCCGCCTTCCATCTTGTCGTTCATCCACAGCATATCCCTTGGACCCGACACTTCTTGCTGCTGTTGTCTCCAAGATCACCCTTGGTCCCACCTCTTCCCAGCTCACACTTGCCAGCACACCGGCACACCATAGTCTCTCCGTCTATCTCGTCTTACCGCTGACTTCCTACCCTGCAGCCTCGCACCACCCATCGAACACACGTTCACTCTCATCGCTACACCGCATTCACCCGCCCATCTCACCATCACCACTCTTATACCAGCCGCTGCCTGTGCTACGCTCAGCCCTTGAATCTGTGCGCCATCGCAGCACTCAATCCCTCAAGCGTTAATCCTTATCCGCGCACGACCTAGTACCGCTCCCACTTGACCGTTTCTGGATCATCGGCTTGGACTACCTCCGTACCTCGGTTCAGCGGCCTCTCCCACAATGACCGACTCGACAGAAGCACAGTCGCTCAAGTCGCCCACTTCCCCCAACCGTCGTCCAGAGGTGTGCGGCCCTCATGCACCAGAGCGACCTTACCCCATCTACCTTCGTGGTAAGGTCGAAAAGGGCTTTGGCCGTGGATCCAAAGATCTTGGTTGCCCCACAGCCAATCTACCTGCCAGAGTGGTAGGACCAGGCTCCTCTCTCACGCGTACCGGCGTCTACTTTGGCTTCGCTCGTGTGTTGCCTCAAGATCCCGACGATCCCACTCTCACCGACTCGGAAGACAATGAGCTCACAGTCTCGACTGCAAACATTGACGACGAAGACGACGAGGTGGTTCTCGGCGCAAGTCCTATCGGCGAGGGCGGGCAAGGCTTTCTCGACAGTCAACTCCCGCGATCTCGCAATGGCAGCCGCGGTCAGCCCAGCCCGGCGTCGGTCCTTGAAGCAACACCCACAAGGCCAGACAAGGAATGGGACCTCAGCCGCCAAGAGCTGCTCAGCAACGGCGCAGCCTCCGCGCATGGCGCCTCTGCATCTACTTCCTCCACAAGTACGTTGACATCCGTTCGAAGTAAGAAGACAAAGCGTGTCCACCTCGAACGCGAAGACTCCCAGGTCTACCCCATGGTCATGAGTGTCGGCTGGAATCCATTCTACAAGAACACTCACAAGACTGCCGTAAGTACACGACTGGTTTTTCACCGGCGTCGTTGGAATCTCTTTCCGAAACTGACCTTTTGATGGCGTTTGCTACACTTACTGCCCGACAGGAGGTGCACATCCTACACGACTTTGCATCCGACTTTTACGGTCTCGAGATCCGTGTCGTCGTTCTTGGCTATGTCCGTCCCGAGTACAACTACGATTCAATGGGTAAGTTTCTCAACTACAGACACAAGACGGAGGCCATCCGACGCCAAGCGTTCCGTGCAGCAGCAGACTGACCGTGTCACTCGTCCCTTTGCTCCGCCATGTACTTGTTCACCTGCATATTCTCGCTGTTGCTCGCCGACCACGCGCATCGCCGCCACATCTCGACATCCGCAATCGCTCGCGCTGTCACTCGTCATCAACGCCGTGCCACGATCCATGCTTGTCACTGTCATCACCGACCACCACTGCCTTTTTGGATCGTGACCATCAATGTCGTCTCGACCAACCAATATTTGATGTCGCCACTGTCACCCGCCGCCGCTATCACGGTCGCCATTTTCACCATCGCCACTCTGTCATCGTCGCCATTGTCATCCGTCGCTACCGTCACCCGTCACACCTGTCAACCGTCGCCCCTGTCACTCGTCGCCAACTTGTCATCGCATAACCGCTCTCATCCTCACCGCCGCTATCATCGTCGTCGTCGTCGCCACCACCGTTACCGTCGCTGCCCTATGCACGACAGAGGCTTTGATCGAGGACATTGAGATGGACAAGAGAGTCACGGTCAACTCTTTGGCGCGTCCGCTCTACCAGGACTACTCGCAAGACCCATTCTTGGGTCGCTAGTGTCCGACCTTCTCGCGCGTCGACTCATTGTAGCTCTGGTCTCAGTCCTCCTTACCACCACTATTCGGTCTTGTACACTTATTGTACTTAGTCACCTATCTCTCTTGGGTTTTCTCGTGCTGGTCCCACAGCACGACGTTGTCACTATGCAAATTCTTATGGTATTTTATACGACAAGGTGTGTGACGACTCGCGCCTGACTTGAGACTTTATCTTCAAGTTTCGACTTGGGCCATCTTAGGAATAGAGCGCTACACAGACGATCTCGACTGGAAGAAAATGATTGCCATTGATGAGAAGGATGATACTACTACGTCGTGATTGAGTCATCGACCACCATCACTCAGTGGGCATATGAATCATCTCTGGGATCTCGGAGATCTGCTCCCGGGCTTTGGTGAATGCGCGGTCCAGGTCCTGATAGAAAGGACAGCCTGTATCGGCATCGTGCCCGTCGAAGCGGTAGCCGCAGCTCGGGCAGACTTTGAACGGCGAGCGATCAAACGCCACGCAACCGAGCTGGTCGATGGACACGATGCGAAGAATATACGCATTAGGGCCGTAGTTGCGAACAAACGACTGGCGAGGTTCTTGCGTATCATCGATTGGTTCGAGGCGGGGAGCGCAGACGTCGAGGACGCCGGCTGCGTCGTCATTGCTGTACTCCGAGTCGGTGCAGTCTTGATCATGATCGTCGTCGCCGTCCATGTCCTCGTCCTCGTTATCACTATTGCTGTCTGCCTCCGACGACGTGTCAGACGCCGTCTCGATGTCAACGTATTTCGTACCCTCCTTTAACATCGCAATGACTGTGGTGAGCAAAAATACTTCCCAGGGGTCCGAATTGCAGGTGTTGCAGGTTGAAGACTTGCGGAACTTGTCGTCCCAAGCCGCAAGAATCTCGTTGACCTTGCACATCCGGTCGTAATGAAGTTCTTTGAGGTCGAACAAAAATTTGTAGCCGATGCGCTTTTTGTCCTCGTCGCGGAGGCGATCCCATTTGAGGCCAAGAGTGAGGCGCGAGCAGCTTTGGAGTACGGAAGGACAACGATGAGCGGCGCCAGCTTGGACAAATTCGGCAAATGCGGTAAAAGGATTCCATCCGATCACCTCGTGTGGATGATCGAAGCAGTCCATGAGGTCGGCGAGAACTTTTTCAAAAGCCTCGAGAAGGAGACCATTGTTGTTGTCTCTGTTCTTCTGAGCTTCGCAGAGATAGAGGTTGTACTAGAGAAAAGAAGACATGCTGATGAGCGCGATAACTAGGGTGAGGGCATCAACAATTCAAGGAGCAACCCACTTACCATGTGGACGAACTTGTCTGATCTGTGCTTGTTGAAGTTCTTCCCGACTCTTTTCGAGACTTCAAGCGTTTGTCGAAGGGAGTGGGGCACAAAGTCGTGGAACTCTTTCATGAGCAGTTGATGTCGTTTTGCCGGATCGAGAAGCTGAGCAAAGACTTTGGCTTTGTTTTCGCCAGCAGCACGAAGCTGCTGGCTGAGCGTGGGCTTGTCAATTTGAGTCGCCGAAGCGATCTCCAAGAGGTAAGCCTCGTCATCACTCACAGGAGAGCCGTCTGAGTCGATCATGTCCTCGTCCTGGTCGGCCGACACCGATGCAAATCGAGGGGGACGACGCACGAAAGGGCGGGATCCAGCGGGGGGGCTTGACGAGCCATATTGGTCGGCTTCGTCTCCGCTTTCGCTGTCGGAGATGGCAATACGGCGAGAGAGGCGGCGCTGGGGAGAGGTCGAAGGCGGTGCAGGCGAAGTCTGCGTCGAGCGGACCATGTTTGCTTATGTTGGTGTGAGAGTCGATGTGTCGATGCGGGGAGCATGGTCCTACGATGGCGGTATATATCTCCTTGCGATGCCCGTTTATTGACCTTTCTGGATCCTTGAAACAGCGAGCGGTGGCCTTGCCCCAGCCGAAGGACTTCTCTGCCCAAGGCGAGAGGAAACGCGCCACATGTGACAAGGCGCCAATCAGTTTCGTTCGCTGCGTATTACCAGTCGGCTACGGCGGCGGATCCGTCTGAGCTGGTCGCTGGTCAATGCACAGCACTGGACTGGTTCCTGCAGCCATTGCCTCGTTGGTCATCCTCCTGCTCGTGCCGATGCTGACTTTGCTGCCTCACGGCGTGCAGCGCGTGAAATTGACGCGTCAGAGCGCTGCGGATTTGCCTTGTGACAAGATCACACTGCGCCACTGCCTAGGCGCAGCGCATGTGTCGTTCCCGCTACGGTGCGGCTTCGGCCCCTTTCCGATCTGTACATGCTGAGGTGTTGGGCGTAACGAGTGACGATCAGGCAAGGACATGTTTCGAAATGAGATGTGGCGCGCCTTTGCCTGTGCGCATGGAGGACTCATCCGAGATCACAGACTGGCGTGTTCGTGAGAAGATGACGACGTGTGCGTGTATTGCAAAGAGTATCGTTGGTGAGCTGAGCAGGGTAAGGACTACTACTCCATCGGGTTCGTTCTTCCAGCCTGTCATGAGAAGGTGAGATTCGCCGAAAGAAAGAGGAGAGCGACAAAGTGCAAAGATGTTAGTATAAGCTTGTCGGCGTCGTACGGCGACACTGAGTGTAGCGCATAGCTTGAAAATCATACCTGTTCATCGTCGTCTTGATCCCGGTTGCAGCCACAAAGCAACTCTGTCCACCACGGCTTGCGAGCCCCGTCCGTATCGTCGTCAGATGCTGCCTGCCGGGAAACACGCATGGCTCTGCGTGGTCGACCCATGCTCTGCCCTACCGTGTCTATCCAGTCGTCTCCCTCGGTGATGCCGAGCTCTCTAAACTTGGAACTGCTTGTCGACGTGCGCGTGGGCGGCGGACGCGGTGCGCTGCCCGCGTCGAGACTGCTCTCGCCCAGATCTCCGTTGGCGTCTAGGCCCTTGCCTCTGCCGTGCATTCCCATGGCTACCTCCTCGTCCAAGCCGCCCTGATGGATCGTGGTCGACGTTGTCCTCGTGCGCTTTTGATGGTCCTGGTTCGATGCGAAAGGGTTGTCGCCCACATACCTCGAGTCGAATTCGTGATCCTCGCTTTCAGCTTCAGCTTCCGTGTCTGTGGCGACAATGGTCGGCATAGACCGCCCCTTTCCCTTTCCCTTGCTGTTGGCGTGCGAAGCTTCCAGCGCTTGCCGCTGAATGCTCGAAGCTCGCCCGACAGTCACGATGGGTCGCAACGCTGTTGGCGTCGGCTTGAGGGACGAGCGTTTGTGAGAAGTCGGATTCGAGGACTCAGCGGTGACGCCTTCGGATGGGTCACGGAATGGGTCGCGGACGCCGCCGTTTGCGCGGTGAGCGTAATCACGGGACGAGCCTGCACTATCGCCGCTGACATTTCTACCGTGGGTCGCAGAGGACACGCGAGAGCCGATCTGCGGCAACTCCTTGTTGGGTCGCTGATCGTCCGAAACCAGAGAGCCGTGCGAATGTGAGCTTTCGAAGGAGGAAGGACTCGCTGGCCGATGCAATCCTCGCGCTGCACCTCCTCCTCCTCCGCCGCTTGTCGACGAGGCGCCAGACTCTCTGCGCGCTGAAGCATCTCTTCTTCGATCTCCTAGCGTAGCATGATAAGGCATGCTTGGACTCGCGCTAGCGGCGTCAGCGAGTCGCTCGGAGGAGGGCCCGGATCCCAATCTGTTGTGCGTATGGCCAGTGAAGCCGGATGAGCGGAGCATCGACAATCGATGGGTCAAGCTGGTGCCTGTTGCGACGGTCGAGTTGCGATTCGAAATGATCTTGGAGGTACGTTGCGCTTTGCGTCTTTGACGCTCTTCGGCGGCCCAGCGTTCCAGATTCTGCTGGACGCGCTTGGCTTCCGAATCCTCTTCGCTGGTTGGCGGATAAGTTGATGTGGTGTAAGGAACCTCATCAGAGTCGTGCGAGTCTTGACGGCTGCGTGTCTGATGTCGATCAGCAGCGTCGTACTGGACATAGCCGTTGGCAGATGAATTGTACAAATCTAGATTCTTGTACGAGGAGGCGCTTGCTGCGGATGTCTCGTCGATGGTGCTGAGCTTCGGATGTTCGAGATCGACGTAGTGCCCATTGCTAGGTTGTTTTCCCTTGTGCGATGCAGGGATCGAGGTGCCGACGCTTCTGACGGAGCTAGTCGGCTGGTCGAAGCTATGTTCCGCGTCTGCCCAGGAAGAGTAGGAAGGCTTGGCGCCATTGTCGATCAATTTCGCAGTCGATGCCTCGGACTGCAAGGTGGTGGTGAAGTCAGAGTCCTGAGCGTCGGTGAGCGTCGAGGCAAACGAGACATCCGACAGCTCCGACGCTCCCTGATCGCGAGCGAGATGAAAACCGCGCGCGTCTGGAAGGGCTGCAGAGCCCCGGTCGACTTGAGTCATGAGCGAAGCTGGTCTAAGGGTATCCTTGCTGTCCTTTGTCGGCTGCCTGCGATCATGAGAGGCTCTCCCTCGAGCAAGGTGGACAGGAACGGTATGAAGCGACCAAAGAGGCCAGCATGAGGTTTCGCATGCGCTGTAGTAGAGTACGAAGCGGACCGTCGAGTCGGTTGTGCAAGATGTAGTGTGGGTCTCCAGACAATTCGTTGCGTCGAGGCACAGATACTTGTATGGGCGAGCCGGAACAAGAGTGATCTGGAAGAAAGATCGACGTGACCGGTGATGGATCCGTGGAGATGGCGTGAGTTGAAGCCTCACAGGTAGGACAAAGATCGGTGGCCGAAGCGAGGGTTGCAGGTTGTTCAAGAAGCGACACAAAGTGCGTCGCCCGGCATCTGGCCGCTCAATGAATGCTCTGAGCCGGCTCGGACAAGCGCATGGGGAAGACACGCTGTGCTGTGCCGCAATTTTGGCGCCTGCTGCAACCCGGCAAAACAGCAAGTAGTGACTGGCGGTCGTCCGCAGGCGAGACAAAGGCGCTGCGTGCTGCTGTGCATGAAGGATCCTTTTTGAATTTGGAAATTGGTCTCGATTTCAGCGCATCACGGAAGCATGCGCCCGAACAGGCAGGCAATCGTACATCCGTGTGATGATGGACAGAACGAGCTCGTCAGGGGTCTTGGCGAATTTTGACAGAGGGATTCATGTTCCAACCGCGCCCTGTATCGGCGTTCACCCTCTTGGAGCCGAACAATCACAACCTACCGCTATTGTTGATCTCTCATAGTCGGACCAATCTCAGCATCCCGGCATAAGACAAGTGGATCTTTGGCCCGCAACCGTCGCGGAGAAGAGTGCTTCTTGGCTTGCCAAACAGAGACGACAGCGGGGGTACGACAAAGGAATTGGTTGAAGCGAATTTTGAGGTGAGATGAACGCAGAGCTGGTCTAACATCCTGGCGCTCAACCCCAGGCTGGCGGTAGCAAAGCAGACGCGTCTCGGAAATTCTGCAGGTCGAACGAGAGACACAGCAAAACACGCTTTCCGTCGAGCACCTCTCAAACACGCCTCTGGCCGCTGGTGAAGGCAGCCAACTTCTTGAGAATCACGCGACGGGCGTTCTGTGGTGTACCAATGTATATCGGCCAAGGCGACGACTTCTCGACCTCCATCTCTACTGTTGTCACGTTCGATCCGATCACCAAGACGGCCTCGCCGCTCTACCATCCGCATCCGCCTTCGCATCAGGTCGGTCCGTCCGCCAGGAGGAACTCAGATAGGGACAACACCACCAATTGTTCGGATTGCGCGCTTGGGAAGATTCGGCCCTCTCTCCATTTCTCCACAGGCTTGGGCTCGATCGGCACTTCCGAGCAAGGCATCTTGTTAAAGGCGGGATCGCTCCGCAACATAGGTCGCCCTGCGCTTGCATCCACCGCTCCATCTTGTTCACCGTCACAGATGCTGCGCAAGACACTCCCATCTTCCACGCCGACACCATCATCCTCATCACCCGTGCCGACCTGAACAAGCATGCCCGCCACATCACGTAGAACAACGCGGGTCAGCACGTCTGATCCCGCAGATACCCGTGCCTCATCCGCCTCATCCAAGAGAAAGACAGGCTCTTCCACCGCCTCCTCCACATCGTCATCCACTCGCTCCTCGGCAGCATCTTCTGGCGTCATCCCGACAGTAGCTGCTCGCAACGCCTCGAACAAGAAAGTCAATAGGAAAGAGCGCCGACTGGAGGATCTCTTGGATGACACTATCGTCGCAGATGATACCCGCAGAGTCGACATTAGCATGGGTGCTTTCGAGCCGGTCAAGGCGGCGTCAGCATCCTCATCCAAGAGGTCGAGACAAGACGCCGAAGCAGCCGCGCGCAAGCTCAAGCAAGCTACCGCTCGGCGCGAAGAGCCGCCAAAGACCAAGCGCAAGCTTCGTCAAAGTAAGTCAACATTGTTCCCGAGTCTTCTGCCTTCATACCTCACACTGACTTTTGTTCGTTGCCGCCTGTTAACAGCGCTCGGTGACGAGTCAGACGACGACTTCATCTTCAGCCGCGAACCCGCTCGACGGAATGGTGCTGCCGTATCATCTTCCTCCTCTTCAGCATCATCGTCGTCAGCACCGACGACATCTGCAGCATCTCGCAACGGAGGACCGACATCCTTATCCGGCCGCACCGTCTACGAGCCTCTGCCGGACGAAGCAGGAGGCGAGACACCCATCATAAGGAGGAATCAGGCGTTCCGCGCAGGATTGGAGAACAAGCCTCGTCGTCCGACGGGTCGCGAAGCCGAACAGCAATCTCGCCGCAGCAGTCTCAATCTCAAAGGACAACGGCGCGTCTCAGAACTCCGCGACGGCACCGTGGCGCATCCTCACGAGGACGTGCCGGACTACGAATTGTATCGACACTGCAGCGACGTACTCCCTCCGGTGGTACGCATGAAACACATCATAAGCTGGATCATCAAACGGTCGCTCAACATTGCAACAGGCAAGGCAGAGCTTCCAGTACGGCCGCGTGACGCGGCAAAGAAGACCAAGGGCAAGGCGAAGGAGTCCAACGAGCTCCCGACCTTCAACGAGGCTGAGCTAAAGCTGCTCCGATCGCGAGAGTCAGAGGTGGCCGCGGTGCTCGAGCAGGTCCTTGCAGACCTGAACGAAGGTGTATTTGGCATCAACTGGATGGGTCAAAACAACGAGGCCAAGAGCAAGCATCTGCAGCCGCATCCACGCAACGAGTCGAATCGCAAGGCAGCCGCACAGCTGTCTGCCATCGTCGAAGCCATGGGCAGCGAGTCGCAGGCGTGGAGCAAAGAGCTCACCCGGCTCGAAGATTACGAGGCCGAGACGTCCAGGCTAGAGGCGCTTCTGCAGGACGACAGCACGGCAGAGTCGGGCGATGTGATAGCGTGGGATCGTCAGGATTTGGACGAAGCTGGTCTGCAGCAGCTGCGTGACGCCGAGGCGGCCGTCGAATGGCTTGGGCGATTGCAAGGAGAGGCCACGACCGAGACGGCCAAAGCCAAGCCTCGATCCAAAGGGCGCAGCTCGAAAGCGGCGAACGCACGTCAAGACGAAGAGGCCGCGGATCTCAAGGGCACGGAGCACGACGCCCGATGGAACGACGTCGAGTTCAACGTGGATCTGCTACGCTCTCAGTCGCACCAGTTTGCACAACTCGAGTCTCTGGCGAGCAGGTACGTGCGCACAGTCTCGGCGCACGCGGCGCAAGCGCTCCGAGACCGCACGTCTTCGAGCAGCGCACTGGCGGGCACCTCATCGTCGAGCGCCAAGGGAGGTCGTGGCAAGGCTGCTGCCAAGAAGGGCCGCGGTGGTGGAGGCAGCGGACAGCTCGAGATGCTTCTGAGCGGCGTGCGCGAGTCGCGTTCGATCACGCAGCCGACGGCGGACGCTTCGACAGCAGCGGATCAGAGCGTGGCGGATGTCAGCGCAAGCATGGCGGCCGTCGAGCCGGACGAGAGCGACCCGACGGATTTGCTGAGAGCTTTGGCGCGCATGCGAGACTAGTTTGTACGACCTCAGTATACCATTTTGTCGAAAGAGCTTTTACCCAAGGAATGTTGGAGAGGCGGGATGTGCTTTTGTGTGTGTGTGGGTGACTGGGGCCTCTCGAATGACAGAGGATGAGATTTGGTGAGCTGCAGAGAGAATCGCGGTCAAATGGGCGGAGCTGCGTGCACCGTCAAGATGAACACAATCTTGAGGTCAGATATTGGTCAAGTCGGAAGAGCGGGCATGCAGGAAGGAACTCGGTCATCGCATTGCGAGTGTATGGGTGTGTGTGTGAAACGGAGACTATCCTCGCTGAGCGACCTTTGGTTCCCATGCATTCTGTACGTAGCGAGGTAATCAGAAGCTTCAAGTCAGTTCCGTGCTACGCTTTGCACGTGCTGGAAGATATTCTGCCGACTTACGATCTTAGGCTTGACGGTGCTGTAGGTCTTGAAACCGCCACGAGTGCCGGTGATGTTTTCTCTCGGAGTCTGCATTCCCATCCCCAAAAACGGCGTCAGGTCAGCTATTCGTCGCCACCAACCAATATCACTACAATCCATCAACCTAGGAGCCACACTTACAGTCATCCAAGATTGAGTCATCTTGATGATGCCAGCATCCTCATGAGGAGGGTCCTTGCGGATGTGGTGCAACCAAGAATGCCAGAGCGGATCGACCTGTGATGCGTTGAACTCGTTGTCCGCCGCGTAGTCTACCCATCGATGACGCAGGTTGAACTCGTTGTGGTTTTCGTAGAACTTGTTACCATTCCTACAGCGTTCCAACGAAGCGATCGGGTCAGAATAGGTCAGTGTCTTGTTCTCGCTGAGAAGAGTAAAGCGCAGCGCTGGAAGGAGAAGGCTTACCTGTCGGTTCCTACGAGACGACCGGATTTGGCGTCGCCGATGTAGTTGAGATCGCGCCAGAACTTTTTGATTCCTTCCTTGCGGATGTAGTTGATTGTGCGTGCGAGCGACATGGCTGAACAATGCCGGTGGTGACAAGGCTCGACAGTGGTTGGGAAGGAGAGAAGGGGATGGTGTGTGTTGATGCGGGCTGCATAAGGGCGAGTGACGCTTTGGTGATGGAAACGCGAGAATTGCGATTGGTCGGCTCGCTTCCGAACTTCCCATCTCCCGATCGTACATCACAACGGATTCGAGATCGGACAGGTGAGAGCGTAATTTCGCATTTGTTTTCTACGCACGGTCACTGACAACAGGCTTTTACCCCGCGGTCGTTCAAGCATCTTGGTGCGCCCCGGCTTCTCGGTTGACATTGAGTGTGCACCTTGTGACGTCTTTCGAAGGCCGTCACGGCCCCAGCCAGGATGACGTCGAGCTCCTCTTTGCGGAAGCATAGCCGTTCTGCCCGCGCTCGAATCGACTCGATATAATGCTCGCTTCCTCCGAGCTCTCCGCATCGGCTTGCCCAACCTTCCACCATCACCATCCACCTTGATCCGCCGTCCCACTCAACTACAATGTCCGCCACCAACGGCCACACGTCCGAAGCGTCCCGTCTCAAAGACCCGTCGCTCTTCAACACGAAGATCGTCGTCGGCTCGCAACGACTCGACTCGCACTCCAGCAAAACATTCGACGTCGTCTACCCGGGCGACGGCAAAACAGTCATCGCCACCATCCCCGAGTGCAACGCTCAAGACGTCAACGATGCCGTCGCCTCCTGCCACGAAACCTTCGCCACTTTCTCGCAGACCACCGCCCGTCAGCGTTCCGACATGCTGCGCAAGCTCAACGACCTCACCCTCGCCAACATCGACGACCTCGCCACGCTCATCGTGCGCGAGAACGGAAAGACGCGCGCGGAGGCGGTTGCCGAGGTCAAGTATGCGTCGAGCTTCCTGGCGTGGTTTGCGAACATGGCCGAGATCGGTGCTCAGGGCGAGACGATCGCAGCTGCCAACCCGAACATGCGGATCCACACGATGAGGCAGCCGATCGGAGTGGTGGCGTGTCTGCTGCCGTGGAACTTGCCGCTCGCGATGGCGACGAGGAAGATCGGACCGGCACTAGCAGCGGGTTGCACGTGCATCGTCAAACCGGCCGGAGAAACTCCCCTGTCGACCCTGGCGTTTGCGGAGCTCGTCAAGAGAGCAGGTTATCCAGATGGCTGCGTCAACGTCGTCACCACCCTGGACAACGTCGCTGAAGTCGGCAAAGCGATCTGCGAGCACAAACACGTTCGCAAGGTTTCTCTGACCGGTTCTACGCGCGTCGGAAAGCTGATCGCCAGTCAATCCGCGGGGACGTTGAAGAAGCTGAGCATGGAGTTGGGTGGAAACTCGCCCGTGATCGTGATGAACGACGCCAATCTGGACAAAGCGATCGAAGGGGTGTTGATGGCCAAACTGCGTACTTCGGGACAGACGTGTGTTGCTGCCAACCGGATCCTCGTACAGAACGGAATCCACGACAAATTCCTTGCGGCGTTGAAGGAGAAGATCGCCACGTACAAGCAGGGCGATGGAGAAGACGACTCGGTCAAGCTCGGTCCTCTGATTACGCAAAGAGCGGTGGAGAAATGTCGTGCTCACGTCGAAGACGCCCTCTCGCACGGCGCCACTCTCGCCTACGGTCCCTCTCCACCCCCCACGCCTTCCTCCGGCGGATTCTTCTACCCTCCTACCATCCTCACAAATCTCACCTCCTCCATGCTCATCTCTTCTGAAGAAACTTTCGGCCCCGTAGTCGCCATCCGTCGCTTCGAAACGGAAGAAGAAGCTCTCGAAATCGCCAACGACTCGGACGTCGGTCTAGGCGCCTATCTCTTCACGAATGACCTCCGCGTTGCTGCTAGGATGACCGCTAAGATCGAGACGGGCATGGTAGGTGTCAATACAGGCATGTTGAGCGCATGCGAGAGTCCATTCGGCGGCGTCAAGGAATCCGGCTTCGGTAGAGAGGGCAGCAAGTGGGGGATGGAAGAGTATCAGATCATCAAGGCTGTCACCACGGATATCTCGTAAAGTTTTCCCCCCCAACACTCGCTTGTCCGCCCTAGCGCTTCGATGTAAAGTCATCAGTCAACACCCCTTTCAATCGCAGACCCGAACCCCGAACCCAATCATGATGCGTCAAAGAATGCTGTTTGCTAGAGATAAGAGCGGACTCTCTACATATGCCAAAGAGTGTGCGTGGTTAGAAGACGAATAAAAGCCGTTGCGTAAAGAATTAATTGTCCATACAAAAATCAAAAGCCGCACCTCCAAGGCGGGGCTCACTCCTCGTGCCAAGTAGGCTTTTTTCGATCACCGACGTTCCTCAGATCCTTGCCTTCAGCCGCGAGCTCTTCGCGCAACAACATGGACGCGCGCGAGCCACCGCCGCCCTCGCCGGGACTTTCGCCATCGGCAGGCGAAGAATCACCGCCTCCCATGCCAGGAGCGAACTCGGGATTGCGAAGCGCGTTGCGGAAGGCATTCGCCATACGAGATGCTTCGTCCGAGGTGAAGGGTTGATCTTCCGAGTGGCGGCTTGATCTCGAGTTGCTCGACATCATGGCTGCGCCGCCCGCCGCGCCCGCTGCGCCTGCTGCAGCACCTCCTCCAAGTGCAGCTCCTTCGTCGTGCTCGAGCATGTGCGATGTCTCACCGGCGTGTCCTCCGTCGGTCACGCTTCGTCCAGCAAGCGACCCAGCAGCTGCAGCCATCATGGGTGACGAGCTGCGGTGACTGCCATCGCCGTACTGACGCTGTCGTCGCCTTCGAAGTGCAGCCATGATGAAGTAGGCTCCTGCCATGGCAGCGACCACGGCCAGGAAGCCTAGGACCGAGATGAGGACGATCGCGTACGTCGGAAGTGCAAGGCCGTTCGAGTTGCCGCTGCTGCCACTCCCTCCGAGACGGCCACCGTTGGCCTGTGCTGTTGCTGTGGCTGTGATGACGGATCCGTTTGGCAGCGTCGCGGTGGTTGTCCCTTGCAGCGTCTCTGTTCCGCTGAGACCGGATGCCCGCAGGGAAGATTCGAGAGCAGCGCTGAGGCTGGACTGGACAGCAGACGCAGATGCAGCTGCTGCAGCGCTGCCGGTTGGAGTTGGCGATGAGGAAGCGGAAGCGCTTGCAGCCGAGGCCGAGGCAGCACTTGCGGCGCTAGCAGCACTGGCAGACGAGGCTGCGGCGGCCGAACTGGACGATGCTCTGGCTTCAGCGATGGTGAAAGGCAACGTTGTCTGCACAGCCGTGAAAGTTGCGAGACGCGAAGTGGTGCCTGTGAGCGGTGTCCCTGCTGCAAGGACGACAAAGTAGAAGGGCCAGGAAATGTTTTGGTTGGGTTGGATGTTGTTGGCGGCAGTGCGGTTGGCCCACCAGAGATCGTTTGGCTCGAAGGAGAGCCTATTTTGTCCATTGTCTTGGGAAGTCCATGATGTGACCATACGGTCGGTGTCCTCCTGAAAAAGGTAAACGTCGACGTAGCCTGCCTGAGCGAAGAGCGGATAGTTGGCGTTCCAGATGAATCTGCTCCAGTTGTTCTGAACGAGGGTGGTGCCAGCAGTAGGGTAGCAGCTGAGTTCATCATTTCCTACATAGCACCTCTGCTCTGCTTCCGTCTGACGACGCTGCAAGCTGCTTTGCTTGGATGTGTCCGACTGCGCTCTTGGCAGCCATTGAAGCTGGTCGTTGGTGGGTTTGCGCAGAACGTCCCGCTTGATGGCCATCACTTGATCCATGTCACGCGCCCAAAAGGGGCCTAGGATCTTCTCCCTTTTGACCAAGTCGGCCTCGGCCTCATGGCTTGCGACTCGTCTATCAAAGTAATCGGCGCGTACACGGAGGTGCTCAGGCTCGTGTTGATTTCTACGTGTTGGCGGTGCTGTGGGTGCAGGAGCGGGTGCTGGTGCGGGGGATGGGAATGGTGATCGTCTCTCCAATGCATCAGCCTGACTGTCCAGGATTGGGTCTAGAGAGCGCTTCTGAGAGCCCTGCAGCCCTACCCTGCTGCTCTCGCCTACGAGATGCATGTTTGCGTCGTCCTGCGTCTGACGCTAGGCTGGGACAAAGGTCGAACGGTTGTGTAGCGGAGATTGTATGTTTCAGGCTGATTGCAACGATGAATTGGCAGCGCGGAGCGAGGCGGACGAGAATGTTGTGCGGTGGAATGGGGACGAGTATCTACTGGATGATGACCTGCTGCGATAGACACTTTGACTGACAAGATCGAGCGTGTGCTGGGAAGAATGAAGAAGGGTGCGATTGACTGCAGCAGTCGAAGATCGTGACGATTATGAAGTACGTTCGGGACAGAGAGGGGGTCCGGCGCTGACAGAAAGTGGAGGGCGATCCAAGGAAGCGTCGTCGGGGTGAATGAGAATGGCAGCGAGCGATAATGAGGGGAGTATGATGGGAGATGGTGGTGAAGCAAACCAGCGACGACGGAAAGTGGGACAGAGAGAGAGTGTGTGACACTGTAGACAGTCCACTGTACCAACCATGTCCGAGCCTCTCTGTGCTTTCGGTCTCGAGAGCGCGCGAGCAGACCCAAAGTGGGCGCGAGTACGGCAAAAATTGTGACTAAAGAGAGAGTGTCGGCCCTCTCTCTCACTCCGCTTCCTTTGCCGAGCGCAGCAAGTCTGCAGATCGCGTAAAGTCTCGATGCGCAGACGCTGCCGAAAATACCACTCAAGAACAACATAAGATAAAAAAAAACAAATATTAATAGACAAAAAAAACCAGAGTCACATAAATCTTGGCATCCAAGCCAGAGTCCTTCGGATCGGAGCGGCGATTTTTCCTTTCGCTACATTCAGTCGGCCTCGTAGTGATTGGTGAGACGGTGGCTCTCGAGCCTCTTGAGCATCGTGCGTCGGAAGCAAGCGAGCAAGAGGGTCCACTCAGCCAGACTAGATCTGTTCGCTGTATTGCTCGCGCGCCAATCGAAAACGACGTGCAGGAACGAAGCCAACGTAGATATGAAGAAGCGAAGCTGGTGGGCCCACTCTTGGCGAACACGCCGAAGACTTGATGTCGAGATGATGGCAATCAAGCACGACCTGACCTCTGCTATCGCGCCCGTATCCAACCAGACGCCAATTTCCCGGAAGGTCGAGTCTGGTCCTTGCTCAATCAAAGGCGTTGCTGGGTAAGTGTGGTCAAGTGCATGAATTCCTGTTTTTTTTTTTCGCTGCACCAGGTTCCTACATTTTGCTTCTGCGGAAGGCTTCCTCCATCTAGCTTCTTCGGGAGTACTGGCTACAGAACTGGATCTGCGGCCCAGTCGACCCGTCGGCTGCTAGTGTAGGTGTCACCGCTCCGATTCTGCGTGGTGCAGGCTCACTAGATGCAGTTGCGCGCTCGGTTCCTGCCTCAAAAAAGTGCGACCAATCAACCAAAGCGGGAGCTCGAAGCGATCGCCCTGGTGCATGTTCGACATTCGAGACTAAACTGCTTTCCACTCATGCTCTCGCCGCCTGGGTGCTGGCCTACACCTGCACAAGTGACGTTTCTTTCACCTTGTTCCCAGCAGCCAGAACAATGACCTTCGCTGACTAGCCGACAAGTTGATGCAACCGCATACAGCATGCATGGAAAGCTGCGTCGTCACGCTCTATGCAAGATCTGTGCGTTACACGAAAACCTGCCACCTATGCGAACAAGCTTTCAGGGGTGCAGTATCCACCACACACTTGCTCTGCAAACCGAATGAGCCATATTCGTGACGAGCTTGGGCAGGTAGTAGACTTGCAAACAAATCGACGAGAAAAACGAGGGCAGCATGAAATGTCTCATCTGAAACAGCTCGTCCCTTGTCGATCAACACGAACATTCATTCAAAGCAACGCGATTGCACCACTTTCCGCATCGTGTTTTTTAATCTATAAAAAATTCTCGTTTTCCGTTTTTCCCACGATTTCCCACCAGAATGGATAGGACGCTTCTCTGCATTGATGCGGTGTGTGGACGGGTTCCTCGTACCTAATCGCCATAGGCCATAGGTTGCAAAGCTGATCGCCATCTCGATAGCAGGCTGATCTGCGTGAAGATAGATCGGCAGCGTCTTGGATCGCGAGACTTGCCCTTCACCATCTCGGCCTGCGCGGCGACTTGTGCCGTAGTGGAGAGACACGCAAACCATGTGGACACGCGAGAGCGCATCGCTGCAACTCCGCCGCCGGGTGCAATTTTACGGTCACTGTGCAGATCGATCCTGCAGCTTGGGTGCAGACCGCCACGACCTAAGGGAAAAGCATCGGAGCCTGAATTCGCTTTCCATGCATCGTCCGATATTCCGAAGACTGTACCTGGGACTTCCGCAGACGGGTGGGTAGCACCCTCGAATCGTCGCACATGGCAATCATCTAAGCTAAGGTCGGATTGTCCAGTCGGCGTAACACAACTCTCAAGTGCGTCCCAGCAGGCCGAGTTGAAACCGCTCCCCCTTCCACTCAATACTACCACCCGAACCCTTCTCGAAAGCATCCGGGTCAATCTCCAACCCTTCCGCCAAGGTGCTCAGTACCAAGTTCGAGCCGAGCAAGCTGAGACTCCCATATCTCTGCTCACCCTCGCCCTCAGCTTTCTTCGAAGACCTTGTAGTCCGACGCTGTGACGGCTTAGGCGAAGGATGATACACGTACCCGTTCGATGGATCCACCACGAGCTTCTCCGGCTGGAAAGGTTCCCACAGATTACCGGCCCACTTGAGCATCCCTGTGACACCGCCGTCGTCGACCAATTCGCGGTACACGATGGGCGTGTCTTGGCATCGGACCAGGTTGAGCTCGGGTCCACAGGGTGAGATCCATTCGTAGCCTTCGGAGTTGCCGTTGCTGCATGCCTGGGAGTGGAGCTGCTTGGATGAGGGCGTCGAGCCGTTGAACGGCGGTGCGTCGCTCCAATCGAGAGGTAGGGTTGTGGCGGTGGGAGGATTCAGGATGTCGTGCCGCGATATGGTGCCTGATCGAGCGTAGTGAGGTGATGCGGTGAGAGATTCGGGATTGGGTCGGATGCGTTTGAAGAAAAAGTCGAGAAACACGGTGTTCTTGAAGCAGCTTGTGAGGTTCTTGGGCACCGTATCGTGGATAAAGAGTTGTCCGTGCACGTCGACCGCATATCTGTATACACGAAACGGCGGTTTCAATGCCGTAGAGGCTGGGCTGAACGATGTGGGCGTTGACAAGAAGTGACGCTCTCCGGATCGAGAAGGAGATCTGAGTGGCACCTTCCGGCGAGCCACTGCACCGGGTGCTCTGATCAGGAGCATCTCTCCGAATATCTGTTCGAGTTCGTACCTGTCGAATTTTTCACCTCAGACGCCTTTCCACTGAAGCCACGGCATTTGTGAGTCTTTTAAGAGTGGAGGTGGGAGGTAGCGATCAAGTCGGCTTGGAAGCTGTCGTGGTTTGTCGGAGCGCTTCTCGACGTGCGTGTTGGTCCTAGCGTGGTGCATGACGAACAAGTGGAGGTGACTATTATCAGCTGTGAGTTTGTTAGACGCTAACATTCAACATATTGATCGAAATCGGCTCCGACACGCACCGAGATTTTTGCACTTTCAAGAAGAAACCTGCATACTCTACCCTGAACACCTTGACCACTCTCCCCACCACTCGACACTACGTCAATCGAGCTCAACACCGCCGCACATCTAATTCGAACAGCCGATCAGTGGATCACAGGACCTCATCACCAGGCTTATCTCTGTCCAAGATGCCTCTCCACGCCGACCTCTGCACAATACTTCAAAACGCCTCCCGCGCGCGTCTCCGATCCATCCCCATCGCTTCCACAAAGGACAACCTCTCCATCCTCTCCATCCTCCTCCAACACGGGTTTATCCACAACGTAGTCCGCGGAACCCAAACTGGACCTTCTCCCATATCGTACACATCTGCAAGCCCCGCCGCACGACGACTGTGGGTCGACTTGAAGTTCCGACCCGACGACCGACCGGTTCTGGAGAAGATGAACGTGGTTTCGAAGCCATCCAGGAAGCTGACGATGGACAAGGATGAGCTGTTGAGGCTGGCGACGGGGAGGAGGGCGAAGTTCGTGAGGCCGCTGGATATGGGCGAGATTGGGATTGTGGATTGTGGGAAGAATGGGTGGTGGGAGGTGAGGGATGCGATTAGGAGAGGGTATGGAGGAGAGGTGGTCGCGCGGGTTTCGTAGGTCGGTTGCTAGCTGGCTAAGATGTTTCTCAGATCATCATAGACCACCCTGCACGCACAAGGCTCTCCGCTCTACCGTCGAGCAACATCGACACACTCGCCATGATTTGACCGTAGGAGATGGCCCCGCTATCAAGCATTGTAGGCCAACGCATCCTACACAAACACCGCTACACATTGTATTTGTATCCCTCAGCATTGCATCTCCACCTAAAACAGGTATATCAAAGTCTCCTTGCGTTTGGCAGTGTTGATACGCATGCGCGATTCGCATCGATACTGATGAGGAAGTTGGATGAGAAGAACGCAGTCACGTGCGAGTGTGGCCAGTTTCTGAACCTAACACAATTCCTTTCTGGTGCATTTCGAAGCGTGACACAGACCATCATATGTACACGTATGTCAATGCTTCGTTTGTACTTTGATCATACAAACCACTGCATCGACCGTCATCCTCGACACAGCATTTTCGTTCATTCACATCGGCGAGCAGCGGCAGTCGCCTTCCCAAATTCTCGTCGACCCGAAAGACAACTTGCTGCATCGCTTTCAACCTTCAGCCCAGCATCATCAACTTCTGACATCGCAACCAATTCGCCGCCCGTCCATTGAAGATCATCACCACTCCTGCCTGAGGAACGATATCCTCCGGAACAGAATCACCTCATCTCAGCGTATCGACTCTGCGTAGCTTCCACCCACCTCAAACAGACAAAGTATGTTTGGTCTGGGATCGGCGTTCTACCTGATCCTGTTCATCACAAATGCACTAGCGGTGTTGTCAGAAGAACGATTCCTCGCGAGAGGTGAGTAGTCATCACCCATCCCCTTCAACGGCCTTGCTCTATCAATTGCGAAGATCACATTCTTGGGAACTTCCTTTTGCTGACACTCTTCTTCCTTTTGCGACACAGTCGGATGGTCATCACATGCGCTAGCCAACCAACCAAACTTCGACGGCGGTTTCCAATCCAACCCTTACTCCTCGAGCTCGAACGATGTCACGATCAAAGCGAGGTTGATCAATCTCATCTCTGCCGTAAGGACTTTGATGCGAAGTAAGTATCGAACTCCTCTAGGGAAGGAATGGGAAGAAAGAGAGTGGCTGACAGAATGTCTTTTCGGCGCGGTCGAAACCAGTTCCCCTGGTACTGATCAATATCGTCGTCGTAGTGTACCTCCTTGTACTCGGTTAGGTCCGTATTCGAAGGGGAATCAAAAAGCATTTGCAGAGGACAACATGCGCACGCAAACACTTCAAATTGGTGTGCACAAACCTTTTGACTTTGTCAACCCACCCTTCCGTGCTTGAGGCAAAGCGCAAATTGATGGACGAAACTGGCTCGCAAAACACACCCTCGACACCGAGACATTGATTGGACCAAGAGAGGTCTGCATTGCAAAAACAAGAGCGGAAACATGAACGAAGATGACATGGAGATACAAAAACAATGCTTCGGTTTACAGCTTGAAGACCTAGGGAGCCAACACCTTCCTCAACCCCTCCCTCTGCGCACCCGTCAGGTTCTCGGGCAACTCGACGCTCCACTCGACCACCAAGTCGCCCTTCCTCTTGCCACCCGTCTTGCTGATGGGCATGCCCTCGTTGGCCAACCTGGTCGTCTTCCCGGGCGTGATGCAGCTTTTCCCTGGGGCAGGTTGTGGGATGGGGATGTCGATCTTACGCGCGTCCAGCGTTTCCACCTGTTTGCGCGAACCTGGCGAGCCCGGTTTGGGCGGGTCCAACGCGTCGATGAGCTTGAGCGGTATCGTCACCCTGAGATCGTCGCCGTCGCGGCGGAAGTGAGGATGCGGCTTCTCGTCGACGATGAACACGACGTCTTGGAACGAGCCGGGCGAGACCTCGTGACCGGCACCGGAGAAGCGGATCTTGGTACCCTTCTTCCAGCCGGGTTTGACTTCCACGGTGAGCACTTTTTCTTCCGATCCGCCCGAGGCGAGCTTGCGCCCGACTTTGAGGCGCTTGGTAGTGCCGGTGTAGAGGTCTTGGAGCGATAGGGGGAGCTGCTTTTCGACATCGCTGGGTTTTTCGTCGGCAGGTGGGGGGTGAGCACCGCCGCCGGGTGCGCCGCCGCCAAAGTTGAAGCCGCCAGGCATGCCGCCTGCCTTGCGACGAGCTCCGCCACCGAGGCCGCCGCCGCCGCCGAACATGTCTTCCATCCCTCCTCCCATTCCTCCCATACCGCCCATTCCTGGCATGCCGCCCATGCCACCTCCCATTCCACCGCCGAATGGATTGGCCCCGCCAAAGATGCTAGCAAAGATATCGTTCGGATCACTAGGCGAGAACCCTCCTCCCATCCCGCCCATACCTCCCGGACCACCGCTGGTAAACGTGAAAGTCCTTCCTCCACCGCCCCCCGGGAATCCTCCTCCTCCGAAACCTGCTCCACCGGGGAAGCCGCCGAACCCTCCGCCTGCTGCGCCATCCGCACCTGGTGGCGGTCCACCGCCCTTCAACCCCTCTTCGCCAAACTGATCGTAGATCGCGCGCTTGTTCTTATCGCTGAGCACCTCGAACGCTTCGCCGACCTCTTTGAACTTTTTGTTGGCCGCCTCGATGTTGTCCTTGTTGCGATCGGGATGCCATTTGAGCGCGGCTTTCTTGTAGGCCTTCTTGAGAGTGTCGTCGTCCGCATCTTTGGAGACGCCAAGAACTTGGTAGTAGTCTTTGCCCATGGTGGGATGTGCTGTGGGTGAGGTACGCTGCCTCTTTTGGGGGGGTGGGGAGCTGCGGCGAGGTTGTGACACGGGAATCTTGAACCAAGTTTTCGATGGGTCAGGTCAAGGATGCCTGGAAAGGTTTCGTGCAAGCTGCGATGATGCAAGTGCTTGGTCGTTGCTAGCGGTTGTAGAGCCGAGAAGTGTATGTGACGGCTGCTGCGTGCGGGTGTGGAGACGAGCCGTGATCGACGGAAAACTTTGCTATGAAAGTGCTTGTGCGCAGTTCAAAGTCGTAATAGAGCTTCCGCCGGCTTTGATGATGAAAGAGATGATGCGAAAGGGAAGCAAATCAGAATGCTGAGTCGCGATGCCAGATATACAACGAATGTACAGTGGTGTGATATAACGGGAGGAAAGGAGCAAGATCCGATGATGGACTGAACAAGACGCTTGACTTTGAAGTACAGACAGCCGCGCCTGAGCTTGAGGCGGAAAGGAAGCTCGAAGCGTTCAAGGTTGACTGTGACGTGCATGGAACTACACTGAATGATCCGTCACCATGCGGCTCTTGCGCTTGGTTGCAGCTGCGTTTTGGTTTCTAAATCGACGCGGTTCCTCCACTTTCCATTTTGAGCTTCCGTGCTACGCTAGTATCCGCCAGAAGTTTCTGCCAGAAAATTGAGATCGCCATCGGGCCCCCGACCACAGCATCATCTAAGATCTCAATCCACGCTTGCCTAACATGCCTACCTTACGCTTATGGTGTAGCTTGTGATCACGAGCAAAACCAATTATCCATTACGATGCTGACATGCTTTGCTCATATGGTACCATTACAGTTTTGACCGGAACGGATCATTGCCTCACATTTCAACCTGCAGAGTTCACCGTCGAAGCGCCACCCGGCGGTGTGATGGTTGCGGTTGCATCGGGCGGCACCTGCGTTCGCCAGTTGTGGATCGAAGAGGCTTTGGGATCCAGCATCATAGCCATCGAGTTGGCCGTCATGGGTGCTCCCATCTGAGGTGTGCCAGGAAGCGTTGGCATCGTCATCGCCGGAGACATTCCAGCCGACATTCCGATCTGCGAGCCTGGTGCCCCGGGCGCAACCATCTGCGAAGGCGGCAACATTGCCATTCCTAGAGGCAGCCCAGCCGACGATGCTGGCAAGCCATCAAACTGAGACATCCCCATCATCGTCGAACCGTTGGTCGGGAAACCCATCATCGAATGACGTGGATCGGCCATGCCCATGCTGCTCATTGCGCTCATGCCATTCATGAAGCTCGGAAGTCCGCTCATGCGGTTGAGCATCATGGATGAACGCAGGTCCACCCCAGACGGCGACATCATCCCAGAGTAAGGCGAAGCCACTCGCTGTTGCTGCTGTTGCTGATCTTGCTGCTCCCTTTCCAGCTGCAATTGCCGGATAAGTGCTGCCTGCTCTGCGATGATGGCCGCTTGAGGATGAACGTAGCCGAGCGGCTTGTCGTCCTCGCTGTCATCCTCGTCGCTATCCTCTTCCGCTTCGTCCGCGTGATCGACTCCTCGAGACTGCTCTCCAGCTTCTTCCGCATGCTCGTTGTTCGCTTCAACCTGTTGAGCCAATCTCGCCGCCTTCTTTTGCGCCTTCTCGGCTAGCCTGGCCTCCTTGACCGCGCGCTTTTGGTTTTCGAGGGCGGTGCGCATCGCTTCCAGAGCCGCGTCACCTCCGGGATGCCTGTGGCCAAGTGGCAGATCTTCATCCGAATCGTCGTCTTCAACATGTGATACGCCTCTGACGCCAGCGAGCTGCGAAGGATCGCAGCCGTCCCGCGAGATTCCGTTGGGCTCTCGCATGCTTCCCGGCCGAGGCGAGCCGACCGATGGCGACGGCACTTCCGAGCTTCCTTTACGAAGCGAGCCGTCTCGCGAAGCAGCAAAGTCCAGGTCCAGCTTTCCTCCGCCAAGCAACATCGACTGCCGGATGCGCTTTTCCTTGAGCGCAGCGAGCGGCAGTTCTTCGTCAGACGAGTCCGCACCGCTCATTTGATTCGGGTATAGCGACAGACCAGCAGCCAGCGGGTTTGGTCGCGACGCTACGTTCTTCTTGACTTGAGCGAGCGGCACGTCGTCATCGCTCGAGTCTTGAGCTTTGGTCTCTGTTTGCTGTTCGACGTCGGAATCGATCAGCCATTCCTGTGTGGCCGCTTCTTCACCGGCAAGCAAATTCAGGCTCTTCCGGCCTCCCTGCTCATCGCCATCTGCATCGACGACATCACCAAGGTCGAGAGCGATCACCGGGGGCTCGACGGGCGTGTGACTGCGTACAAGTTCACCCTCCCTTTCAACAGTCTCTTCCGCGAGAGGTGCGCCAGAAGGAGCGATCGAAGGTGCCCTGCCATTCGAGCCGGCGAGGCTGACAGCGCTGTTGACGGCCGAAGAATTCGACATGCCCAGGTTCTTCTTGCTCTTCCTGCCAAGCGTGAACAACCCGCGCTCCTTTCTCGCTCTGGCTTCAGTCTCGTTCCGCCCACGAACTGCCTCTTCGAGCAAAGCCTTCTCCTTGGCCTGCGCTGCCTCCAGAGCATCCTGCTGCTGCCTCTTGGCCATCTCCCTTGCCCAGATGTGGTCAGAGCCGAACACTGCTTCCATGCGCTCACGCGTATCATTGACACCGACGGGCTTGTCGCGGAAGCTGCGAGCGACACTGGGCGCGATAGAAGCACCATCGTCGTACACAGAAGCACCAGGGCGTAGCGAGGCAATTGCATCGCGCTCATCGTCGAATTGAAGGGGCATGGCTTCGCCGTCCTCGAGCTGCACCTGGCCGTAGAAGCGCGCCTTGGACTTTCGCTCCTTGTTGCGCTCCGAAGCGAGATCAAGCAGACTCTTGCCGTACAGCTTGCCGGCAGGCTTGTTCTCGTCCACCCAGCGCTTGTCGTCGTCGCTGGCCCAGAGGTCCGACTCGCTTCCCGTATCGGTAGCATCCTCTTCGCTGGTGGTGCTGCTGAGGTCCAAGTCCTCGTCCGGACTGAGCTCGTCGACACCGACTTCTTTGAACGACTTGCCCTCTTTCAGCGCCTCCTCCCTCTTTGCTCTGCGAACTCTGCGTGCAGCTTTGCGCTTTCGCCTTTCCTTGGCCAGGCGCTTGGCAGCGCGTTTGGCGGATCTGCTTTGCTGCTTGATATCCGCGAGTGGTCTGTCGTCGTCGTCAGAATCGTCTGCTCTTCCAGGACTGAAGATATCGTCGACACGCGTCCCGGACTCGAAGCCCCATCCTTCACGCTCATCATCATGCTGGACGAGATGATTACGGAAGAGGGCCGTAGTTGGGGCGGCAGCTCGTCTTCCGATACCTCGCGGTGCAGCCGCGGGCACTTGTACAGTCCTGTCCACCTCGACGGCTTTGAGTCGTGCGGCCGCCGGCTCATTCTTCTTGTTCTTGTTCTTGGCTGCAAACAGGGGTTGAGGTCCGTTGGCGCTGTGTACGACCAAGCTGCGCATGGGAGGCAGACCGCCTCGATTGTGCAATACAAATCCGTCAGGAACGTGCAGGCTGTGGCGCTGGGTGGCGACAGGCGATGGCATCGCTTCGGTGAGTCGGAGCTTTGGCGCAAAGTCGGTGCCTTGGAGCGGCGATGGCATGACAATGGTTTGTGGCGTTCTTGCAGCCAGACCGAGCGGACGAAGCGGTCCTCGACGCGGTGGGCTAATGTAGTCGTCATCGATCTCGTCGTGCTCACCCGCAGCAGCAGGACTCGCCTCACCGGCCATCATCGTCGGTGCTTCGAAAGCATCTCCGATAGGCTGTTGTGAAACGTGGAGCTGATCGACCTGTCTGGCGGCAACGTCCAGAGCTTCGGCATCGGACTCACCATCGCCTTCGGCGCCGTCAGCGGTCACAGTCTTCTTGGACTTGATGGGCTTGCCTTTGGCATCCATCATCATGCTCAAACGGAACCATTTCTTGCGCGGCTTGCCCCAATTAGCCGATGACAAGTCCGGTGCAGTGCCGTCGCCGAGCTGGATCTCGAAATTGTCACCACCGGTCTGCGCGAGATCCTTGGCGAGGGCGGTGATATCGGCCGAAGATCGTCTTCGGCGCTTTGGGGCGATTCCAAATTCGTTGAGCAGCAGAGGATCGTCTGGTTCGTCGAAGCCCTCCTCAGCAAGCAGATCGCGGTTGATACCGAGATACGATGGGAAGGTCGAATTTCGTGCAACATTCTGCAATTGGCGCGTGCTGAGGCTATTGAAGTCGAGAGCCGAGGAGGTGGCATGAGTTGGACCTGCCTCAACGCGATCGGTCTGATCGAGGGCGGGGCTGGCAGCTTGCAAGGCAGCGCCGAATGGAGATGGCCCAAGTCCCATCTCGTGCTCGGCAAATTGATCCGTTGCCCATCCGCGGCTGAGACGGCGTGGTTGTGCAGCAAGGACTTGCGTTGGTGCCACGGGTAAGAAGCTATGAGATGGTACGATGGATCCCTGTGGTGCGAGCGTGTTGTGATCCGCACTTGCCTCAGCTTGACTTTCGAGCAGAGGTCCTTCGAGAAAGGAGTTGCGCCGCGAGTTGCTTCGGGAGTAAGAGCCGACGCCGACCATATTTTGAGTTTCGTCTGGAGCTGATTGATCGAATGATGTTGGGTCAGCCTGAACAGCGGTTTCGGAGACGGGAATGGTCTGTGATTCTGTGGACGATGGATCTGCGCTGTGAGAAGGCGGAGCAGCCCGGCTGTCTTCGTGCGTTGATGCGTGTCCTGTACTGCGGGCAGGATCGGCAGGGAGCGCCGCTGTCAAGAAGCCGGTCGAGGACGCAGAGCCGGCACGAGACGATGGGCGAGGTCGGTCCATCACAGAGGCTGTTTCGGTGGCATCGGTTCTGGCCACAGCGGAAGCATGGTCCAGCTCGTGCGATGCTTGACGGAGCGAAGTGCGGCGGCTGTCTTCGGCAGAGGCGATGATGTGCTCTATGACCTCGTCCTTAGTGGCGGCAGGACCTGGACCTTGCCACTCTGCGGGAGGCAGGTTCTCCTGGCGCTCTCGGTACAGCTTGATCTTAGCCAAGAGCTCGAGCTTGGGGTGAGCAGCGGCAGCACCGGCAGAGGTCGCTGTAGCGGCTTCGGAGCTGGCCCTGCGCACTGCCGGCGTCGAGGCTGGAAGGCTTGGGTCTACATCTACGGATGGTCGCGCCGTGAGGGAAGGCGCCAGCTGTTCAAACGAGGATCGTGCACCAGTGATGCTACCTGCCAAACTTTGAGCGCGGCTTCGGTTGCCTGCTGCGATGCGTTCGCGCTCGTCCTTGCTGAGGAACTTTTCCACCCCCCACGCGCTGAGTGCGTCATCATCTGAAGCAGCGTCTGCAGCGATGAGTTCGTCGTGTTCGGATTGCGCCAGGAGGCTGGCAGGACGAGAGCCTACCTTGGAGGTACGGCCGAGGACGGAAGGGGCGGCGTTGGAGAAGAGGCTGTCGCTTCGATTGCGCGGCGTTTCAGATTCCGCAAGGGCACCAACGCTGCTACCGGCACGGCTGCGTGCACGCTGTTCGTTGGGAAGGGCAACACCAAGGAAATCGATGCTGGGTCGTTTGCCATCGTCTCCGGCGTCGAGAAGGCGGGAAAGGCCGGTGGCTGCGCTCCATGTGCGGACATGGCGCTTGACGGCGATACTTGCACCCTCTCGGAAAGGAGCGAAGATGGCACTCTGGCTGGCAAGCGCTGGCTGAGGAGGGGGCGGTGGATGAACGAGGTCATTGGCTTGTGGAGGATGGTAGATGTGCCAGAACTGAGCTTTTTCGAGGATGCGGTCGTTGTCGGCCTCGATGAGAGCGGCTGCGAGCTGGAGACGAGCATTGACGCGCTTTGTGATCTTCTTTGTGGGTGCTGCTGTGGCTGAGGCGGTGAAAGCATTGCCTGGCGCCGATTGGGTTGCAGACTCGGGGCGGTTGTCGAGGGTGGCAGCAACTGGAGCGTGGCCAGCAGCAGCAGACGCAGCGTGTGTCGGCGCGTGAACCGCTTGCTCGACGGAGTGGTAGAGCTGTTCTGCGGTGTGGTCGAGGCGCATCTGCTCGTGTTGAAGTTGGCCTTGCCCGAAGGCGGGGAACGCAATCGAGCTCATGACGGGCTCGGAAAGAGATGGGGTTGGGTGAGTTGGCGTTCAGGGCGGTGTAGTCATGGCTGATCGAGACGATTCCTTCCAGGTCGAGAGATGTGAGTATGTAGCACCGGAGAAAGCCAATGTGTGAATGTGCTGTGGACAAGGAGATCAAGAAGAGCCTGGTCAACGTATCGCAACGAGATTCATGTGTTGCTCTCCTGTCCGACGTAGCAAGAAAACGCTTGGCCAGCCAGCCAGCTGCATGTGTTGGCGTGGGCCAGTGTGCGTGCCAGCAGCCAAAGCAGGCACCAAGCGCTAACTAAAGGGCGCGAAGACCAGAAATGTTGCAGCCAAAATTGGAGCTCCGCGCCCATCGGCGTCAAAAGTGACTTGTCTCAGTTTTGTGTTGGACTCACACACGTTCACAAACCCTTTGATCGACGGTGTCGGCGTGTCACATTGTCGCCTGGGCGCTTGGCATTTGAGAACATCACATTACTAGAACCAGTTTGTCGCCATCACGATCAAGATCACGATCACGGACTGTCATGCTGCTAGTTTTGGCAGCACAGCTGTCCTAAGATCGGTTCGACAGCACGCATGTGACTGCAAAAGCTGTGCTGGCCGGTTCGACAGCGCTGCGTCGGAAAGCCTCCGACGGCTTCATTTTGGTTTGGCGATACCATGATGGCTTAACATTCCGAAAAGTTGCTCTCGGGAGACGGGCAGAAGCCTCCACATATGACTGAGCTTCACCTTCGCCTGAAGCGTGCATCTATGTGTACCTCTCTCACCTGCTCAACACAGCACGGCGTCGGACAATCGTCGCAATGCCAACATGATGGCAAGACGTAGCGGAAGGAGGTCCGAGGGTACGACGCCGGCGTCGTCTCTGCAAAGCTCAGATGGCAGGCTACCCGCCGACTTTGCCGCCTCCTATGAATATCGAGGCGAATGCATCGTGGACCTTTCTCACTTGCCATCTCGTAGCACGCCACAAGCCTCATCTTCGCAGGTCGTCTCTCCGAGAAAGAGTCCGCGAGCAAAGCGATCCAGATTCAGCGACTTGTCGGAAGCGTTCTTGGACAACCATAATGACGATGGTGATGACAAAGAGGCATATCAAGCCAGCAGCAATGCCTCTCCTTCCAAACGACGCACGAAAACAGCTCGAGCAGACTCATCCTCAGACGAGGCATCTAGAAGCTCAAGCAGTCCCAAGAAAGCGAAAGCGCGCAAGAGGATCAAACGGACTCGTGACGACCCCAACTCGGCCGCAGGTAGCATATACGCACATCTCGACGGTGTACCAGACCTCTTTGCCGAGCACAACGACATCATGTTCTGCGGTATCAATCCAGGCGTCAAATCATCCTCCTCGGGTCACCACTTTGCCCACCGTTCCAATCACTTCTACCCTTCCATACACCTGGCTGGCATCACAGCACAACGCATCAAGCCTGAACATGATGTCGAGTTTCCCTTTTTGCATCCCTACTCTCTTGGTTTGACGAATCTGGCTCCTCGACCCACAGCTGAAGGCGCTGAACTTCTACCGAGCGAGCTCATCCAAGGTGTTCCCATCTTGATCCAAAAGATCCAGAGGTGGAAGCCCAGAACGGTGTGCTTTGTTGGCAAGGGTATTGCTGAGGCTTTCGTCAAAGGTCTCAAGCAAGCAGGAGCTATCGGCAATCAGTCCCCCGTCAAGAAGGGCCGCGGTTCGCATGCGGCCACTGCCAAGACGAGCAATGCGAAGCGCAAACCAGAAGTCAAGCTCGACACAAGCGAACCAGCCTCTTCCCAAGGATCAGTCAAACAGGAAGCAGACGATCAGCCTGAAACCCGTTCGCTACAGATCAGCATCCCTTCCGACATCCTGTGCGCATTCACCGCAACCTCCAACGACACGAAACCCGCCAAGCCCACCAAGTCATCCTCGCCGCAAAAGCCCAAGCAGCTCTACACGAAGGGCAATTCTAAAGACGACACTGGCTACGGCATCCTCCCTATCTGCATACCCCACTCCAACGCAGCCAACCATCGCCCGCTCACACTCGATCAAGTCACGCTGCTCTTCGTCACTCCCTCCAGCTCCGCACGCGTGACGACACACTTTCTCGACGACAAAGCTCGCATCCTCACCAGCCTTCGACGCCTCGTCGATCACCTTCGTGATTCCCCCACCGAGAACAAGCCTCAGCAAACCCCGAATCCACTCGTCAAGCTTGAACCAGACACGGCCCTTCACAGCGAAGCACCCTCCAAAACTCTGAACTTGACAGTCGTGGACACATCTCGATTCCCATCCACCGACCCCTGACCCTCCGGGTCGGTTAGTCTTCACTGCCATTCACAGCCACACTATAGCATAATGATAAAATTACAATTGAGCGATGCGTGACTTGCTTGAAACAGAGAGGTGCTTACATACATAACAACAGAGCATCCAAAACCCCGCAAACCCATTCTCGAGACGACTACCTCAACCCAACTAGCCCGAGGGACTGCCGTACGGCGTGTCGATCTCGGCAAGCTTGCCACGCGGACGGAACCCTTCTCTCGCATTGCCTTCGTAGTGATGCCATCCACTCACCGGACTGCTCGCCCTCGAAGGCGGTGCCCACGGCGGAGGCGGAATATTAGCATCCGTATTCTCCACCCAAGCACCCGGCGCCGTCGGCACACCTTCCAGCAGACGCTGTTCCGCCTCGGTCAGCTCCTCCGTGGTACGACCACAGTTGCACGTGGCATGCGACGTGCCCGTGCGATCCGGCAGATAGCTCACCGCCCACGGCACATTGTCCGGCAGCGAGCGCGGCGTCGAATAGCCGTGGTTCCGATTACTGCCGTTCTGGTCAATGTGGCCGGCAGAAGCCGGCGTCAATGCGTGAAGACCGATGCTGCTCAGACCATTGCCCGACCGGCCGCGGTTGTTGCGCGTGGGACTCGTGTTGCGGCTCTTGCGGCCCGAGCCGCCAAAGTGCGAAGCGAAGCCGCCGTGTCGTGTGGGCGAGGTGTCGCGCGATCCGGCTCGCGAGTTCGCAGCCGAGTTGAACGCAGAGTTGAAAGCAGAACTTCCCCGAGATCCGGGAAGCGTCATGTTGAGCGTGGTGGTGCGCTTCCAGTGCTCCAGCTCCGGATGCGAGTTGCGAAGCGAAGACGGCGGCGTCGGAGACGAAGGTCTCGAGTTGACGGGCGACTCGAACGAGTAAGGGGGAAGGTGGATCGTATCGAAAGTGCAGCAGCACGAGGGAATGGAAGTGGCCCTTCGCATCGAAAACACCTGCACCTTGGGCTTGCCAAAGCTGTCGCTCTCCTCTCTTGTGTCCAAGACGTCCTTGCGAGAGAAAAATACTTCGGCACCCATTTCATGGCTGACACGGATCTCTGCACGAGATCCTCGGACGGTACTGGGTCTCAGGATGTTGTCATCTGGCAAGCGCACGACCGACTTGATCCTGTATCCGTTTTCATAGTGCAACGGTGTCGCCGGCTCCATGGGGGTGACCGGCGCCGAAATGGAGCCGTTGAGCGGAAGACCGAACGGCGAGAGATTGGCTGGCCCCGGTCCAGCTCCACGGCCAGGTCGACCAGGCGCGTCGTTCTCCATGTCTCCGATCCAGATCGAGTCTTCGGGCCCCACGGCGTCAGTATGCTGCTTGGTCTTGTACGGCATGTATCCCTTCTCCCAGAGACGCAGCTTTTCGGTGGGGAGCTTGAGCCAACCTTTTCGCACGTCGCTGTACAGCTCGAAGGTTTGCTCGAGGAAGACGCGTATGACGTGGACGTTGAGCCCAGCGGGAGGGTCAGGATGGTACAGACTGAGATTGACGGTGCCTCCTACGGTGAGAGAGGCAGATGTCAAGGAGACCGAGAGGGGCCCCAGCGCTTCGTGAGCATCGTGATATTGGATGTCCAAGGGCGCCGGTCCGCCGTCCGAGTTGACATGGAGAATGATGAAGATCTCTTTCCACGTCGAGATGTTGTTACGCGCGCGACCGGCGCCGAGAGCGGTCGCGGTGAGGATGTAACGGACGCGACCATGCTTGCTACGCTCGAACGGCGGTGTGGAGGCCGGGATGATAAAGGCGAACTCAAAGCCGTGGATGCCCTTGTCGAGGTGGATGCCCTCCGAGACGTTGCAGTTGTGTGCCTTCTCCTTCTCCTTGCCTTTGGAACGCGATGATCTTACGGGGATAGCGCCGGCGATGCCGTCATTCATGATCTCGACCGTCTTTTCCATGATGACCTTCTCCTCCCACCGTATGGAGGAAGCCGAGGACGAGGCATTCTCGGGAATCGCTAGCGTCTGTACGCCCTGAAGGACTACCTTGACACCCTGTATGTGACGTTCGCTTGGACACTTGATCTCGACAAGACCGCGGAGGGTCTTGTCGTCGCCTGGAATCTCGGTGTTGGGCGGCGGAGGATGGATGAAGATGTCCTGCGAGACGAGATGGAGCGAAATCTCGCAGGGGTGATGCACGATCGAGCTGAACATGCTGTGCTTTGAGGCGCGATGGCCAGTCCTAGAGTTGCCGACTTATCAGGTCGCGAAGATGAGATTTGTCGAATGATGACCACCAACGAGAGAAGCGTTGCTCGTGGTCGTCGATCTCGTCGGATCTCGCCGGGGAGTCCCGGGACGGAAGATCGCCTTGCACAGATGTGGTGGAGGAAAGGAACAGAGGACCAGGACTGAGCAGGAGATGGTCTGGTGAACGTCGAGGTCGAGATGCGAGATCAGCGCGATCCACAACAGTGCAACACAAAGTGCGGCTGAGCACGACTGAGCCTTCCGATGATCGTCGGAGGAACCGACACGCTCGTTGGTTGTCGATCGATCCGCCTGGTTGAAGGGTGCTTGGATTTGCGTTGTGTTGGTGGGTTTAAAGCTCGGGCTTCGGTGGGGCCGATTGAGCTGCTGTGACCGACAGGCCTTAACTTAATGTGCTGTCTTGGCTCAACGTTTATCTTCGTTGCGGAAGTAAGCTCGGTCTCGTCCGCATTCTCTTGTTCTAAAAAAGGAGCCGTGCACCGCAGTGTGTAGATAACCTTTTGCAGCCATCCGTGCCTCATGCTGTCAGATTACCCTCTGCTCTGTGTTTGATGTGAAATTTTACGAAAAAAAACCATATAATTTTTCTTTCCCGAATTCGCGGTTTTGCAAAAAGTGCATGGGAACGTCAGATACAGGCGGTATGACGATCAGGGAAGGCGAATTTCGCAGCCAACTCCGACCAAGGCCATAAAAATAGCGATATAAGCCACGACGGCCTGGCCTGCCTGGTTAGCATAGCAAAGGCTTCTTTCTTGTCAGTTGAGAAATTCGATTGCAACAGGACCAACGGCCAAATTTTCGGATGAACTCGCGACCCTCTTTCGGCAAAAAGGGGCGGACTGGCTATGTGATTTTCTTTCTTCTGCCATTTCGAGCGCTGCGCTAACGAGGCGTGTGATCTGCACCGACCAAGGACCGTTATCGAAACGACAACACAATGCGGCTTCAGCCGTGTCTTCGGGCTTGCTACCCAAAGGCGAACCCTTCTGCCTCTGGAGTTTAGCTATTCTGTATCGATCGCATCTCATCTTATCCGCCGTTCGCCATTCGTTGCGATGTATTGCTGTCTCCGGACGCGCGAAGCTTAATCAAATTTTAGCAGCAGCAGCTACTCTGACGCTTATTCGATACTGTGACCATGGTTCGTTGTTAGCCTCGCCAAGATTAGCGAAGTCTCTCACACTGTGTTGGTTTCTGGACGACTTGCTCTTGCCGTCAAGCATGACGGATCATCACCGCTTACGATGCGTGCGCTGCACCGTACCCTCCTGTTTAGCAGTGTGGCCATCGTGATCCATGAATGAAGACGAACGAGCGGCGAATTTCGCATATGGTGCAAGCGAGGCCGATCAATCAGCCTAAATCATTCGGCGATTTTTTCTGATGATTCGTCGCTCGGAACATTTCTTCCCTTATGCAACCATTTGTCCTCGAACGGTCAAGCCGCCGGTCGTGCCAGATTGATGGTAGTGGATTGGGCAGGGAACTCAGCCTGTTTCTGAACTGAGAATATCTATGAGTCTAGAACGATTCAAAGTTGTATGCAGTATCGAAGTGAGGTGATCAGCTTCCACGAAGGCACATTTTGGACACGGCCAACGTACCGGAAAGGTATGGAAGGAAATGCGCCTAGCGAGGTCAGGGTCCAGCTTCGACGACACTAGCTAGACGATCCCATTCTCGCGACACTTTTCGACCCGGCATGATGGATTCGGTCGCAAATCTCTTCGGACAGTCTCGCAGAGCAGCAGCGACAGTCGCAGAGATGCTTCTCCTGGGTACCTCTCTCCCGTGAAACCCGAAGCTCACTTTCGAGATCGATACAGTAGATACAGATTGCACGCCGAGTGTGGCCTTCATTGTTAGCTTGAACGGTAGATGAGTAAGAGGTCCATATCGATTGCTTAAGGGTGCAACGGCAATTTGGCGTGCAACGCTTAGGGGAGTGATCACATCAATTCACCGACTGCATTATTGGAGACACATGTGGCGCAGTCCACATGAGCAGCATCTGCAGAGCATAAATCGATAAGATTTGGCGGCTGTGCTCAGCAACCGCGCAACCACATTTTCGACGATTTAGCTCTACAATCTTTCGTATCTTGAAGGGGCGCTTCCTGTCGTCATGCACGACTGACAGCTCGAGATGCATTGCAAGCTTATCCTGCGCCCTCACTGAAGCTGCACCGCCGGAGCGCCCTTCGCCTGCGCCCATGTTCTGGTGCGAGCAGCGCGTCGATGCGGATCATACAAGATCGCCGATGCTGTCCCACTACTGAGTCCGATTTTTGACACGATCCAAAAAGTCGCTCCTTTCGAGGTAGCCTTTCATGTCGCCAAGACCCTTACCGCCGCCTTTCGTCTGATGCTCCAACTCGTCAAGCTCCTGCTGCGAGAGCTTCGAATGATCCGATTTGAACGAGTCCCAATCGAGCTTGCTCTTCTCAAGCGTGTTGAGTTTGGTCGGCTTGGCGGAGGAGGCCGAAGCCGAGAGCGCCGCGAGCGACGACTGTTTCTTTCGCCTCGGTCCCGGAGGTGCTGGACGTGGTCGGTCCGCTGCGGTTGCAGTTCCGGGGCGGGATGCAGTCGGATGACTCGACGCGGAGGATACCGTTGACGTTGCGCAATTCGCCGTTGCATTGCTCATGGTTTGCGTGGCGAGATGCTTGATAGCATCGGGATGCGAGCGTGGTAGCAAGCGTGTCGATACGTGGACTTCGCCAGCGAACTTGTACGTTGTGGGAACCGATACCATGTCATCTCCTGCACTTGCTGATGGTGTGGCCGACGCGTTGACGATGCTGGATGTTGATGTTGCGGCTTCCCTTTTGGGTTCACGAGCAGGATCGGAGCCTTTCATAGCCTCCCATTCTGCCATGGCTTTTGCCTCCAATGCATCTGCTTCGCCATTTTCTGTTCTCGACTCTGCGACGGTCTCTCCGCTATTTGGCACCAGCCTTCTGCGTTTGCCTAGCCGATCCTCACCGCCAGCGGCCGCTATGAGTTTCTCGCGTTCCCGCTTGAGGGCTTCCAACTCGTCTGCGTCGATCTCTTCCCCGGCGGGTAATGACACTTCTGCTGCATGGTCCCCTACGTCCGAGTCTGCATCGTCCGAGTCGTCTTCCGACGCTTGACCGGCAGCGGCGGACGGTACTTGGCGCCCGTCCGAGGGCTTGGAGCGTTCCGCGGTGCCACGAGACGGACCTGCCTCTGGTACGAAGTCGTCGTCATCCTCCGAATCGCTGCCCGAGCTAGACGCAGCGCGCGGTCTCTCCACTTGACGAGAATCTTGAGCGAATGCTGTCATCCTTAGAGTCTGCTGTGGGTGGGGCGCCTGGATGGTTTCGCATACGAGCGAGGGTCGTGGTCAGAAGAAATGAATGGAAGCAACACCTCCACACCATGAATGGCGGAGACGCGCCGGAAGACCAGTCGACCATACATTTTCGGTCGGAAATGCGCAGTCGAGTGAGCTGCGGGGGCGGCGGCGATTTTGAGTCCGTGCGTGCGAAGAGAAGCTTGCGACGCTCGTTCTAGGCTCAACTTGCTGCTACTGAACCGCTTCGGCTTATGCTACATTCTACCTACACACACAACAGCATACAGTCCATCACCTGCACCTGCCGAAAAGAAGTCCGACCGCATACACTCTCTGCTGCCCGCTCCTCGAACTCGCCTCACGTCTCACGGCTGCTGTCAGCTTTCCGTACTCTATCGAACAAACCTCTGGCACTGCCGGTCGACCGACCGTGACATACACCGGTCGCCATGCCGACGTCAATCGAACAATGGCAGCACACAGCTGTCTCAAACATCTTCAATGTCACGTTGGATCGTCGAGAAGCCGAGTCGAGTGGTTGGGAGAAGACTTTCCTCAAGGAGCTCGCCGATGAACTCGCGCCGGGATCCGCCGCGCCACCACCCCTTTCTGCCTCTGTGGCAGACCAGATCCTCATCGCTCGTCTCTCTCTCGATCCACACGGCGACGTCATGAGCGACGATGCAGAACACATCACCATCCTGGCTAGCCTGCCAAAAGGTCAAACGTCGTGGGACTACCTCGTAGCCTGTTGGAAGAAGGCGAGGTCCGAAGAGAGCCGTCTACGCAAGTCGCTACCCGCCGCGGACCAGCCAAAGGCGCTGGCAGTATTGGAGGAGATCCGTGCCCTTCTCGTCTCCTACGCTGGGCTTGTGCTACAAACACCGGATATGTTTCCCAATGCTGCCAAGCCAACTGGTACGCCAGTCTCGCCCTTGGTATTGGTCGACAGTTTGACGCGAGTCTCTTCCTCCATCTCGACTTTTGGCTTCTCCAGCTCCGAGCCGTCTTCTTCGCATAGCACAGCAGATCTCACCACAAAATTCGAGACGATCGATGGCGACGATCTGCCCGTCTTTCTCAACGAGCTCGCTGCGAGATTCGGGAGCGACGAGGGTCTCGACGAGATCCTGGGACCTGCGTTCACAGAGCTGACAAGGAGGATCCGCGATGGCGACCGAGGCTCCGATGCGCCTGCTTCTTCGTCGTCTGCTCCATCGCAAAGCGTCAACGCAGCGGGCACACCAGCTGGTGGATCCGGTGGTGTCAATCCAGCTGCTCTCAACCAGGCCCTCGCCAACCAGGATGTCCAATCCGTCATTGCCCAGTTGCTGGCGGGACGCATGCCAGGTGCGCCGCAAGGTGCTGCTTCTCTCGGCGCCGACGCAAAACCCAGCGAAGGGCTCACCATCACGGGTCTCGAGTGGAGACCTTACGTCAACGCCATCGTCGAGGCCGTCGAGATCAAGCCCATCGCCAATATGCTCGCCCACCTTCCCAACTTTGATCCTTCGCACACAACAGGCGCGCGGATCGAGCTTGACTCGCTCCTGGGTCCCATACTGCGTCTTTCGGCTTTTCCAGATGCCTACCCAAGCATAACGCAGCACTACTTTCCGAACGCAGCTACGCAGAACCAGCAGGAGGCGGACAGCAACTTTCGCAGCATTCAGAGCACCATGGAGATTGTGCATACGCTCAATTTTCGCATCTTCAACGCCGTCGTCCGTTCCGGCGCACCGGCGCGTGAAAAGGTGCTCGCATACTGGGGCAGAGCTTGCGCTCTGAACGCGAAGCGAGGCGCCATGCAGGTGCGACAGGAACTCGTGGCAAGCGACGGCTATATGGTGAATCTCTATGAGATGCTGCTTCGATTCGCTGATCCGTTCATGGACGCTGGCTTCACCAAGATCGATCGTATCGACCTCGAGTACTTGCGCAAGCAGACGCGATTCGACATCCTGGAGCTCACGCGCATCAACGCCACCGAGGCCGAAGCCAAGGAGTGGACCGAGCAGGGTCGGGCAGAGCCAGCAGGCGCATCAGCCAACTTCATCACTGAGGTCTTTTACCTTGCAGTGCGACTCAACAATCTTGGGCTCGGCAAAGCCGTGCGTCGAATCGACGAGAAGGAAAAGGAGATGGGCCGTTTCAAGAAGCGCATCGCCGAGACGGAGGCCGACAGAGCCATGTGGTCGGCAATGCCGCAAGCGCCTCAGTACGAGACCTTCCTCAAGCGGGCCAAGGCCGAAGTCGAGCGTCTGCACGGCGAGATCTACGCAGCTCAGAGTCAGCTCATGGCGCCTGAATTCCTACAGAAGGTGATCACTTTCAACTGCTTCCTCATGACGTGGCTCATCCGTGTTGCCGAGCCCAAAGCGACACACCCACATCCTCAGGTTACTCTGCCACTGCCGCAAGAAGTGCCGACACGCTTTCGCATGCTTCCCGAGCACATGTTCGAAGACATTTGCGATGTGATGCTTTTCGTCTCACGAGTGAGTGCGCCGCTGTCTGAGTCGGCGAAGAACGATCTGGTGACGTTCTGCACCACTTTCCTCAGCTCGGGATGGTACATCAAGAACCCGTTCCTCAAGGCGAAGCTCGCCGAGATCCTCTTCTACAATGTCATTCCCTGGGGCAGGCACACCAACGGAGTGCTCAGCGACACGCTCAACATCCACGGTCTGGCGCTGCAGCATCTCGTACCTGCGCTCATGAGCTTCTGGATCGAGGCCGAAAACACGGGCAGCCACACGCAGTTCTACGACAAGTTCAACATGAGGTACCATTTGTCGCAGATCTTCAAATCGGTATGGAGCAATCCGAAGCACAAGGAGCAGATCCATCGCCAGGCGCAGGCGAGCGGCTCGGACTTTGTCGTGTTCATCAACCGATTGATGAATGACGTCACCTATTTGTTGGACGATGCGTTGGACAAGCTGCAGGAGCTGCATACCAAGCAGTCGGAATCAGAGGAGACGCCAGAGAGCGGATCGTCGGCGCAAGAGCAGCAGGAGAGAGAGGGTCACATCCGTCAGCTGGAAAATATGATCAAGTCGGACCTGCAACTGGGAACCGAGTTCATGCGGCTGTTGATCGATTTCACTGCCGAGACGGCCGACGCATTCATGACGCCGGAAGTGGTGGACCGCTTGGCGGCCATGTTGGACTACAACCTGGATCTGATGGCTGGCCCCAAGTGCCAGAATCTCAAAGTCAAACAACCCAAGAAGGTGAGCTTCGAACCTCGCAACCTCTTGCGTATGATCATGTCGGTCTACCTCAACCTCTGCAGCAAAGGCGAGTTCGTGGCTGCCATCGCACGCGACGGACGAAGCTATTCGAAATCCGTCTTCGAAAAAGCTGGGTGGATTGCGGAGAAGTACATGCTGAAGAGTCCGCCGGAGCTGGAAGCGTGGGCGGGGATGATTGCGCAGGTGGAGGAGAAGAAGCAGATGGAGCAGGATGAAGAAGAGGATTTGGGCGAGGTACCGGACGAATACCTGGACCCACTGATGGCGACGGTGATGAAGGATCCTGTGCTGCTGCCAAGGAGCAAGACGGTGGTGGACCGATCGACGATCAAGGCGCATCTGTTGAGCGACTCGACGGATCCGTTCAACAGGTCGCCGTTGAAGATCGAGGATGTGATCCCGGATACAGAGTTGAAGGCTAAGATTGAGGCCTTTATTGCCGAGAGGAGGCGTAAGCCCTGATAGTCCAATATGGCAGGAACTCGGCGTGTCTGTACGGTAGCATCTTTATGCGTTGCATTCAGCAGCAGCAATCGACAATGTATCTCCGTGATCATACCAGTGCGAAGCGATGTTGTCCTGAGCTAGCTAGGGCCCGCACCTTAGTCGAGTTGCGTTTGTGCTCACAACCTAGCCGATTCGGAGCCCTCGTTTGCGCCTGGAACGTTGACGTTTCTGCTGGGCATCTCTTTTTCCCGGAAAACATCACACCTGCTCGGTGTGACATCAACCGTGGAAGTCTCGATATGAGTATAGGACCGAGATGAGAGGTCCAGTGCTACACTGTATACCAGGTATGCTCGTGTCTCTTTGTGGATGCTGAGATCAGGACTTCATCAACTTCTTCTTCTCTGCTTTCGCCTTGTTGACGACGAACTTCTGGTTTGTCTTGTCGGCTCGTTCGATGGCTTTCGCCTTCTTCGCCCTTGCTGCCTTTCCCATCGACGCACCTGCCGAGCGTCTTTTGGGTTGGGGCTGAGGCTGCTGCGAGTGTTGGAACGGCTTGTACGGTGATGCTGTGGTAGAGGTGGTCGAGGAAGAAGGTTCGTAATCGAGCTGAAGCCCTGGCTCTGGCACCCTTCGTTCGGCTCGCTTGTTTGAGTTCTTGACCATGTCGAAGGTGCCTGGAAGTATGAGCGATTGCGATTGTGACGGTGATGGGATCGAAGGTGTCAGGCTGGACGGTGAGAAGATTGTCTGATAAAACTTTATGATTGCACAACCCTGAAAAGAAGCAAGGCCAAAAAATAAATGTGGAGAAAATTTCCATCGAAAACTTGACCAAAAAAATGGGTTCGAAATGCAAGGCTCGCAGCTGCAGCTGAAGCTGCCCAACCCGTTTCCATCAATGAATGCCGCATTTGGGGGGGTCTCCTGGATTGGAGCGTGGTGTCAAGCTTCAAATGACACTTGCGACAAAAACCGACGAACCCGACGGTGAGTGTTTGTTCGACAGCAAGCTCTGCTACTCTGAAGGTGAACACCAAACGTCCTCAGAAATCTAACACAATTGTATCGAGCGTCGAATGACTTTGACCGACTGTGTGTGTGACGATGAGAAGTAGAATTCCGAACAACCCTGTTGTCGGAAAAATAGCGACGCGGCGCTCGAGCTGAGGTAGCCCAGCGACGAATTTCAATCCGAAAACAGAAAGAGCGCACAATTCGGCAAGCGAGCGAGCAGGATGCGGCTGGCCCCTGAATTGAGCTGAATCTAAGAACAACACGCGCGCGGCAGAAGAGTCTCAAGCCAAAATCCGCTCAATAATCTCGCTTCGCTAGCCAAGAACAACACACACTCTTCCGGTGCGTCGGTCTCGAAACATCCAATTTGGCAGCAGCAGGAGCAGCAGAAGCGCGCTTATGATTCCTGAGTTGATTTACGGTGCATCGCTGTGCTGTCTCCACTTTCCACTTTCCACTTTCGGCTCCTTACATGCCTGTGCAAGCAGCGACGTGCGTGTCTCACCAACTTGCTCCCACGCTTCTGTGGGAACCCTGGGATCGCTGACAGCTGAGTCGACACCTCCGCCGCCTCTCCTCGCTCTCCCTTTCTCTCATTCCTTATCCTCTCCTTCTCCTTGTCCTGTTCCAGCTGTTCTTGCCGTAGAGCACATCTCATCGCGCACCATATCTATCTCTAGACCACCCAGCCCAACGCTTTCCATTACACGTATCCGACCGCCGCCTTGATGGTGTCCGTCTGCCTCGGGCTTATCTGAAGATTCCCACCCTTCGATTCGTGGGAAGCAGCTGCCGCCTCTCTTCTCGACAGCCACCATGTCGAGCCCGAGCGGTGACGCGCAAAGGCGTCTCGGCGTCGCTTCGGCTCTACCGACCGCCGAAGACCGCCTCAGCGACGATTCGCACAATGCCTCGCTCAGCACCACTCCCACGCAGAGCCACATGCACAAGTCCAACCCTTCATCCGCCTCAAGACTAACTGCAGGTGCCGCCTCCACTCTTCGACCCAACAACAACCTGCGCCCTCCGATCCCTCACGATACTCCTTCCGCCACATCGCATCGTCCGCAGCAGCCATCCAGCTCATCCTACTCGGCCGCTTCCGACAGACTTAGCGCATCTAATGACGAGTCCAACACTTCGCTCGTCGGCCGCGCCAAGCCAAGTGTGAGTCTACTCCGACGGCCGAGTGCGCAAACCTTGCCGCGTTTTCACAACTGACCATTCATCTTGTACCACTTCCTGACGACCCACACAGTCCTTGCTGCGCACACCCCAGACACGTCCTGCACTGCCAAGGCAAGGCTCGCGTAATCAGCGTTCCGTCTCTTACGCAAACTCGGACCTCGAAACCGTATCTGCCATGTCCGCCTCCGAATACAGCTCAGCCGGCGAAGACGATCCAGATCAGTGGCGCAGATCTCAACGAGGCCGTCCCGCCGACTCTGTCGTCCGTCAAGGCACCAACATTGGTCGTTCCGGTCTGCTCGTCGATCCATCTCGCTCAGCCAGTGGCGTGCCATCGGCAGCGACCAGCACGTCCAAGACGCGTCGTCCCTCTGCTCACACCAGGGACTCGAGCAAAGTTCGCAGACAGAGCAAAGCCTACCACGCCGAAGACGACTATCTCGACGCTGCAGACGACGATCGGTACGGCCCATTGGACGATGAGGACGACGAGGTCGAGCACCACGATAGAGGTGAGGAGCTCGTTCGTCGTCGAATGAAGGCTCGTCAGCGCGAAAAGGCTCTTCGTAAGAAGGCCGAAAAGGAGCGTTCTCGCCAATCGTTTGCTGCCTATGGACCCACCAGCAACGCTCAGAGCAACAGTGCTTCTCAGGACAACAACAATGCTGCACTCCTCTCTCCTAGCCTTAAACCTTCCTCGGCCATCCTCGGTCAACGTTCCACCTCGCCCTCGCCGCTGCCCGATCGATCAAGGCGTCCCACCACTATCACGATGCCGCCGCCGCCTGCATTTGGCAATCAGCAGCTTGGCGCTCTTTCCCCCACCTCGGCATCTGCTGTGCACAGCCCCGGTGGAGTCGCCAGTAGACTCTCGTCCGCAGCTGGCTATCCCTCCCCCCATGGTCACATTCGTCGACCCAGTTCAAACAATGCCCAGAATCGCTTCAGTGGGATCAGCCATGGCCAAACAAGCACCACCGGCCCCAGGAGCGCCTCACAAGCGCCCCAAACAGCTCCCGTCGCCAACGACTTTTTCACCGGTTTCGGCTCCGCTTCCAGCAGCGGCCGGGCTCCCACTGATGCGAGCTCCAGCATGGCAGGCAGCGTTCAAGCCGATGATGATGCGGACGAGGATGGCGACACCATCGCCAGTCTCGCGGATAGACGTCGTCGCGACGACACCGGCGAACACACAGGCGATACCGCTCGACTCAGTGGCGAGGATGACATCGAAGCCGAATTCGACCAAGATGTCGAGGGCGACGATGGCGGCGGTCACGGCGAAGACGATGACGACGACGACGAAGACATTACGGATGATCAAGATGTCGAGTATACGCTTAAGGATCGACAGGACGCCATCAACATTGAGCATCCCTTTGGCCTGCCCATCTGGAAGCCTGCGCTGTACAAAAAGTCGCGTTCCGTCACCCGCAACGCCGAGATTGCCCTTCACTCGATTCCAAGCGCTGCTGCAGAGCGCCACCTCCTGCCTGGCAACATCCTCTGGACCATCTTTTTCGGCTCTTGGCTATCCCTCATCTGCTACCTTTTCTCCATCCTCATCAACTTCGTGCCGCTGGGAGGATCTCGGTACGCTCGTGTCATCTGGGAGCTCGGCGGATATCTCTTCTGGCCGTTCGGAAAGTACGTCGAAGTCGAGGTTGCTCCCCACAGTGCTGACCGCTGTGCCGGTACAAGCAACAACACCGACGAAGCAGCAGAGACTCAGTGGGTCGAGAACTCTTTCACCCCCGTCGCAGCACGCTTTCCTCACGACCACGCCCATGTCGTTCCTTTTAACTCTCGTCCCGAATCGCTTCTATCGACGCCGCGCGACAAGCTTGGAAGCAGTCTACACGACACGCTTCGTCCAGAAGAGACTAATCATCAGTGTGCCGACGCCGGCTCTTCGAGCGGATCGGAGGCGCGCAAGTCCACGCCACGTGCCTCTGAGCATGGCGAGTCCAGCCGCACCTCGCAACAGGAGCAGGACGAGACAACTTCGCTCAAGGGCAAGGCAAAGGCAAACGACTACGGCTCCACGTACGACTCGCAGATCAGGAACCAACTCACCGACCTCGAGCGCATCGAGGCTGAGCAACGAGTTTATGGCTACGTCGACGATGAACACGGTAACGATGTCGGCGCTTCGCAACGGATCGGTGGCCGCGCAGCCTTCGCCATCTTCTACGGCATCTTCCTCTTCCCTCTGATGGGTCTCGTCTGCCTCGCATGCTGGGGCATGGTCTTTCCCATTCCTATGGCCAAGCTGACGTGGGTCTTGCTCAAGAACCTGGCCACGCGTCCATTGGCTCTGCACTTCCGCTCGGCATCAGACTTGGCGAAGCGGCAGCAACAGCACGGCGAGATAGACGAGATTGCTGGCGCCGCAAAGAAGTTCTTCCTCCCGCTGAAACCTGGCGAGCCCGCTCCGCATCCCGCACCGGTCAACGCTGGCAAGGTCACCCTGCAGCGACGCAGCAAGATCCTGCTCTGCACGTACCGTGCCGTCGGCAGCCAGTACTACAAGTACACGGTCGGCGGCGTCAACATCTTGTTCGTCAACACGCTCCCCCTGGTCTTTTTCACCATCTTCGACTTTTTCGTCATCGAACGCTATGTCGAGCACCACGGCATCAAGCACGGCTTCCTGGCCTTTATCTCAGGTCAGGGCGTCATCTTTATGCTTGCGCTTGGAAGCGTTATCCCGCTCTCCTACTTCATCGGCATGGCGGTTGCAAGTATCAGTGCACAGAGCAGTATCGGCATGGGTGCCGTGATCAACGCCACTTTCGGTTCCATCATCGAGATCATCCTGTACGCGATCGCATTGACGCAAGAAAAGGCGCGGCTGGTCGAAGGTTCGCTCATCGGATCCATTTTGGCTGGTGTGCTGCTCATGCCCGGTCTCTCGATGTGCTCCGGCGCCACGAGGAGAAAGGAACAGCGCTTCAACGCCAGATCTGCCGGTGTGACCAGCACCATGCTGATCATGGCCATCATCGGTATCCTAACGCCTACGCTGTTCTATCAGATCTATGGCACCTTCCAGTTGACCTGCGAAGGTTGTCCCACTGGCAACGTCCCTGGCGATACTTGGAGTTGCCGTCGATGCTTTTACGAACATGTGCCACCGGCCACGGATCCCTTCTTCCAGCAGAACGTCCGTGGCCTCATGTACACTTGCACCGTCGTCTTGGTGCTTTCGTACGGGGTCGGATTGTGGTTCTCGTTGCGCACCCACGCTTCGCAGATCTGGCAGAACCCTCAGCCGGTGCAGCCAGGTCAAAACCTTGTGGCCAACCAAGCAACACTCGCACACCTTCCTTCGGCACAACGCGCTTCGATCTACAAACGACTTGTCCCCGCGACGGTGATGCAGCAGCTCTTGCCGACGACGCAACCTGCTGGTGGCGCAAGCGGTGCGCAAGGTCACTCTTCGGCCATCAGTGGGACGACATCGGCACCCGGCACGATCAAGGCTTCTGGACATGCACATCAAGGTACAGACGCTACGCAGGACGGTCCACGACCTTTGCAGCTGCCCGAGCACTTCAGCCAGGAAGAGTATGATCGAGCTGTGGCGCTCACAGCGTCCGCCTTCCACACTATGCTGCAACAGCAGCAGCGACATGACGATCACCAATCTGTGAACACGGGCGGCGGCGAACGAGATCAACTTCGTCGTCATCAGTCGCAACAACAGCAGCAGCAGCACGGAAAGCATGCGTCCATGCACGAAGAAGCGGCAGCAGCTGCACCGCGAGGAGCTGCACACGAGGAGTCCGAGGGTCACGGTGGTCATGATGCTCCTTCGTGGTCGAGAGGCACATCGCTCACAGTGCTCCTCTCGTGCACCGTACTGTACGCCATCATCGCTGAGATCCTCGTCGATGTCGTCGACGTCGTTCTCGATGGCTCCGGAATCGACGAGAAGTTCCTCGGCATCACCCTTTTCGCTCTGGTCCCCAACACCACCGAGTTTATGAACGCCATGTCCTTTGCGATCAACGGCAACATCGCACTCTCGATGGAGATCGGCTCCGCCTACGCTCTGCAAGTGTGCCTGATTCAAATCCCCGCCATGGTGGTTTTCTCGGCTTACTACAACTCGGGCATCACGGACGACCTCAACCTGATCCACCGAAGCTTCACCCTCATCTTCCCACGATGGGATGTGATTGCGATCATCTTTGCCGTCTTCTTGCTCACCTACACGTACATCGAGTCGCGGTCCAACTACTACAGGGGTACCATCTGTATCTTGAGCTATACGGTGCTGGTAGCTGGATTCTTCTTTGCTCCTAGCACGGGGGACGTCGAGGATCCAGGCGATGACAACAGGGGGTTGAAGGGTATGGTTGGGACTATGGGGTTGATGGCGGGAGAAGGTTTGAAGGGCCTGGTGGGTCAAAAGATGATGTTTGCGGTGGATGGCGGTAGGTTTGGTGGTGGAGTGAGCGGGTGGACTAGAGCGAGCGCTGTAGCGTTGAGTGGGCGTGGTGGAGGCAGGGCGGTAGTGGGTGGTAGCGAGATTCTGCCGGACGGTCCGAACTGGCTGCCATCCTTGGATGTGGGAGAGTGGATGTATGCTCTTTGGGCGTCATTGTGGGCGCGATGATAGAGTCATTGGACGATATGGAGTGGAAGAGGCGTCCTGTTCTTACGATCCGTTCTCGCACAGTTTTCGAAGCAATGTTTTTTTTCCCGTAAAGTCGTCCCTGAGTTGCGGGATTGGTGCGCTTGACTGCGGAACGATTGCAGGAATGTGAAAGGAAGGTGACGTGAAAGCGTGCGGGATTGGACGAAGGTGCGGATACAGCAAGCTCAAGGTTTGTCGTTCCGCATTCAAGAATCCACGAGATATCACCAGACATCGTTCCGCACAGCGAGATTTTTCCGATCTAACAGGGAGACAAATGCAAATTTCTCGAGACAGGTGCAAAAAATAATCGTGATGGACAAGGAGAAGCTAAAACTACATGGTGAGGACGGTGTACATACGAAACATGGGTCGATCGTGGAGACGATCATCCGGAGCACATCAGGCAGGCGTCCTTGTTAGTGATCGAACAAACCAGCTGATCCGCCTCGAGCTGTCGTAGACGTTGGCGTTCGAGAGCAGCGGCGAACCCAGGATCGACTTCGCCGTCCTGCTTTGATGCGGCTTGAGTGAGTTCGGCGGTCTTCTCCTGCTCCTTGGCGGCGGCGGCCTTGGCCTCCTGGATGGCCTTGACTTCGTCTGCGCTGCGGAGGCCAGGGCCGTCTTTGGTGACGGTACCGTCGATACCGAGCTGGCCGACGCCCTGCGTCAACGAGTCGACACCTTTGGTGGGCACGACGGCGGCGACGGCGGGCGATGGCGAGGTGGCCTCGGCAACGATGGCGGCAGGGGTAGCCTCCTCGATCGCCTTGACGGGTGTACCGGTGCGCTTGGCCGAAGCCTTGGCCTCGTTGACCTCGGCGACCGAGAGGGTGAACTGGATGGCGTTGGAGGCAGGCTTGGTACGCAGGTAGTACGTACCGGTCTTGAGACCCTTCTTCCAGCCGTAGAAGTGCATCGAGGTGAGCTGACCGAAGGTGGGCGCCGAGAGGTGGATGTTGAGCGACTGCGACTGGCAGATGAAAGCACCACGGTCGGCGGCCATGTCGATGATGGCCTTCTGGCTGATCTCCCAGACGGTCTTGTACAGCTTCTTGATGCGGTCGGGGATGCCGGGCACGTTCTGGATGGAACCGCCGTGGGCGATGATGCGGTTCTTCATCGTGTCGTTCCACAGACCCTGCTCGACGAGCTCGCGAAGCAACCAGGGGTTGACCACCTGGAACTCACCGGCGAGCACACGACGCGAGTAGATGTTGGACGTGTAGGGCTCGAAGCACTCGTTGAAGCCGAGGATCTGACTGGTCGAAGCGGTAGGCATGGGAGCCAGCAGCAGCGAGTTGCGGAGACCGTGCTTGGCGATCTTGGTCTTGAGCTCGGCCCAGTCCCACAGATCGGAAGGCGTGACGCCCCACATGTCGTACTGCAGCTCGCCCTGCGAGGCGGGCGAGCCCGCGTAGGTCTCGTAGGTGCCGTGCTCCTGAGCCAGCTCGCACGATCGCTCGAGGGCGGCGTGGTAGATGGTCTCGAAGATCTGCACGTTGAGACGGCGAGCCTCGGGCGACTCGAAGGCGTAGCCCATGATCATGAAGGCGTCGGCGAGACCCTGGACACCGATGCCGATGGGTCGGTGGCGCATGTTGGACCTGCGAGCCTCTTCGACGGGGTAGTAGTTGATATCGATGATCTTGTTGAGGTTCTTGCAGATGGCCTTGGCGACGCTGTGGAGACGCTTGAAGTCGTAGACCTTGGTGACGGGGTCGATAAAGGTGGGGAGGGCGATGGAGGCAAGGTTGCAGACGGCGACCTCGTCGGGAGCGCTGTACTCGATGATCTCGGTGCACAAGTTGGAGCACTTGATGGTGCCGAGGTTCTTCTGGTTGCTCTTTCGGTTGGCAGCGTCCTTGTAGAGGATGAAGGGGTTGCCGGTCTCGGTCTGCGACTCGAGGATGGCGTACCAGAGCTTCTGCGCCTTGACGGTGCGCTTGGAGCGACCCTCGGCCTCGTAGCGCTCGTAGAGGCGCTCGAACTCGTCTCCGTAGCAGTCGGCGAGACCGGGGCACTCGTTGGGGCACATGAGCGACCAGTCGCCGTTCTGTTCGACCCTCTTCATGAAGAGATCGGGCACCCAGAGCGCGTAGAAGAGCTCACGAGCACGCACCTCTTCCTTTCCGTGGTTCTTGCGGAGGTCGAGGAACTCGAACACGTCCGAGTGCCATGGCTCGATGTAGATGGCAAAGGCGCCGGGGCGCTTGTTGCCACCTTGGTCGACGTAACGGGCAGTGTTGTTGAAGACGCGGAGCATGGGCACGATACCGTTGCTGACACCGTTGGTACCGGCGATGTAGGATCCGGTGCCGCGGATGCAGTGGATGTTGAGACCGATACCACCGGCGGTCTTGGAGATCATGGCACACGTCTTGAGCGTGTCGTAAATGCCGTCGATCGAGTCGTCCTTCATGGTGACAAGGAAGCACGACGAGAGCTGCGGGTGTGGGGTACCAGCGTTGAAGAGGGTGGGCGAGGCGTGGGTGAAGTACTTTTGCGACATGAGGTTGTACGTCTCGATGGCGCTCTCGATGTCCTGGCCGTGGATTCCGACGGCGACACGCATGAGCATGTGCTGGGGACGCTCTGCGACCTTGCCGTTGATGCGGAGAAGGTAGGAACGCTCGAGTGTCTTGAAGCCGAAGAAGTTGTAGTGGAAGTCGCGCTCGTAGATGATGGCCGAGTCGAGCTGGTCCTTGTGCTCCATGACGACCTTGTAGGTGGCGTCGGAGATCATGGGACTGTGCCTGCCATTCTTGGGGTTGACGTACTCGTAGAGTGCCTGGACGACCTGACTGAAGTTCTTGCTGGTCTCCTTGTGCAAGTTGCTGATGGCAATGCGCGCAGCAAGCACGGCGTAGTCTGGGTGGGTAGTGGTCTTGTAGGCGGCAGTCTCGGCAGCGAGGTTGTCGAGTTCGACGGTGGTGACACCCTCGTAGATGCCGTCAATCACCTTGCGTGTGATCTCGATGGGGTCGACATAGTTCTGGTCGAGGCCGTAGCAGAGCTTTGAAATTCTCGCTGTGACCTTGTCAAACTTGACGACCTCCTTACGGCCGTCTGGGATTCGAAAGAAGTGAAGGAATTGGCGTCAGCACGTACATCCCATCGTCTCAACGCGTCAGGAGCGACGCGATCGCGTCTGGAAAGTTGCGGTCGCGAACAGAAACTTACCTCGCTTGTATACGTAGATCATGTTGTGTATGGCGGAAGCCAGATGGGGTATGGGAGATGTTGGTGGAAGGCCCTGTGGTATATGCGATTCGCCTTGATGAAGGAGCTAGTGATGGCGACGCCGAGGATGGATGATGCAAGAGCAACGTGCTTGGGAAGTTGCAAAGACGTGCGCGCGGTCAAAGGGAAGATGGCAATGGGAGACAATGCAAGGAAGAAGGGAAGGGGATGGTGGAGGGAGACCTGTGCGACGATGGAGGAAGAAGGAACGACGGTGAAGTGGAATCGAGGCCGAGTATTATATGTGACTCTAGCAAGGGAGAAGGAGATACTGTTCCACTCGAACGCGCTGTGCTGTGCTGTCGAAGCTGAGAAAATTTCCGTGTTGTCGTAGGTGTTGATTGCTCTCAACACGATCTGCAGCGCAAGCAAAGCTGAGCTTTTCGCGTTGGCGTCAGAGATGAGCGTAGACGGTGGCTCGTTTACACCACGTCGCGCTCAGCAAGGCTAAGAAACTCAGTGGAGAGGGCGCGTCAAACGATTCAAGGCAGCAGGCACAGTCAAATCCATTTGAGCGCGTTTATGAGGCTCCACACACAGAGAGACGCGAAGCTGATGAAATCACTCAAAAGTCCGGACGTGACTGAGTGACTGACGGGGAAGAGCTTGAGCGAAGATCTTACACCTAGCTGCCATTTGTGCTTGCCCTTGTTCGGTATGCCTCTGCAACGGTCGTCCGCCTGCTGCGATGCTGCCTCTTCCTTCAACTTCACCCTGGCTGAAATTTCGAATCCCGGCCCGCAGCTCTTCACCGAGCGAATTTGGCCACGTTGGTGTGGGACGCGTCTTTTTTCCCGCTGCACTTCTTCAGCCAGAGACGCGTAGCGCATCGTGTAAAGTGCAAAAATGCCTGGGCCGGAGTTAAAAATTGATATGTCGTGGACGAGACCAACACTCGGGTTACACAAGATGGCACATTGTCTTTACGCACCAGCTCGCCGACCGACTCACGCGAGCATGGCCGATCAACACGGCTTCAGTGCGCGCTCATCAGAAGGTCGCCGCGTCTCTCGATCCTGTGATGTACCTTACACGAATGCCTCGCGTACGATGAGCGCGTCGTCGGCCCCGAGTTGCAGCAGCAGCTGCATCGCCAGGTTCACACCTCGTGTCGCGGTCGAGGCTCTGACCCCACACGATCGAGATCGAGCGCGCACCAGCACGCCAGCCTAGGCAGTTTCTCTCGTAGCCCCCGTGTTGAATGGAGCTTCAGTATACTGCACTCTTCAGCGATAGGCAAACTTCTCGACCTTGCTTCGGCTATGCATCGTGACCGAGTCGGAACGCGATCGTCTCCTTGAGTCGCTCGGCCCTTAGCCCTTGTACAACTCATTGCGAACCTGGACAGTTGACTCGGACCAGATCAAGCTTGAAAGCGTCTCTGCGAGACTGTCGGGACCAATAATTGCACGTCCCCGTCAGGACGTTTGTGCTGGCTGGTTGAGCAAGACGAAATTCCAATGCTTCTGCGCAAGAGAGCATGAGGTTGTTTCCAACTCCTTGTCAAGGGCTCAGGGACGAATCCTGGCACCAGATAGCGAACACAGGAGGGGCATTAGGGCATCGGCCAAATCGTCGCGCTCGAATTGCGGATCGATGCCGATGAAAAAGCCATCTGCCGATTCGGATCTGCTTCCGAACGCGAAGCAAAAAGAATGCGGGATGCGAGGAGAAGCTCGCCAGAAGCTTCGCGGCGACTAGCAAAGTGCAAGCGAGAACTCGTGTTACCGCTCCATAGAATGCCACCAAGACCCCTTGCATGGTCAACTCTACCTTGCACATGACGTGCACCGTTCCGGATGCGTCAGTCTGCCGGTTGTCAGCTACTGCCATCCGGCGTCTTGAACCAAGAGATTCCGGAGGCTGTCGGCGAACGAGGCGGTGAGCAGCTGCGTCGACAGTCGCCTCCGAAAAGAGTGTATACGCGAAGGTCGCTTTTTGCCGTCAGACTCACAGACAAAGGACGATGCTTCTGGCCCCACCCGTCGACCACAAACATCCTTGCCGCAAGCTACCCTAGTGCATTAAGCGAGCCTCGCTACCATGTCCAGTTGCCTGCTCACGCGCTCGAGTTGTCCAGAAGCCACTCTGCATGTCAAAATCGACAGACACACCCACTGGAGCGTCCTGACTACGGTTGTACAAGTCCGCGATGTCTGTTGTTGCTTGCGTGTTTCATCTGCTGTCGTGTGCCGCGGTTGGTGATCGAGAATGGCTTTGATACCGGACTGGTGCATTTCTCAGCCGGAGTGCCTCGATATTGTACATTGACTGCCAGACTCGCTTGTCAACCTCATTTCTGCCAGAACTGGGGCGTGGGAAGGTGAAAGATGGCGACCCGTCCAGATCAATCGTCTGCGCGCTCCACCGCCAAGGAGGCGACACCGCGGATTTGTTCCAACTCTCATAAGGTACTTGGATGGCAACAAAGTGTCAAGGAATCGAGCGGACTCCCAGCTCGGGATTCAGAATTTCGGCGGCTTTGCATGATTTTTTTGAGGTGCCGCTCCAAAGTCCGACCGATTCGTCTACAAGTGTACGCCTCTCATGCCATTTTGTGTGTTGAGCGCTCTCGTGCAAGCAGCCTTCCTGTGTGAGAATGTCTGCAACAGTCTCGTCTCCTGTCTCCTTGATTGAATGCAGGGTCTGCTTGTTCGAATAAGCAAGCGAACGAGGCATTTCATTATGGTACAAAGTGAAAGCCGAATCCGGCTCACACCACACCTGTCGCAGTGGGTCTTAAGCGCTCGCCAGCCCACACGTCGTCCTCTTGCAAGCATGCTTCACACTGATACTGTGTCTGGGCAGACGTTCGGGCTATGATTTGTTCAATTGACAGACGACGGTGGACATTGTCCTTCGAAACTCGAGTAGTAGCCGTTGCAGTCGAAGCTCGCTCTCGCCAAGTTGGCTTGCACGCAACGCAAACAACAACAATCTTGCATGCATCACGGCATGTTCTGTACAGTGGCATGAGACAGATCTGGATAAAGCAAATAGCAGCCGGCAGGCTCTGCTGTATCTTGACCTCGCTCGCATGTTCCAAACCCTTTCGCCGAAGAAGTGCGATTGCATTCTTCCCATGGGTTCCGAGAACGCCAACGCCAATTTTTAAAGAAAAGGGAAAAAAGGAGAGTATGTCAAGGGACCTGCATGAGCTGCGTGTCTCGGCCTGGCGGCTCCTTTTTCTTTTCTGCATTGTCGAATACGCGCTGCGCGTTGCAACCTCAACACTGTGTCTCGTGTCGTCTGCACTTTAGCTGCCTTGTCCCATGCACGGTCTACTCGCCTGCCGCAACCGAGCTCGAATCAAAGTTTAGTCGAAGCCCGTTGCAGTACGTGCTTTGAGTCCAAGAGCGGTACAGTGTGGTACGAAGCGGGGCTGAGAGGATGGCACTTCCATTCCTGTTGGTCTCAGAGGCTCCTTGCCCTGTGGAAGCCCGCTCTCCTTGTGCTTTTTTCTTCTTCGCGACACTTTTCGCCCTGCGTGCATGCCACCTTTTGTCCTCTCCTGTACTCGCGATCCTTCGCTGATCTAGCATCAGCCTGATACACGCACCTCGTCGCTCGTTGCTCGTTGCTCGAGCCGCTTTCTTCATTTCCACCATCAACCCACCTTGCCGTCGCTTCTGCCAACCGTTTACCGTGGCTTCTTTCTCCGGATATCCGTCTTCAAGGGGCGTTTGGTATCCCACGGATCTGGCTTCCCACGCAAGAACCTTACCGTTCCCCGCCCACATTGCCGCTCATTTCGAGACTGTTCGAGCCTTCGCTTGTCGATTAAAGACGGCCCGACAGACATCGTTACTCAACTAGCGACGAGCGACGCACGAGAGCTTTTCAAGTGGCGTCATAGCTCCACAACGCATCCTCTCACGCTACCGCCGCGCTAAGCTTGGACCGGCCCGCGACCTTCGTACAAATAGAGCGCAGTAGACACTGTGCGCAACGCTAGGACCCCGTGTCATCTTGCTACGCCTGCACGCTTGCATTTATCCGCTTCCTTTTTGGTTGTGCTGCTCGACAGGCATATATCTTTGTTGCGAGCAAACACGACCGTTTCGTGCCTTCACATAGACCACAGCTCTCGCCATCGCGATCAGTGTCGACGCCATGGGTCTCTTCGACGTCGGCTCCCTTCGAGTCAAGAAGTTCTCGCAGCCAAAAGGTGTTTCCAACGACAGCGATCTCAATTCATGGCGCCAGACCGGCGATAGCTCTTTCTACTCTGATGCACGCTACGGCGCCTCGACTCGATCGCTCTCTGCCAATCATGCTTCGAATGTTCGCTCTGCGCAGGAAGCTTTCCCTTCGAAACGCAGCGTATCGAGCGCCACTCCGAGAGAGAATGCCAGGCAGAGCAAGCTCGAACGCATGATGGGCACTGGCGTGCCCCACGTCCAAGTCATCAGCCATCAAGATCGTCGCGCACCATCGGGCATAGCCGACCGGGGCCAAGGTAACGCGGACTCGTACCATCACCGCAAAGCGCTGTCACCCATTAGCTCGCACAACAAAGGCCTGAGTAGGACCGTGTCGATCTCCGAGATGAGCGAGAACCCATCGGCGTACTCGCGCGCCTTTTCCACCGACATTTCCAACACTGTCAGAGCCGCAACAACTTTCACCGAGATGTCCGAGGTCGACTGCCCCGTCTGTCTGGAGCCACTCTCGCACAGACTCGCAGGCGAAAAGCCCCACGTCGTCCCCAGCTGCGGCCACGCCCTTCACAATGCTTGCTTCACTGCCATCTACGGTCCTCCTGAAGCGTTGCTGGCGGCTCAGAACCCGGGCAGCAGATTGCGCGGAGCTGGTTCGGCCGCAAGACACAGCATCGGCCCTCCCGGCATGTGCGGTGTCTGCCGAAAACCTATCACGCTCGGCGAATCCAACTCGGCCAAATCACAAAAGCTTGCAGGCATCAAAACTCTGGCCGACGATCCGTTGAGTCCCCCCTCCACGCTCGCGTCAGGTGACCAGAATGAGGTGCCGCAAGCCCACGCAGACGATCCTCTCGAGTCGCCGCAACCCATCCGGCCTCGCCACACGATGAGCTCGGCCGCTTCCTTCTCATCCAGCTCGTCCAGCACTCAGACTGTTCCCACAGTTCGAGCCAGACCTGAATTCAGCACCATCTACTCCAAATCAGCGGGACAGCAAGCCTCAAAAGTCAACGTCGTCTCGGTCCTGTCCATCCAAGTCCCCTCGCGTCGCTCTGCGTTCGACAACCGTGACCACGCGCTAGACACCATCTCCGACGAGTATGCGGAAGAGAGCATCAACGAGGCGGGACGCGAGGACGACGACTCTGTCTCGGACGATCTCAAGCAAACCAGCCCCGGCTACAACGCCGACGGCGCCAACAGTTTCGGCACCTCTGATCGAAGTCGCAGCCCGATGCCAGACGCTCGTGTCGGCTTCACCGAGCAAGGCGACAAGCAAAATGTCATGGCTCGCCCCGATACGCCGGAGGATCAGGCCTTCTCGTTCGCTGCTACGCCGAGCGCGCCTGCTTCTACCGATCCGATACAAGCTGTGCTCGATGATCTCAAGCAACGCGTCGCCGACTGGAAGGGTCACTCGATTGAGCACTTTGGTCCCTTGGTCCTGCACGACTTGCTCAACATCAGGCAGGACTCGGTCATCCGCGAGTTCCACGTCTACCTTTTCCAGGAAGCATTGCTTTGCGTCACCGAGGAGCGACGTAAAGGTCTGGGCCGCTTCATGGCCAACGGCACTTCCGCAAGTGTTGCTGGCGGTGCCGGCTCCGTGGAAGCAGAGACGGGCAAGCCAGCTCTCAAGCTGAAAGGCCGCATCTACCTCCGTCACATTCGACGCGTCCTCGACACGACCGTGGCCGGCGATCACACGCTCAGCATTACGATGGATGACGACAACTTGGACCAGTTCGTGCTGTGCTTCCGAGAGACAGAAACCATGCGTGTGTGGCAGTCGCGTCTCAAGGAGCTCACAGAAAATGTGGGCAAGTCTCCTGCCATGCAACCTGCCCAAGCTCTGCCGCCTGCGGCTGAAAACAGCTCCGACGCCCAAGCCGCTTCGGAAACAGCCAAACCCGCTGACGCTGCAGGGTTGACTGCCCAGCGCGCAATTGTGGCGCCACCCCTCACCAGCGCTGCTTCCGTCTTGAGTGGCAAGACCGGCTCTCACCACGTACCCGTGGCGGCGCTCCAATCGCAGAACAGCAAGAGATTGTCCAATGTCTCGTCCAGCCACCACAGCCACCAGGGCCACGCCTCAAAGGCTGCCAACCGAGTCTCGATTTCAAGCGATACTGTGCCTTCGCATCAGCAATGGTCAAGCTCCGGTGGTCTGGATCCGCGAATCCCTCCTCCCAGCATGCTGCCTCACACGCCGATAGACCTCGTCATTATGATTTCCGTGCCATCGGTTTTGCCAGAGCACGTTTCCGGCTCGATCAGCTCCTCGGCGGCCCTCAAGTTGCGCCTCATCCGTTCCACGCTCGACTTCGTCGTTCACAGTCTTGGCCCCAACGATCGCGTCTCTCTTGTCGCTTTCACCGTCGGCATCGATGGCGGGGTCAAGAGGACCGGACTGCTCAACCCTCACCGCGAAGCAAGCCGACAGCTTTTGCAAGAATTTGTCCAGAACATTGGGCGTCCGTGGGAGACGCAGGAGGCCGATCCATTCAGCGTCGATCTAAGCAAGCTCGGAGGTTCAAGTGAGCGCATCGACTCTGTGACCGCGGTCAATGTCGGGCTCGATGTGGTGCTCGGCAGGAAGGCCAAGAACTCTGTGACCAGCATGATGCTCATCAACGATACCTCGGACGGACCAAAGCGGAATCAGATGGATCTGGTCATGGCGCGGGCGGAAGCGGCCAACGTCGCTATACACTGCTTCGGATACGGCAAAACACACGATCCTTCGTCGCTCTGGCTTCTCTCGAATCACACACGGGGCTCGTACACCTTCGTCCGCGAGTGGTACCAGCTACGTGAATGCATTGCTGGCTGCCTCGGTTCTACCATGTCGGTGGCACTGACCGATGTCAAGGTCCACATCGGTGTTCCCGAGGATAACTGCTTTAGGATCCGCAAGATCGCAGGATTGCCGGGCGCCATCATCTCGGCATCCGGCAAGGACGTCGACATTGACATTGGCGAGATCAAGTTCGGAGAGGCCAAGGATCTGCTTGTCGAGCTCGAGCTTGATCTGGCTAGCCTGTTGCCGAGTTTGATGGCAGACAGGCAGGACAACAAGAGCATCGGTCCCGGTCCCATCGAGCAAGGCAGTGCGACCGACGACTTCATGCAGAGGATGGGCATCCAGGATCTCAGCATCGTGGATTCGGATGGCGCTGAAGCCTTCCTCGAGCAGATGGTGGAAGAAGTGGGTGTGTTTGAAGCCGATCTCAGCTTCAAGGACCCTGCTACCGGGCTGACCACTTCGAGGCTCGCCAATCCAGGCATCCTGACGCTCGAGATTGACACGCATTCGACGGATCCTTTGACCAACGGACCACCTGGCTTGGCGGCCGTGGTAGCCGAGCCAACGGTGACGCGTCGACGACTCGAGGTGTTGGTATCCGAGATGATGACCCGGTCCCTGTTGCTCATCTCGCGCAAGAACTATGGCCAAGCATTGCGAGTCATTACCGAGACGAGACGCATCATCGACACTGTGGTGCAGGCGCTCAACGGTCCCAACCAAAACAAGCGTCGTTCGCTGGTGGTGCATCGTTCCACCCAGAAGAAGGTTCGCGAGGCGGCCAATCAACGCACCATCTCGTCACTGATGGCCATGATGAGCGATCTCGACATCCTGAGCGAGGGCTTGGAGCATCAACATCGATCCAGTTTCGATCGCGATGGCAGGAACTTTGGTGCGCAGCAGGCAATGATCCTGCGCGATCAAAAGGCATGGACTACGCGAACGGATACCGAATATCTACACTTCGATTCAGATAACGCCGCCGCCTTCACCGCATGGTCCGCTTCGTTCGCTTCCATGCGATGAAGGGTCGGCGCGTGAGAAGGCTTTTTTTTGATACCCAACAAGCTATGAACAGATTCTTGATATCCACTCTTTCCGTTTCGAATCAAGACAAAGAAGAACATATTGCTTTTTGTGCGCTGCTGTCGCATTGACGTGCTTGGGAGAGAACGAGGCGTGAGAAAGCTGTCGTGCGGGGCGGTAGCATACTGTATCAAGGACAGAGAATAAGGTTGCTTCAGGGTCCGGGAGAGTCAGGGTTGAGGGTGAAATATCTGCCAAGACAGAGGGCCAAGAGGGAGTTGGGTTGCTGGAGCGGACGCTGTGGCACCCATGTCAACGTCTCGGTGCAGTCACAGCACAAGCTCCTTGGCCTGCAGCCAACAGAGCCAAGACTCTAGTGTGACGTTTCGAGAACAGTTCTTATGGTACAAGCGATGAGGCTCGAAGCTCGTGGGAACGTGCGCCACTTGGGAGCGCTTGACACACTTTATTGCTCGATTCTCTTGGCATAATTGAGAGCAAAACCGGCGGCGCAAAGGTAGAATCTTGGCCCGATCGGAGTGGTACCTCGCTTACTGGCTGATACAGTCATATTCGACTCGGTTGAGGAGAGGGAGGGAAGCGATCGCATGGCGTCGACGGACAATTGATCGGCGTCAAAGTTTCGGGTAAGGTGGACGACGCCAAGTCGCTTCGAGAATCTCGCGTTGGTGAGGAGGGCGGAAATGCATGTGTATCTGCCGGTCGAGACCAATTCAAGAAGAGACCCTGGTTCACGGACATAGGGCAGGGTGGAGAGCAAAAACGTCAACAACCCGTTTGCATCTCTTGGAGCACATGCACTGGTCAATGGACCAGCTACTTGGCTAACTACACCTGACTGGGCGTGCTGGGCACGGCCGTGCTTTGGCCGTCCCGCTGCCTGGTGCAATGCTCAAGCTGAGAGGGTCGCCGAGATCAAATGTGAAACAGACACCAAACCCTGAAGGCATGCTGCCGCTCCTAAAGCTGCATTCTCATCCACGGTGGGATCGTCAAGGTGCCGCCAAGCAAGCCTCAGGCTGCGCTGTGCAGACCGATTTTTCGCATCTCCACCTTTCTCATTCGCTGAAAAAATGCCAAGAAACTTGGGCTTTTCCCCTTTTCTTTGTTCAAAACTGCCCGTCTGCCTAAATGGACAGCTCGGTCAAGTTTTGCTTTTTTAAATAATTCGCTCACGAAAATACAACGGCAGAGCAGAAGGTCATGACCAGCCGAGCAGCGTGAACTGCTGTTTCGATGAAACGCCAAGAATCTTCAAAATGAGAGTCGGCATCACGTCTCGGCTTGGCTGTGTGTCAACTTCTCTGCGTCTGTAGACCCAATGCAATGAGTTCTTGGCTCTAGCCGTGCTTTTGCAGGAATGATGCCTGTGGATGGCTCTGTCGCTTGCAGCAGTCTGGCTAATCCTTTTTCATGCCAGTAAGACCACTGCGCTCTCGTGTGTTGGCCAAACTCGAAGTGTAGGATCACTGAACGATATATATGTCAAGGGTTTCTCGTTGGACTAACTCGAAGCTTTGATCACTGCCTCTCGCTCAACATCATAAACGCAGATCCCTTGACGCTCAGCTACCACCGTCGCGCAGTCGCCGCACCGACACGACCGGCACTGCTACTCTTCACAACCTGCTTTCGGAACACGGCAGCGCCTCACACAATGCCTCTCCTCATGTCACGACAAAAGTCGCCCGAGGCATCCGCAGCGGAAGCTTCCGCCTCTTCCTCGGCCTCGTTCCGATCGCGTTCCAGCGCATCCTCCTCCTCAGCATACAGATCCAACGGTGGACGCTCCTCACAAAAAGCGGCCGAGCTCCGTGCACGCTACGAGATGGCTCAAGCCATTCAAAAGCCGTGGCCATTGCATCTCCTCGAAAACGGTGTCAAACCCAACACTGCTACCCCTCCCGTCGTTCAGAGTTCCTCACGCTCCACATCTTCCACACCGAAGCACTCGTCTTCCGTCTCACGACGTTCACGAACAACGACGACAACAACAGAGTTGTCCGAGAATGACTCTGGAGTCTCTACAAGGTCGAGCAAGAAGAAGCGTGATTCGTCCACCTCGTTGGAAAGGTTATCGTTGTCTCCTACATTGAGCAACTGGATCAGGAGAGCTAGCAAGGACTCGGACAAGAGCTCCACGAACGGTGATCGTAGGTCTTCGTCCGCATCGCCCGTCGAGTCAAGCGGAATCAGTCCGTTGGGCTCGCCTAAGGGTCTGTAGGAGAAAGCAAGGATGGCCCTCGTCGGGTGCTTGTCGACTTCTAGCAATCTTTTATACCCCCTTTCATCGTTGAAGATGTATACCCCTAGCAATCGTCATTGGTGCCATTCATAGGTCTCGTTGGTATCTTTTATCATCACAGCCATGTCTTTTCATTGGTCTGAGGCTGTGATTCGAGGTTCACCTGAAGTAGCTCCAAGATGAAGTCTCCGGAAGTCTGTTGTGAGACGATGAGAGACCAAACGCACCGTCGTTAAACTGTACAGACCGTATCCCAAGAGTCAGGTCAGGAAGCTTGGTAGGCAAGCCTCGACGCACGCCTCTGCGACGATCAGCAGCTCAATCATCAACAGCGAACCGCACTGTGCCCCTCAACAAGACCTTCTCGGCAGCAGTACATCTACACGCCGGTCGAACGGCGAGTGAGATTGGGCAAATGTGTTGCTGGTTGCAACATTTGGCTGAGTGGCTAATTTACAATGGAAACAGGAGAGGCACCAACGTGCAAGATGCCTTGTCGTGGAAGAGCGCAACACAGTCGTGTGTTCTCGGCTCCCTCCGACTTTTTAGTATGACCTCTGCGTACAAAGTCAAGAGTGTGGCACCGTCTATTGGTCCTCGAGGGCGAGCTCGAGGTCGGCACCGTAGAGCTTCGAGTTGAAGAATCCAGGGTCGAACCAGTTGACACGAACGTATCCATCTTCACCTCCGGACGCGTAAGCCGTTCCGGCGGGGTGAATGGCGATGGTGTTGATGGGACCAAAGTGACCTGGGAGACGAGCGCACTCCTCTTCGTATACCTTGTGCCAGAATCGAGTCTCGAATCGGCCCTGTCTCGCCGAAGTGGTGGTGACGTTCATGGCGTCCTGACCACCTCCGACAATCACGAACGGCTTGGTGGGGTGAATCGATGAGCTGTTGAGAGGCGTCTCGGTAGCGTACGTCTTGATGACTTGCAACGTCTTGGAGTCGATCAGCTTGGACGTCTTGTCCCTGGACGCCGTGACGAAGTATGTTCGATCGGCGCTCATCTGCAGATCCGAGATGACGTCGGTGTGTGCTTTGGTGGAGTTCTCTTCGAGCTCGGCGTCGATGCCGCTCTCAGGCTCCTTGTCGTCGTGGTAGTAGGTGGCTACCTTTCCATCTTCGTGGCCAGTGACGATGTATTGATCGCAAGGGGCGAAGGCGGCGACGACGGCTTTGGGCCCAGAGAAGGTGATGGTGCGCGTGGGTTCAGGGTCCTGTTGTGTCCAAGTGGCAGGGTCTCGGTTGATGCGGAAGACACGCAGAGAGCCACGGAAGCCCATACGCTGTTCGGTGACGACGAGGACCTGTGTGCAGTCTTCCGAAAAGGCGACGCGCTTAGCGGCGGTGGTGAATTCCCAGGTGAAGAGGCACTTGCCCGTTGCGACCTCCCAAAGACGCATCTGGTTGTCGGCAGATCCGGATACGAGAAGTGTCGAGGTGGCTGAAAAGAGGGCAATGCATTATCGGATCGTCCGAAGCCGTGAGAGTCGAGGTGAGTAGGAAGGTGCGTGCAGAGTCGTGCGCCAAGCGTTGCAGAAGTAAACGTTGGAAGGTTGTCAGAGATTAAGCGGGACGAGAGGTGGAGCGAAGAAGATCGGGTCAGTCAGAGGTCTTCATCGCGAGCCGCTTGTTCGATGGCAAACTCACAATCTACATCGACGGTCCAGACGGTACCGTTGTGGCCTTCGTACGTGCCAAGACGTTCGCCATTGTGGGAAAACCAAGCGTTGATGGTTGGATCCTTTGCGACCGAGAAGAGCAGATCACCCTCGCGGTTGAATTTGACCTGGGTGAGCGAGCGCTCGTGTCCCGACAACAAGATGGGCCGCTGCACGGATGCGAGAGGACGAGGTGGAATAGAAAGCCATTGCAAGAGTCGTGGTCAGAGATGCCGCTTTAGGAACGAATTGCGACCGATTGCTGAAATGCTGGCGTTGCTTTGCTTTGCGTTGGTCTGCTGAGCGGAGATGATCGAGATGAGTCTACTTACCATGATTGATGTCTGCGGTGTATCTAGCAGTGGTGGAGGAGAACAAGTCGGATGGTGTCGAGTCCAGAGGATCGCGAAGACGATGCTCAAAGCACACTTTGACTGAGCAGCCACGAAAGACGTTGGAAAAAGAATTCTCAGCAGAGACCCAATTCAAAATCGCGGCAGCAGAAGGCAGCAGCGCGACTCGGCGACAGGCTCAAGAAGAAAAGAAAGGGAAGATGGCTACGACCCTTGCTTTCCGAAAAGCGCTCTTGGCTACAAATTGTATTCAGTAGTGTGGAAGAAGTCTGAAGGTTGCGAATACAAGCCCACACGCCAGTCGAGGGAAAATTCATCAGCGGAAAAACTTGCTAAAATCTTACATCGGTTTGACCTGAAAAGACATTTCGAACACTCGTACGAGTCTCTCCCTGTGCACTTCCTCACGCGACTGGTTCCGGCTCTGGCGTGTTGAATTCTCCAGCGTCTGGAGAAGCCATGGCAGAGCGGCGCAAACAACAGCCCTTCGCCTCGCGAGTCACGATCCAGATACGGTCTGACGGGTGTGCAAAAGCACGAAGGAGCAGCAGCGGAAGACTCATGGAGCAGCTCATCAAACACCAAACGGAAAGTGGCAAGGCCATCGTGATTCCTCACGGAGATGAGGAAGAAAGTCGAGAATCGAGGATCTGCATGTCTCGAAGCAAATGCAAGCTGACGGACGCATGTGTGAGTGTGCCTTTCTAATGGTGAAGTGGGGGTTGCGTGGCCCTTTCGCAGCTGTCTTATCCTCAGGAGCTTTTCTTTCTTCCTGTCCGTGGAGAAAGGGACTCGTCATTCAAGAGTGTCTAGACCGCGGGTCATCGTTGATTCTCGGTCACCACACAAGCCAAGTTAACACTCACGGTGCGGAACAAAAACAACACACAGACGCGGTGCACTGACTGACGCTCACAAAATGGCCTATCCATTATCCATCGCAGGCTGCGTGAGTGAACTACCTGCGTGAGACCTGTCGCTGGGGCATCGCGCCTCGCATCCCAAAGAAAATAATCAGAAAATACGCTTTCGAGTCGGATGACGCTCCATCCATTCTGGCACTCCAGCCTCTGTGTGGCCTGGAGCCGGTTCGTCTTCGTTGGCCGGAATCGATCCGCTCGTATCATCTCTCCGTCCTGCCACCAACCTCTGTCATCGACTCAGCTTTCCCTTTTTCAACGAAGTCTCCGAAGCATTGACCTTTTGCTTCTTCGCATCGCTTTGCTACGCCATTGACGCCAATCCTGTTTACGAACCGGCTAGCTTCTCGAGCCCACATTCCAACACCAGCTACCTCCATCTTTCCCCAAACCCGACAATTCGCAAAGCTCAGATTGTTTTTGAGTCGCATCCGTCCATCTACATACATCCTACCAATAGGTTGCTGTGGTCATCACGATCCCCATACGTCCTTCGACTCCAATCATCGATTCGAGCCTTCTTTCCGCGAGTTCTCTTTCGTTTGGCCCAACAATCCCCGTGTTTCCTAGCAGGGTTCTCAAGACTTCGCTTCCGTCATCATGGGTCAGACACTTTCAGAACCCGTCACAGAGAAGACGACGTCTTCGGGCGGCAATGACTCGGTTCTGTACGCAATCTCCGAGATGCAAGGTTGGCGAATCAGCATGGAGGATGCTCATACAACCATCCTCGACATTGAAAATGCGGAAGGCGGCATCGTTGGCAATTTCTTCGGCGTCTTCGATGGTCATGGTGGTAGGTGATCGATGATGCGAATCGCCCATGATGTAGTCAGCAAGATTATGACGAGCTGACAGTTCCCCTCTTTTCATTTCAACAACAGGCTCCTCCGTCGCCCAATACTGTGGTCGCGGCTTGCACAACACCCTCATCTCTGAGGACAAGTTCAAGCAGGGTGAATACACAGAGGCGCTTCAAAAGGCCTTCTTGGACGTTGACGAAGAACTCAAAAAGGGTATGTTTGCCCCTTGCACTTGCACATCGACCTGCCGACGAAACACCCTCTAACCGCTGCCATCTCGGCGACTCGTTTCTGACCTCGTGTTTCGCCACAGATCCCAACTACACCAACGATCCCTCTGGCTGTACTGCTGTGACTGCATTTGTCAAGACAGATGCCAAGAACCCAAAACGCCTCGAACGAATCTTTGTAGCAAATGCCGGTGACTCGAGGTGCGTGCTATCCCGAGCCGGAGCAGGTCTCGAGATGAGCACCGACCACAAGCCTACGCTGGATTCCGAGCGAGAGCGTATCGAAAACGCCGGTGGATACGTCAGCTGGGGACGTGTCAATGGCAACCTTGCTCTCAGTCGAGCTATCGGTGACTTCGAATTCAAGCGCTCCTTCGAACTTCCTGTAGAAGAGCAGATCGTCACCGCCTTCCCCGAGGTACTCGAAAAGGACGTTCTCGAGGCCGAAGACGAGTTCCTCGTGCTTGCCTGCGATGGTATTTGGGACTGTCTCAGCAGTCAGGACGTGGTGGATATCGTGCGACGTTCGGTCGCCAACGGCAAGGAGCTCACCGAGATCTGCGAGGATCTCATGAACCGCTGCCTCGCTCCGGACTCCGACACAGGCGGTATCGGCTGCGACAACATGACAGTTTGCGTTGTCGCGCTGCTCAACGGACGAACCAAGGACGAGTGGTACAGCTGGATCAAGGAGAACATCGAGGTGGCCAAACTTGGTCGCACCACACCTCAGGACGTGGCCCCCGTGTTCAAAAACACGCAACCGTCTGCGCGCGGTCAGGATAGCGGTATGGACGGTGCCGTTAGCATCCAATCGCTCCTCTCGGGAGGATTGTCGCGCGGCGAGGACGGCGAGGACGGAGCGGCGGGATCGCTACGATTGCCCGGCGGTTTGGCGGGTGCGCTGAGCGGAGCCGGCATCGTGTTCCGACCCGGCGGACGTTCGGACGAGGGCGATGTGGTGTACGAGGCACACGTCGTCGATGAGGAAGACAGCGGGGACGAGCAATCCGAACAGAGCAGCGGCGAGTCGAACGTCAAAGCAGCCACCACCGCAAGCTCGACGGAAAGCAAGGACGCCGAGCCGAGGCTGGTGGAGTCGCCGCACATGGACGCAAAGCCGGCCAGCTCGACACAAGAGGCGGACAAGATGGAGGTCGACGATGAGCTGAGCACCTCTGCAAAGTCACAAGACGCTTCGAGCGCTTAAGAGCGAGCTTGTCCCATCTTCAAGCATGTAATGGAATCGACGAAGCTGACTGCGCAAAAGCGCACTCGGCCATCCCTTCTCCCTCTCATTGTCTCTCTCCTTCTCTCTTTCTCCCTCTCACTCTCCTTCTCTCCATTCTATATCATCAGGTCCCAGTCCGCAAGCATTGAATACCTCCTTCGATCCCCAAAACGCCTCAAACATCCCTCTGCGCGGGATCTCTGACATTGTAGACAATACGATACCAGCCTTGCCATCTGCACGAGACCAAACTATGCGGAAATGCCAGCATGCAATTGCGTTACTCGCCTCGCTGCTTGCTCTGCGTGAGACCGAATGGATGTGGATTGTCAGCTTGACATTAGGCGCAAGTAGGAGTACCATGATCGTGAGAAGGCACGGAAGAAGCGCGCTGGCATCACTCGCACGCGCTGGCTTTCAAAAGTGACACATGCACAAAAAGTCAAAATGCAGCAGCACCAACTCGCAGATCGCTTGAATTTTCTGAGCAACACATCCAAGCGTGTGGGGGCGCGAGAGGGAAAGAGAGGGTCCGGTCGACCAACGCCTCGGCTCGACTCCTTTGCGCCCCTGACTGCAGCACGCGCCGCTCCAACCTGGCCACCTCGACACTCCTGCTCTCGCTGCGCCTACGTTCGTCACGCTGCGAACCTCAATCGAGGATGTGCATCGTTCTCTTCCACCAACACCATTAGCAAGCGGATGTCGTCGCGTTGCCAGCGACGTCGGACCTCTCCACTCGGCGTGCGCATCATCCGGTCGCAGACGATCGAGGTGGCATAGCCGGCATGCCGTTCAATTATGGCTTTCTCAGCCACAGCGATCCGCTGGCGTTCGACCCGAACAATTACGTCCTCACAACGAATGGCTTCGGTCTCTTCTTGACGCAAGTGATCATCATCATCGTACTATGTCAAATACTCGGCAAGCTCTTCAAGTTGGTGGGTCAGCCCGCCGTAGTCGGCGAGCTGCTCGCCGGCATCCTCCTCGGACCTACCGCTCTCGGCAATATACCCGGATTCACGGAGACCATCGTCCCTACACAAGCGCTAGGCCTGCTGAAGCTCATGGCCACCATCGGTCTTTCGTTCTTCCTCTTTCTTATAGGTCTCGAGACCGATACCGATCTCATGGCCAGGTATTGGCAAAAGGTGCTGCTCATCACTCTACCTGGCATGGCGATCCCCTTTGGCATTGCTGTCGGCATCGCGAGGCTCATCTGGCAGATCGAGACCGATCAAACCGTCAAATTCACCACCTTCTTCCTCTTTGTTGGCACCGTGATGGCCGTCACCTCGCTTTCGGTCCTTTCGCGCATCATGGCCGAGATGAACATCCTCAGCACTCGACTAGGCTGCATCACCATAGCTTCCGGCGTATGCAACGACCTTATCGGCTATGTCTTGCTTGCCTTAGGCTCGGCCCTCGGCACTGGAGGCAAGCAGATCGATGCGCTCTACCAGTTGCTCGCCGCCGCCGGCTACATTGCTGTGCTTTGGTTCGTCTTTCGGCCCATCATGAACCGCCTCATCGCTCATAGCGGCTTCGACATGACCACAGGCGCTGAAGATCGTGTCCCGGAGCACCTGCTCGTCATCGCCCTTTGTGGCGCGCTCGTCAGCGCTTTCTACACCGACGCCATGGGCGTACACCCCATCGTCGGCGCCTTCAGCTTCGGCGTTTGCTGCCCGCACGGGAACTTTGCGGTCAAAGTCACAGAAAGCATAGAAGCACTCGTGATGATTGTGTTGCTTCCGCTGTACTTTGTCACGAGCGGTCTCAGCACGAACTTCAAACTTCTCGACGATGGCACCTCTTGGGGTCTCATCTTTCTGCTCCTCGTGGGCATCTTCGTCAGCAAATTCGGCGCCACCGCAGCCTCTGCTAAGCTCGCTGGCATGACGTGGCGCGAGTCCATGTGCGTAGCAAGTCTTATGCAGAGCAAAGGTATCATAGAGATTATCATTCTCAATGTGGCGCTTCAGCTCAATGTTGTGAGCCCCAAGGTGTTCGCAATGCTGGTCATATGCTTCCTGTGCACCACCATGTCGGTGCGTCCTCTGTCCAGGTACGTCTACTTTTCCAGTCTTGCTCAACAAGAAGCTGCAGGAGAGGCTGAGAACGAGAGACAAAAGCAAGCAGTCGGCACGGGCGGATCCGACAAAGGGCCCATGCAAGGTCGTGCTACCGATTGCGCTGATTTCCCAATCACGATTGCAATCGCCTCTCCAAGTCCAGCGACAAAGACGCTCATGTACTTGCTCAACCTAGTAGGCCAGAACACGTCGCTCTCGAACGTCACTCGAGGCGGCATGGATGCCGACAACGCCGATGAGGCAGCGGCAGGTCAGATTGCCGTAGATTTGCTTCGCTTGCTGCCGATCGAATACACGACTTCGTCAATCATGCAGCTCATCAACTACTCGGAGGAACGCCACCGCGATGAGATGATGGAAAGCCTCAAGATGGTGCAGCTCCTTTGCAGAGTGCCCACGTCTGCCATGCTAGCACAGGAAAGGAAGCTTGGCCACGCCACGGCAACAACGACGACTCATGGCGCCAACAGCAACCCTGGCGCCGCTGACTCGGTTCCTCCAGACACCTTCATTGTTCCTCGTCATGAGATGATCAAAACGATCGCGCAGCAGAACGCGAGGGCACAGCATCGACTCGGTACATCTGATTCGACTTTATCAGAACTCGGTCGTGGTATGGCGTTGGTGGCCTGGGAAGCGCACAACTCGTACGGTCGAGGTCTCTCCTGGCTCGGCGCTGCTGCGGCTGCTAGCGGATTGTCTTTCGCCAAGACATTCAACGAAGAGGATGCTGCTGTCAGCTTCTGGCAGGCTAATTCGGATGCTCAATCGCTTCCCTCGCAGCTCTTCCGTAATTTGCGCAAACAATGCGCCACAGGTGTTTTGCTGGATCCCAGCATGTCCTGCAGATCGGCACTGCCGGGGAAGGAAGGGTCTCGACCAACTTTGCGACGCGAGCTGGAGCGCCGATATGGTTTGCAGAGACCGCTCGGCATGCGAAGAATCATTGTCCCCTTCTTCGGAGGATCCGACGATCGAGCGGCGGTGGAGCTGCTGCGAAAAATCGTTCTGAATGCGCCTGGCAGTGTCCAAGGCTTAGTCGTCACCTTCACCAGCGCGAACGATGCAGACATTGGTCAGCTCGCTTCGTCCGGAGCGGACACAACGCTGTTTCCATCGGCATTGCCGACCGAGCAAAATGCTGTCGAGGACGAACAAATGCGTTCAATCAACCTTCAAACGATTCATCAGCAAGAAGCCGCTCGTGTGGACGCGCGCTTCTTGTTTCACCATCAAGACGCATCGAATGCGGCTGCTACGGTCAAGTCGATCCCGGAAGAATTCGTAGCTTCCACGGCAGACTGTACCGAAGCAGCTGTTCCCACATCTAGCTCTTCCCAAGCGGAAGACGAGAAGCCAGCGAGGCCTTCGCTCACGCATCAAGATCTGGAAGCTCGTACCGAGGCTGGCATCGTGTTTGTTACGCTTGCCTCGACGTCTGACTCTTCCAATACCCCCATCCACACCATGAGTAGCATACTCTTGCCGCTGCTGGATGATCAACAGGATATGATCTTGGTCGGCAGGGGCAAATGGAACCAAAGACCCAAAGAGTTCCGACAAGAAGTCGACAAGATGCATGCCGACCAACTTGCTTCAAACGCATCGCCGCTGCCGGATGAGCTGCGCGAGGAATTCCGTGCTATCGGAAATTGCCTGGGCGCTGTGACCGAGGGCGTGCTGCTGCAAGGTTTTCGATCGTGTGCCATCGTCGTACAGGCTGCGCAGCAATGATGTGGTCCCAAGGGCTCTCCCTACTTTGTTCCATTTGACATCACTTGATCCTACGCCCCGCTCGCTCACGTACCAGCATCGCTCAAATGCACCTCATTCGCAATCCGCATCCTCTCGTCGCATCGCATGTCACGAATTCTTTGGTCATTAATCTCATTTCACGCCTTCAAACGAGTGCGTTCCTGAGCATCAGGTGACGGTCAGCCATCTACACTTGTTGAGCAGCGTGTTCTTCGTCGAAGGATCTTGTCTCTGAAGCCTGCATATCAAGAGCCGCTCGCTAACCAGAATCGCATCCCCACCCAGCCCAATTCTCATTATCCACCGGATCCTTGCCCTTGGACCAATCGCAGTCCTTGCCATTGACAAACTCATCCCCATACCAGCTCTTCAACAACAGCCCAACGGCGTTCTTGCTCGCCACTGTCGAGGTTTCCATAGTGGATACCAGGCTCTCCATGGCATTGCAGTAGTAGAGATTCTCGTCCACCTCTACCCTGGGGAATCGATCAGTGGGTGTCAGGTAAGGGTACGAGTCCCACGTGTGTCGTTTGATCCACGAAATTGTGTCGCCAAAGAGACGTGAGAGTTGATCGTCGGTGATGGCCTCGGCTGAAAAGATCTTGACGACGTATTCCTTCGCAGAGTCAGAGGAAGTAGAAGAAGGCGGTGTGACAGATCGGAGGTAGTTGAGCGAAAAGAAGTCCAACTTCGGTTTCTTGAGTGCCTCAGAGGTGGCTTCTTCGTCCGGCTTGTCCGACGGTGGCGAAGTCTCGGGTGGCGTCGCCGGCTTCTTGTTTCCTGCAGCAGCCCGCCTCACACTTTCGCTGGAGGTCAGAATGGTGGTGGGCACCACATCCTGGTCTCCCAGCCCAAAGTACTCCGGTCTTGGCCTCTCTCGACTTGTCGTCAAAAGAGTAACATGCAGATGGACAAAGGCTTTGCTTTTGACCCTTTCCCTCGTATTGAGCAACGTGATGTCCGCATTGTGCCAGGGAGTAGCGATGAGAATTGCATCGTACAATTCACCTTCGCCGCTCTTTGTGCCTAAATACCATTGCACCTGCTGCTTTCCATTCTCCCCTTCATCCTCCATTGCTATCTGTTCCTTTCGTCTCGAGACAGCACTATCGTAACGAACGATGCCCGTCACTTGGCCCTCGACTCCTGTCAAAATTCTCGCACCACTTCGCCGAGCAAACTCTTCAAAGATTCGGTAGTTGCCGTGCTTGACACCCGTGGCTCCGGAGGCTGCTAAACTGACCAATGCGCCAAATCCGTGAATCCGGTCTGTGTCCTGCGCGTAGTTGACGCGTGTGGCTGCTTCCACCATCTCTTCGATAAAGAGCTCGGATACCCTTCGCTCTTTGAAGAATTGCATTCCGGTCGTTTGCACCAGGGAGGTAGCATTGATCGCCGCTGCGAGATCTTCGATGGTCGACCAAGGATAGCCGGAGATGCTAGCATCGTTGGCTCCTTTGCGCGCGTGAAGAAAAGTCGGATCGTAGAGGCCTGCAAAGTAAGAAAGCTGTTTCTTGACAATGTTCTCGGTAGTGATGGCACTGTATCCGTAGCGCAGGAAGAACTTGGCGCTCGTCCACCAACTGCTTTGGTCACCCTCGAAGAGGAACTGCTGTCCATCCCAAATTCCCATTTGACCTGATAGACCCATCTTGGCTCCGGTATCGAGTTTGAAATCTTTGACTGCTCGACGGATGTTCAAGTTGACATCGGCAAAAATGCTTGCACCAAGCTCGACAGGATTTTGTGAATCATCGTCATACGGAAAGGTGATGGCGGTTCGGCCACCGATGCGCGTTTCGCGTTCGTAGATGGTGATGTCGAGCTTGTCTTTGGCGATGGAAGCATCTCTCGAGGCAGAAAGCTGATCTTGGGCATGTTTGAGAAAGTAAGCCGCAGAAGTGCCAGAAGGTCCTGCGCCGATAATGGCCACCTTACGGGTACGACCCTCTCGTGCCTCGCGCGGAGCGGATGGCGGGGGAGCAGACTCGACGTATGCTGCTTGACGACCTGCTGATGCCCAAGCGAGGTGGTTGCCGATGGTGAAAAGCTGTGAGTTGTCTTGCGCATTCGCAGATACCAGCGCCAGTGGCTGAAGGATTGTAAGCAGCAACGTAAGTTGATGAATGATCGTCGATCGGGCCATTGTCGCAGAAGCTTAGACTGAAGCTCTCAGCGAGCCCAGCAGTAAGTGCGGCGGCGGCAACGTGTCAGCTATCGCTGGTCTAGTTCGAATGTGGTAGGATGATTCAAGTGGGTTGGTTGGTGGTAGCAGCCAAGGTGTGCGCAGTCAACACACTATTGTAAAAGTTCAGGGTCTCCGAGCAGGTGCCCTTTGTGCTTTGACCGTCAATCTCTCACGCCTTTCAACTGCAGCTATGCGTGTGCAGGGTGGAGGCTGCTGTGCAGCTGCTTGGTCCCCTCTATTTTTTATTTTTTATTTTATTTTTCCTTTTCCCTTTTCTTTCCCTCTTCATGGCGTGCACCTCAACCATGACTATGCTGTTTGGTTGACGCACATCGTCCATCAATCATTGAAGAGAAGCAAGTTACATGTGGTGACTTGAATCCATTAAGGTGACGTCCATGTTGCCCTCCGAGCGAATATACAGGGAATGTCTGGTGACGATCAGCAACATTAGGCTACAGTTAGAGGGACAATAGAGAAGCGGGCTAGGGTTGGCCGACAATGACACCGAGCTTGGAAGTTCATGATCTAGCTGAAAACCGGGCGAGGAGCGTACGAGGTGCTGCGCACTATGCTCGAACCGCAGAGTCGACCAGCGACTTGTTTTCGAGGCGAGCATGCCAATCGCGTGGCTTCTCTATGGGAGACGAACGCATCATTGGCGAACGCGGGTGGGGTATTGGACGAGTCATCGTGTAGTTTGGGCGAGGTGGCGAGGGCTGCACATCGTCCTTGTCGCCATCCGACACCCTTCGACGGGAAGGTAATCGTTGGTCTTCGTCAGAGTCGTCTGAGTATCGCTTTGAGGGTGCGCTGCGGACATCGTTGGATGCGTCGATCGCGCCTCTGCTGACCTCTGCTGGCGCTCCATTGGTGGCGGCAGCAGGGAAGCGGGAAGGACCGTAAGGTCGATACTCGCCAGTATAGTAGAGGCCAGGCGAATTGGCCGAAAAATCGACAGGAGCCGCGCTGCCGTAGGCATTGGAGGGAAGACCCCCGATCCTAGGACCAGCGCCGGTCTCGTTGCTGCCGCTGCTGCTGTTGCTGCCGCCGGTCATCTGCCTCGCAGCACCGTGACCTCGACGAGCCTCGTCACCGTGGCGGCCGAAGCGACGAAGGTCGTCCTTGTCATCGGGCGGACTGCGGTTGCTGTAGCCACCGAGCGCATGGCCTTCGACGGGCAGACGATGCTGCCTCTCCACCACGCCCTCGAGCTCGCGGATATACTCGAGCGCACGCTTCAGGATGGTCGCTTTGCTGTCTTGACCATCTCGACACGCCGGAATGGCTTGGCGCAGATCCTCAAATCCGGTGTTGATCGACTCACGACGTTTTTGCTCTGACAGCAGGTGGGCCACCCTTCTGTTGGCATTGACCGTGTTGGTGCCTGAGGATGCTTGTGAATTGCCAGGAACTGGTGCGGAGGGCGTGACGCCAAGCGACGTGTTGGGTCGAGGTGGTTCCATGCCGACCATCATACCGGCCCTCATCGGCAGCTGGCCCGGCGCTGCGCTGTGACTCCTAGATTCGGGAGGGCTATAGAGTCCGGGACCGTATGGCCGTTGCCCTGGCGGTGGATATCTGTGAGCATTGTGCTCGTCTTCGACCATTCCCGAGCCTGCCCGACGTCGGATGCGCCGCCCGTCATCGGCTACGTCGGCATCGAATGGTCTCCGCCCAGACCGCTCATCTTGCGTGTGCGGATACGGCGGCGCGGGCGCAAAGCCAGGTCCAGAGTCGTGAGGGTACGTGGATATTGCTCCTCGCTCATCACGCCATCTATCTTCCTCTCGTGCACGATCGTGAGCAAAGGCGTCAGAATGAACGTCTAGCCTTGCTTGTTGGGAAGTACCAGATGACCTCCACGGGCCGTCTTCACGCATAGCTACTGGAGGCCCAGGCATACGAGGTCGGTGCGGATCGTCCGAGGGACGTTGCCAGGGTGCTGAGCGAGCATCTTGCCTGTGCGTATAGGCAGCTGGCAGCATGTGAGGACTGTACGGGTCCTTGACACCGGGACGGGCATCCTGCCTGTCGTAAGATCGCCACGCGCCTTCGTCGGAAGCGGGCGAGCCGCGTTCCAAATCGCGATGGCCTTGAACGAAGGGTGGAGGACCGCCGTGAGAGAGTTTGGCGTTTGCAGATGGCCTGTAGGGCTCGTCACCCGGACGTTGGAAACCACCGGGTCGAAGCGGCTCCAACTCGCGTGCTTGAGGCGGGCGCGGCAGAAGCGCAGGGGGAGGGCTCTGTCGATGATCGAGCGCTGAAGGTGGTCTTCGGCCTCGCGCTGCTTCGTCTAGACGTGCAGGCAGTTGACTCGCAACGTCAGCAGGGTGAGAAGATAGTGATGAAATGGGTGGAAGCGTTTTGCGATCGCCTTCGAGGGCTCGATTAGGAAACATCGTGACAACTTTGTGGACTCAAGTCCGGCTAGCTCGAGAGACGGGGCACAGGTGACGGTGGAGGGTGACCTCTTCGAGAACTGGCTGACCGGAGCGAAGGTTCGCGAGACCTCGTAAAGTTTGTGCTATTGGAGGAGTTGCTGTTGGCGAGGTCAGCTCGGGACACGATTGGAAGACCAGGTGGACGTTCGAAGGGCCGATGGTGTCGATGGTAACGAGAATGCAGGCGTCAACAGTTGCAGTAATGTGCTGGGGAGGGTGGCGAGGCTAAGACGGGATGAAGGATGCTCGTCAACCCATCGAATGGCGATGTGGAAGGAGAAGGGAGGCCAAAGAGGGAGAACAGGCTTTACAATGGTCCCAGCAGATTGGTGAGGAGCACACAGAAAGTGCCAAGCGAAGGCGGAAAAGGCCGGTGTCGGTAAACTTCTCAGAGATACAAAGTACAATAGGAAGAATCGGAAGCGGCGAAGCCTTTCGAAGAGGGCGCAGGCTCCAGACAAGATGCCATCCATGCATGAGTGGTGTAGCTAGTCGCTACGCAAAGTGGCACACAGCGTCTATAATTAGCGAGATCATGGGCTGCCCTTTCCATGCGGAACCTGAGGAGTGATGTGCCACGGCACTGCCCAGAAAGGAGGAGGAAAGAAACGGTAATGCAAGAATGCACAGCGAATCAGGCGGGGCTCGCCAAGCAGGAACAATGCAGACACGAGGTACGCACGCAGTCAGCAGTGATCATGCAGCGCTCGTTTCAAAGCGAGACAGAAGAAAAGAAACAGGCAGGAAACATCAATCACGGACTTTCCACGCACCGCGTAGGAGCGACACATGCAAACACCATCCCACCCAGAAAGGCAAACTGGAGCAAGAGTGTCAATGAGGTTAGATCCAAAAAAACACGCAAAAAAAGTCAAGCATTTCCAAGTAGAAGGCGGAGAAGATGCCGCGGCAGAGGCGGAGTATGGCATTTGGGTGTCGTTGATGCACGTCGTCGAATCCAACGAAGGCAATGTGCGGGAATGAGCGGCACGGTCAGGTGAGAGCAGGCAGTGAGACGATGTGTTTCATGCCGCAGCGATGGGACCCGAAAATGCGGTTGAGAGACAGATGCGCTGCAAAGTCGAGTATGCAAAGCGAAGCAGGCCACGAAGCGGAGAGTCGAGCAAGACCCGAAAGAGCCGATCTTACCAGAGCCGGCATTTGACCCAGAAACGTTGACTTTACATTTGCGTTTACGCTTCTTCGCGCTCACTCTGGCATTTGCTTTCTCGGAAAGGTCTCTTTTGTCTCCGATTTTCTCCAGCCTACCAGCCTCATAGATTAATGCAGAGCAACTGATGCTGATGAGGTGCGAAGGCATTCCAAAATCGATCCGAAACGTGAGTTCTGGGGCCATTCGGAGAGACATGACTCTGTACTGTCAATAACGATGGGTGAAGCTGCACGAAATACAGTAGCTGGTTCTGATTACTGTGTCGCGTCTGGGTGAGACCTGCGGATCTCGAAGCGCCTTGCAGCGGAGCAGACGTTTCAACTGCGGACCGAGCATCACGTCTTGATTGATTTCTGCTGAGCCTGTCAGCCCGGCGTCTGCAATGTACCAAACATGAACGGCTGTTTGCACAACCTTCGACGATTAGAAACTTCGAAGGCACTCAGGGTGCGTCGGGGACATCGCAAGACTCGCTCGTTCCTCATCCGTCGCTCCCAACGGGCACCTCAGACTAGTCTTTCGCAGGCAAGGCTTCTTTTCATCCCCCCAACAACGAGCTTCAGAAGCAGCGGAAACCACAATGGATGTGGACAGTCGAACTTCACATTTTCATTCAATTGACGTTCGGAGTCCGACCGAAGCTCCGTTTAGTTGAAAACGTCGAAAATGTACAGGGTACACTGTACGCTGTACTAACATTGCATGCTACTCTGGCCGTCAATCGGTCTTTGTCGATTTTCAGCCACCCCGACGGGACGAGATCCGGGTGCTGTTACTCTTCGAAACAAGAAGTCAAGCTCGCTTCGAGAGTTCTCCCAGGACACGGCTCTTTCTGAAATTACGAACAAAAAGGAAGGGGGAGAAATATTAATAAATAAAGCGACATCAGAGATCTGCCGAATTTGAGATGGGCATGACCAACGATCAACTCTCACATGCTCAAATAATCACTCAGCAGGCGGCCAAGTATCGGCTAACCTGCTCCGTGTTTGCCCCCTTTTTTCTGCAAGTAGACAGGGCTGTACAGTAGCCGATTTCTATATTGGGAAGCTGGCAACTCGAGGTCGACCGTAGCTTCCTGACAGGGCGCCACCTCCTTTTGGCCGTCAAAATGACGCTGTGAGCACAGTCGACCGTCGAGCCCTTCGCCCGTGGCAATCCGTGCTTATGCCGAAGCCCTTCTGCCACCACGGAAGCTGCCAAGCCTGGGTCGTATTCCCACTTACGTACTTCAGAGCCGAGCCATTCAAGCACGGGTCGGGCGGGCAACTTGAGTCGAGCTCGCGTCTGCATGTCCATCTTGCCTGTACCCTAATATTGGGATTCTGTACGAGGTTGATTCTGCAATTTGGAATCAAGCAGGCTGGATCAAACCGGCTCCGAATCTTTTACACCGCTTTGTGGGAACGACGTCCTAGCTGGTTCCTCCTAGACATCATGTGGTTCTTCACCGTTAACACGCCGCAGCTAGTGTGCGCTGAGGTGGGCCGAGTGTTCGCAAGGGGTTGCAGGGCTCATTCTTCCGCCCTGGCAGGGGACTAATTGCCGTCGTCGACATTTGCGCCGAGAGCCAAGTACATTCAAATCCAACTGGGGCCTTCATGTAATCGGAACCGGCTCATGAATCTGACGGAGTTGGAAACACAACGATTTGCGACAGCATCCGCTCTTCCGCTTTACACTACTCCCGTTTCTCACTCCGCCTTGTTCAATGTCGGAGCACTGTCACACTCACTCGACAGATTTGGCGGAGCTGCACTGACACGCCCTTTGTGTTCGACCATTCATGGGGCACCGTTCTTTCTTTTGTTCTTTTCGCCCCGCTGTCTGCGGAATCTGTGACGAGAAAGGTGAACAACCTCCGTTTGCTTCACGGGGTCCGGGGCCCGTGTGCAGTTGTACCACATCAGCACGCTCCATTTTCATCTAGCCGAGGCAGCTGAAAGAACAGCTTCAGTTTTAGTTCGTGCAGCCATCTGATGCTTCGCTGACTCCGTGAACACAAGAGCCGTCAGCAACAAGCTCAAACGCAAAGACGAACCCTCCGAAAACACAATGCTGCCATCATCAGCAAGTCGGAGCGACAGGCGTGGCGATCTTGTCATCCGAAGTTTGCAGATCTGATCCGGGCGATGCTAATTTCCTGCTGCCCAAATGCCGACACAAACAATGTCTTGATTTGATGAATTGCTCGCAGGATCACTGCGAACACGAACCGGGACGAGTCTGCACCCTCTGCGAATTCTCTTTTCTGGATGACTGGCTGGCATCATTTGCATCTTTGACATGAGCATCCACTTTGACCCAAAGGCCGCTAAACTAGCATCACAGAACTGGTTCAACGGGAGCAACAAATTAGAATCGGCACTCCAAAATTGGATCCTGGCGAGCGGATGATGCCGACTATGCAAATTCTATCGTGAGAGGTAGCCACATGTGCGGTAGGCGGCTCTGCGGGAGCACATGCAAGCCTGCTTCTCTGTTAGTCTGTTTGAAATTCGTCTGCGCAGACAACCAGGTATCGCTCAGATTCCCGCCAGCGCGGCGGCTGCTTCTGCCGCATTGGAAATCTCGCAGATTGCAGCATGCGGAATGCATCATGCAAGCCGGCCTTCGAAAGCTCCACTCGTGATGCGAATCTTTCCAAACCTTTATTGGACCGAGCTCGTCCGGGTCGTCATTGACGAAAAGGTGTCCTTTCGAGCCCGCAGCAAGGACCTTCTACGGGGCTTAATTGATAAGACGCGCAGAATTATGCGCTCGCTACCAGTTCCTCCAGGCATAGCTTTTGCAGCTGCCCGACGCACTGGTACCGTTTGGCCCCTGGGCACCGCTGTGGCAGCGTCTTGATTCTGCCCTGACGTGAATCTTGCTGAGTCCGCGAGCACTGAACCGAAGACATGGGAACAGCCAAGCGCTTTTTCCAAAGGGATCCGACTGTCTGTGCTGTGCTGTGCTGTGCTGTGCTGTGCTGTGCTGTGCTGTGCTGTGCTGTGCTGTGCTGTGCTGTGCTGTGCTGTGGGGATTCGTAGGAGGCATCGCAGGGGTGCTGGACACCTGTCGTCCACCAGACTGTCCTGTGATTCATGCAAACCCCGAGCACGGTAGAAGCACCGCCTTTCCCGGTACACACATTGATACCTAAGCACGCGGACCGTCCGCTTCACTCACGCAAAGCTGCAGCTGTGCACGCTGTCCAGATGCAGTCGCAAACGCATCCTTACGGTTCCGTCCCCATCTGCGATCCAGACTCCGCACTCCGTTCGGCAAGGGCACATGAGAAAGAGCAGCCAACCTTTCCCAGACTGTTCTCCCGCCGTGCTAGAGTCTAGAGTTGATCCAGCGATGCTGGTGACTCTCTCTGTCTCTGAGACACGCTGATGTACAGTCCCTACGTACCTGCTTCTGCAAGAGGTTTCAGCCCGAGAAGAATTTCACTAGGGCTGACTTTGAATCTCATGCCCTTCTGCCCTCGAAAAAGGTCCCGGAATGGTGTGCTTTTCGATGCGGGCCATTTGTAGCTCCGATTTTGTCCTGTGAGGAGCAAGCTGTTGGCGCCCCATCTCGTTTCGGATCGGCCCCAGAGCATCTTCGTTTGAAGCTTGAACGTGCATTGCAAACTATTTGACACGTTGCCTCCGTTCACAACCGCGAGATTGGGTAATGCATACTCGCGATTATAGTACTTTTATCTGCCCGTCTCTCTCTTCCTCAGTTCTTGAGTGCTAACGTGTCTCGCGTTCGGCCACCTCCGTTAGCTTCGGAGAGAATGACTCATCCTGTACCTGCATCCTGCTCGCAATTCTCTACCAAAATGGGACGAATCTGAAATGCGATGCAGGCTTACTGTTCGGAACAGCGAGACGGGAAAATCTCAATGTCGGCAACACTGATCAACTCTGGCGTCGCAACGCTTCCATTGCTTTCATGTTCTGCGCAACGCCCTGTCGATGAAAGCTCAAAGATTGTTAGACGCTCGGGATTCCCCCAACCAACATCACGTAACGCTACTCGTACTGCGGTACTACTGTACACTGCGCCGTACCGATCAGTAACAGCGTTCGCTTACATGGATTCCCGAGCAGGTCCGCAAAGGGACCGTGTTTTCCGGGTGTGCAATGGAAGCTCAGTATCTTATATTCATTAATAATAAGTCTCACTGCCTTGAATTACTTCCCCTTCGGCAATAGGCGTTCACCAGCTGGATTGATCCGACGGAAGCATCGCGAGTCTGCAAGGACCCCGTGGCGTCTTCAACCGACCTCTGCTGCCAGCATTTCCCGTGATCACGACAGAAGCCTGAATCAGGGCGATTAGATCAGACCGTAGAGTTCACACGCGACCAGTGACTATGATGCCGGCCAGCGTCTTAGAGTAGCTAAGAAGTTCGTTCCGATCGGACGCATTAGAATCATCCATGGAGACAGGCGTTATCTTTTTTTTTTTTTTTTTTTTTTTTTTTTTTTTTTGGCTCTCACCGCCTTGCACACAGGCTCGCCTGCGTAAGCGAAGCGGCACGGGTTGGCATGAAACTGGCTCGGCGTGCTCCGGCACGTCGGGTTGCACAGGAGGACCATGGTGGCTTCACGTGTGTAGCACGCATCGCCGACGCAGGCGAGGTTCCGGCACGAACCAATCAGTCCACCGTTGGAGCTAGATTAGGGCCGTGTTCAGCCCACCCAGCCGCCAAGGAGTCTTGGCTTGGCTTGCTTTTTTGGGTCGAAACAAAAGGAGCTCGGCTGGAGGGTGGATCCCCGTCCCGCGTGTAGGTGCGCCACCGCAACTAGGTCCGGCCTCCGGTGCCGATCGCCTCCCCTGACAGACGACCCCACCTAACCTGAGCAATTGCACAAGGTTGGTCATACACGGTCTCATGCCCTCGACGGTGGAAATTTCAATTTGTCATGCCTGTCTATCGGACGTTCCCACGTCGGAAGGGCGGTGCTCGGAAGAGCAACAGTCGCGCGCAGCATAACCCGAGCCCGTCGCCACCACGGTGACTTGTATGAGCTACAGGATGTAGCATAGCTCGCTTACGCCGGGAAAAGCGGGCCGGGACATTAGCCGAATCTGCGTGCGTTTCCCGCTGCAAGCCAAGTTGATCTGACTCCCAGATCTTTACCAGCTGAAGCTTTGAGACTGTTTCTTTTTTTAGGGCACGGGTCTGGCACCCTTAGCGCGCACAGTCCACTGGACACAAGCTTTGACCGAGCCCTCGGTTCGATCTTGGCACAGTACCATCGCGCTGGTTGGCGGTGCCTGAGATTGTGCTGCAGGACGAGACTGATGTGCTTTCAAAGAGCTTGAGCTGAATCAACGTTTGGGTAAGTTCGGACCCGCAAAGAAAGTCGTCGGATCGATCACTCTCGGCCGCGTATCGTTTTAGACGTATGTGTTCTGCTGCCGACCTTACAGCTTGTGTTTTTGTGTCTTAAAACCGCGCGTTAACATTTGTCTTTTTGGTGAAAGGAGCTGCCCCCCCCTGAGCTGCAATAGTGGATAATCCTGTTGTTGAGGTTTCTTCCATCTCGAATACAAGCGACGTACGTCTAAACACTCGGTAGCCCGTCATTTCAGAATTTGTATTGAATTGCTCGATCTTGAAATCGGCGATGCGACGCTTTGCGGCAGCAGCAGCAGCAGCAGCAGCAGCAGCAGGGCAGCCCGTCGAGGCTGTGCCTGTCGATGTGTGTTGGTCTCTCGTCGCGGATCAACGGTGGCTTTCCTGGCTGAGGAGTCAGACTCCACCTGGACGACGATGCAGCAGCTCGCACGCAGTCACGACAAAACACCGCGCACGTCCTCGCGCTCTTCCGAGTTTGTTATCATTCTCAATCGACATCTCCACTTCCAAGTCTTTCACCCCCATCCACGCCCCTCACCCGTCACTCGTATCTGATACTGCAAAATGGTGAGCTCGCTAGACCGACTAGACCGACCGAACTCGGTTGACGGTCGCTGCAAGTTGTAGGCTTGCAAGTCTGGAGTCATGCTGACCATCGGAGATCCCTTGTCCCTGTTCTTTTTCCAATGATTCTTGGCCACCCTCGGCCTGCGAAACGCCTGTTCGTGTCTGCTCGACATCTTCGCAAACGCTTCGAACTCGCCGCGACTTCGACACGGTCCACAGTCCTCCGGTGTCAAAGTCTCCCAAGAGTGTCTGGACAAGTTCCAGGAGCTCAAGCTCGGCAAAAAGATCAAGTACATCATCTACAGCCTCAACGACAAGAACACCGAGATCATCGTCCAAAACACCTCGACTTCCGCCTCGTATGACGACTTCCTTGCCGAGCTGCCTCCTACCGAGTGTCGATACGCCATTTACGACTTCGAATACGAAAAGGGCGATGCGGGCAAACGCAACAAGATCTGCTTCTTCTCTTGGTCGCCCGATGACGCAAGGATCAAGCCCAAGATGGTCTTCGCTTCCTCCAAAGACGCTCTCCGAAAGGCGCTCGTCGGCATCTCGGCAGAGATCCAGGGCACCGACTTTTCCGAAGTCAGCTACGACACCGTCCTCGACAAAGTCAGCCGATCCACTTTCTAGAGCGCCCGCATCCTCGCAACCGGTTGGCCCTACCATGTCACTTTCAGGCTCAGCCAATCCGCTACCAGGCATACAGACACCCACGAAATCTCAAACTCATGTCGCAGCTGCCCAAAAGGCGTCAAAGGCTCTCGTGATATCACGCGCGAGCTCTTCAGTTGCGTCTTCGTAATGCTCCGATGTGTGCCTTTACACGTGGGATTTGTTACCGTAGCGAGTACGAAAGCAAAAGTACAAGTGAAGGGTATCGTTGGCAAGACGCAGTCACCCGTAATTCAAGTGTCGGTGGATCTGGATCTGCGCGCATGCCCAACAGTCAGGCTCTCATTTGAGTCCTTCGCGAATCGTTGCTGATCGTAGCTTGCTTGCCAGAAACGCTAGTCGGTCCTGGTATCGCTTCACTACGGCAGCTCTCTGCGTGTAGATGCTGGTCAGTTCGGCATGCAAGGCCGCCACGTCCTCTGAGACCGAAGCCTCAACTGAGATGTAATTGTTAGAGCCCTTACCAGTGTCGGCTGAGCGGGGCATGCGGTACGACGAAGGTGGCGGTGAGCGTTGATGACGCGCCCCTTTACCGTGCCGATCCGCATCATCAAGACCCGTGGCGCATGCCGAGGGATTGGCTGCTCGTACCCTTTCCACCACGTTTGACACTGAGGGCGCATCCAGCGAGGTCTGCTTTGCCAAGAGCGCGTCTTCGAGTGCCGCAAATGTTTCCAACATTCGATTGCCCTCGGTCTGGACCACGCCAATTTCTGCTCGGATCTCCTGCGTGGTCTTGTCGACATACTCGGCGCCAAACATAGTTGTGGGAGCGATCTCTGCCCGCAGAGACGTCGGCGACCTGTCACGAGCGGCGACACCCGACTCTGAGAGGTCAGTGCTGCCGGCATCGTAGATGGACAGGGCGCGCAGCGAACGCGCGGTTCGTTGGGCTGAAAACGTGTCCTCCAGTTCGCGAGTTGCATATTCGGCCTGTTCGCGTCGTGCGTGGCTCCCTGCTCTGAGACGGCCCAAAGTAGACATGCGTGACGACGATCTTGCTGCGGACGAGTGCTGTGTGCGGAACGACAGGGCGCGACGTGAGTTCCCATCCCCGCTCGAAAGCTGCGAGGACGCTCCTTCAGAATCGCGTAAGGAGGGAGCAGCTCGGTCTTGGCACGAATGAGAGTCTTGGCTGGTCTGAGGGTGCATGGCGGTGGAGCTTGAAGAATTGCCCCTGAAGAAAGTTGTGACATTCTGGAAACTCGACGACTTTGCACTGCGGTCGGTGCGTATGGAGCTGGCGTGGTGACCGAGGGAGGACTTGGAGCGCTCGGCGTCGGCACTGAGCGGATCGGCAGACAGGAAGACTGTGCCGCCCGGGATGCGATCAGCGGCAGCGGCGTTACGAGACTGCTCCTGGTTCGACAAACCGTAACCCGTTCGTCTGCTGTCTGTCGGTATGGCCAAAGCTTGTTTGTCGGTCATCATCATCTTGTCAAAAACGGCCTGACGCAGGGTACGATATTCGTCCTCGGAAAGCAGGCCATCTGCGTTGGCCACTGCCAGCTCGTTGAGTCTTTGAGCGAGTTCTGACGAAGTCATGATAGAGATGTCGGCATTGGCAACGCTGTGGTTGAGATCTCGGTCGCTAGAGGGCGGAGGGATAGGAGGGGTGGCGTATGAGGTCGCTCCGTTGCGCGACTGAGTCGTGACTCCTCGCAGATTGGCACGGTCCTTCGAGGCTTTCGCGGGATGCTCTGACTGAGCGGAAGTACTAGATGTCGACTGCAGCGAAGCCCTTCCGCTAGAGCTGGACAGCTTTCTCACGAGACCGCGAGACACTGTTTGTGCACCGCCATCGTGTCTCGAAGGATGCCTGTAGCTCGATGGTGGATGAGCTGGAGCACGTGTTGCCGATGTGCTCCCGTGTGGAAAATGCTCGTTGGGATTGCTCTTCTCAGCACTAGCTCGTGCGGATGGCGAGGACCTTGGAGACGAGCTCGAGAACTTGGAACACCCTTGGCTGCTGGAAGTATTGAGGTTGATGATTGCCCTATAATCGGTAGGAGCGTCGCCGATGCCGCCGCCTGTAGTGCCAAAGGACGAGTAGGATTGGCGGTAATGCAAGCCGTTTGCGGAGGTCGAAGTCGTTGCCGACTTTGAGTTGTAAGCAGCATCTTTAGGCTCGTGTTGCCTGTTGATGTCGACGCGCCTACCAAAATTAGACAAGATGGCTTTCATGGTTGCAGTGAAGTTGTGAAGCCGAGAGAAAGCGTGTTTCGATTGCTGCCTCGGGCGACAGCAGGCTCGATACCGATGCAGAAACCGAGGTAAGCACTAAGGATGTCTCTGTGAAGTTGGAATGCTGTAGCACTGTCGGAGGGAGGAGCAGACAAAGTGGCACATCGCGGCGTCCATCAGGAAACCGACACGGTACGCTGGAGTGATGCCGGTGGTGTGAAGGTGGCGCTGATGTCGGCGTCAACGCCAGAGAAGCTCGTATCAGCGCGTTTGCCGACAGCGACGCAATTTGGGCTGCCGTGCGCGACGATGCGGATGTAGTGAACTTTGTCGTGGCCAATGCCGTTGCCGGGAGGTGATGTTGGTCGCCACTGCGATCGTTTTGGAGGCAATCGAACGGTTGGGAGAGAGCTGCAGCTGGCGCACAATTGTAGTCTAAAGATGCAGTCCAAGTTCCTTGAATGAGACCCTTGTTGGCGCACAGCATGTGGATGACATGCAGTCAAGCGCATCTTTTCCCACGCGTCCTCACAAAGTCGGTTGTCAGACCGAAAATCGTTCCGTGACCCCGGAACACCGCCTCAACCTGGAGCTCCAATTTCATCAGAAGCCAGCCAGGACTGCGTACGCATCACACCGGTTCGTCGGATCGACCAAGCGCCGACGGGCGAATGGGCAGCCTCTGACGATTTGTACCCTGTATGACGTGGGCGGTCGCTAGAAGTTTGCCGTTCTCAGGCTGTGGTCGTTTCTCTGCAAGGCACACATTGCAATGTAGCGTGTGGGTTGAGATGAGCCGTGTGAATTACGCAGCTCGCGAAGCGGTCGTGAGGGCACATTGGGTCTAACAAACACACATGAAAAAGTTGGAGAGCCACGGTCAGGTGTTGGTCTCGAGGGTCTGACGCGTGAGACCGATGCGAACCCTTGTTTTCTCGGCAACTTGGTGATGATCTTCTGAGATTTTGACTGCACGCAGCAGCTGATGGGATCTGAAAAAGCAACACATTAGGCCGCAGCCCGGAAGGCGGAGCCATGGGCTGGCCACTCAAAGTGGAGACTGTGGCATCCACCCACACTGCCCGTCGAGCATATACATGCAACACCACCCGAAATTCCTCACCACATACGAGAGCTCGTTCGTAACCGCGATTATCAGCGCTCAAGCCGACTCCCGCAGAATCCGTCCCTCCCGTGCAACTCAACGTGCCGGTAGTCCCGAAAGACACAATTGCGATTCCCTCGAGTCAGCTTTGCAATCCTCCGTTGCAAGTCGGCATTACCGAACCTTGCGAACAGTCTAGGCTGGCGAGCTGCGCGCAGCACACTGATGGCGTACAAACGATCCTCTGTTCTTGTCGGCCTGCCCGATCAGGATCGAGGCTGGGAGGAGGTCCAGGCAAAGACATTCACAAAATGGTAAGACGAGCTAACAGAGCTTTGATCCGCTGATGTTTGGTGATCTCCGAATCTCGGCCGCTGACACAAGCTCGCTCCTTCGGCACCTACCAACAGGCTCAACACCAAGCTCGAGGCTAGGCAGATTGCCCCAATGCGATCGCTCGCCACAGATCTTTCCGATGGTGTCAAGCTCGTACAGCTTATGGAGATCATGGGAGACACCTCGCTCGGCCGCTTCTACATGAATCCGCGCATGCGTGTACAGAAGGCCGAGAACGTCAACCTCGCCCTGGAGTTCATCAAGAGCCGAGGTGTCGTGCTCACCAACGTCGGCCCCGAGGACATCGTCGACGGCAATCTCAAGCTCATCCTTGGCATGATCTGGACGCTGATTCTGCGTTTCACCATTGCCGACATCAGCGAGGAGGGAGTCACGGCCAAGGAGGGTCTCCTCTTGTGGTGTCAGAGAAAGACAGCTCCTTACCAGGAGGTCGAAGTCACCAATTTTACCACCTCTTTCAAGGACGGCCTTGCACTTTGCGCTTTGATTCATCGACACCGCCCGGACTTGCTGAATTTTGACGCTCTGCCCAAGAACGATCCTCATGCCTGCACTCGTACTGCGTTTCAAGTCGCTGAGGAGCATCTCGGCATCCCACAGCTGCTCGATGTCGAGGATCTCTGCGATCGACCCAAACCGGACGAGCGCAGTGTGATGACCTACGTCGCACAGTACTTCCACGCTTTCAGCTCCATGGAGCAGGCCGAGGTGGTAAGCCGTCGCGTGGCTACTTTCGCCGACGTCATGCACGGCGCCTGGGTCATGCAACAAGATTACGAGCGGAGGGCCCGTCAGCTCGTCGAGTCAATGTCCGATCTTCAGAATGGATGGGTGGCGGCCACATTTGCAGGCACCTACGCCGACGCTCGCTCGCAGCTGACGCAGTTCAACGAGTACAAGATCGGCGTCAAGCGCGAGCTGGTGCGCGAAAGGACGGACCTGGCAGCGCTTCTCGGCAACATCCAAACAAAGCTCAAGACCTACCATCTTCCCGAATGGCTCCCGCAGCAGGGCCTCCGGCAGGCTGAACTTGACGCAGCGTGGGCCACGCTAGCGCTAGCGGAAGCGCACCGCAGTCGCTCCATCAATGCCGAGATCCGCAACGCCAAGGAAAGCCTGAGAGTCAAGTTCGCACAAGCTGCCAACGAGTTTGAGCGCCAGCTGCGCGAAGTAGCCGGCGGCATCGTCACCCTCGAGGGCGACTTGGAAGCCCAGCTGGATGTGGTCAAGCATCTTCTGGCGCAACTCGACCCCATCAAAGAGCGGCTTACGCTCATCACGACGCTCGAGCAGCAATGCACCGACGCCAAGGTGGAAGAGAACGACCACACCATCTTTACACTCAGCGATCTTGCTTTCGAGTGGGAGCTCGTCCGGGCGAGCGTCTCGAAGAAGCTGGCCTTCATCGAGAACCAGATCGTCTCGCGACAGCACACCAACCTCACACCTGCCCAGCTCGAAGAGTTTGAGTCCACATTCCGCTACTTTGACAAGGACGCCTCCAACACGCTCACCGTTCCCGAACTTGGCGCAGCACTTGCGAGTCTGGGCATCATCTACACCGAGGACGACATAGACCAGATCCACTTGCAGCTGTGCGAGACGTTCGGTGCCGTCTCGTACGATGCCTTCCTCACCTTCCTTCGCGAGATCACCGAGGACACCACCTCACCCGATCAGCTGCTCGAGGCGTTCCAGGGCCTGGCTGGCGACAAGCCCTACGTCACGGAGCTCGATCTGCGCCTCGCCTTGCTACCGCAAGGATCCATCGACTACCTCAAAGCTGCGATGCCGCAGGTGCGCGTCGATGGTGTCGAGGATGCTGTCTACGACTATGAAAGCTACTTGACCGGACTGTTCGGCGTTGCACAGCCGTAACAAATTCTTCATACTTTATGGCCTGCCGCTCCCTTGCTGTACAATAAACGTGACCTCTGCCATCCCTCGTATAAGCAAGCGCAATGGGTGCTTCTGACTAATTCAGTCGAGCGAGCTGAACACATGAGTCGAACGTTGCGATTTATGCCGTCCGACCACCGTTGTACTGAGGTTTCTCGCGCTGATCGGCAGCAAGTAATGACGGCAGATGAGGATTGAGCCAGCTTGCGCACCAGTCACGCGAGGGTCGCGATTTCTTCCACCGGCGCAATTGTGCACGGCCTTTATCGGCGTTTCCGTGTTGCAAGGCTCTTCCGAAGCTTTTTTTTTGGTCTGCCAGACTGACACCGTTGTCAAGCCTCTTTTCCGAGGCTCACCATCACAACCGCGGTCGCTTTCTCTGTCTACCTCGCTCGTGAATCATATCGATCGTGGCACATCTGCCTCGGCGCTGGCTCCAACACGAGGCCTAAGCAACCAGCGGCACGTGCGCTCGGCTCGGTTCTGGCCATCTCAGTCCGGGCTCCGACGACCCAATGAACAGGACGGGAGGAGCATCCGCTGGCTTGGCGAACGAGCACCCGACACGGACGCAGGCGAGGACACTACATTGCTCCATCCCTTCTGTGCTCGAAGGCAGCGAAGGCAACTTGACCGATGTGGGCGCAGCGGAGACCGGCCCACCTTTCGCCTCGGCGCTCGCAGCCGGTGCTCTGTCTGGTCTCACCGTCGACCTGCTCTTCTTCCCAATAGATACCATCAAGACGCGTCTGCAATCTGCACAGGGTTTTTGGGCAGCAGGTGGATTCTCCGGCGTCTACCGTGGACTCGCCTCAACAGCCGTCGGCTCGGCTCCTGGCGCCGCCGTCTTCTTTACCACGTATGAGTCGATGAAGCCTGCACTCGTGCGGTGGGCGCCAGGTGTTTTTGGTGGCGAAGGCACCTTGGGTCCTGCTGGAGTGCACATGGCTGCTGCCTCGATCGCTGAAGTTGCCGCCTGCCTCATCCGCGTGCCAACCGAGGTGATCAAGTCTCGTCAGCAGACCATGGCATACGGTAAGGGTACCACAACTTTTCAGGCATTCACAAAGGTCTTTCAAGAGGCAGGTCTGCGCGGCTATTATCGAGGTTTCGGCAGTACGGTCGGCCGTGAGATCCCATTCACTTGCATCCAATTCCCCCTGTACGAGAAACTCAAGCTCGACATGGCTCGATCCAGGCTTCGGTCCCAGGGCATTCCGATCGACACGATTGCCAACGACGGTACTCTGACGTCTGTATCGGATCTCGAGCTGGTCCGCAACCTGCCGACTTGGCAAGCTGGTCTTGCGGGAAGCATTGCAGGCGCAATCGCCGCCGGCCTTACTACGCCGCTGGATGTGGTGAAGACCCGCATCATGCTGCACACCAAGCAAGCAGCTGCCACAGGTACGAAATCAGCATCCGGCTCCTCGGCTGCTGCTGCTGCTACGATGTTCGAGACGCTCCCGCGCGGTGTCAACACAAACATAATTCCGACATTGTTGCATATTGGGCGTACAGAGGGTATAAAGACGCTCTTCAGCGGCTTCCTTCCGCGCACAATGTGGATCGGTTTGGGCGGTGCCGTCTTCCTAGGCACCTTTGACGCCGGTATTAAGACGCTTTCTTGAGCCCAGGAGGCATTGCAAACGCGTCGCGAACATCAACTGTTTACACAAGGTACATAGACTGATGCACACATTCTGTAATCATAGTGACATATTCAATTCGCGCAAAAGTTTTCAAGACGTCTCCTCTGCACTTGATTCTCCAGCAGCTACATCAGCGAAGGCTGACATTGATGATGCGCACATCCTGTCGTGGCTTGTCGTTGCTATCCACTTTGACCTCTTCGATGCGCTTCACCACGTCGACGCCTCCATCCACCTTGCCGAAGACGGTATGCTTACGGTCCAGCCACGGCGTCGGAACCGTGGTGATGAAGAACTGGCTTCCATTCGTGTTTGGTCCTGCATTGGCCATGCTTAGCGTGAAAGGCTTCGAGTGATTGAGGCTCGGGTGAAACTCGTCTTCAAAGTTGCCGCCCCACAAGCTCTCGCCACCTGTTCCATCGCCGAGAGGGTCGCCGGTCTGCAACATAAACTTTTTGATGATGCGGTGAAAGATGACGTTGTCGTAGTACCCTTTCTTGGCAAGCCCGACGAAGTTCTTGCACGTCTTGGGCACCAGTTCATTAAAGAGCGTCAGGTGGATATCGCCGTGGGTGGTGTGTACTGTAGCCGAAGTGTGTTTCGATCCGGCACCTGACGAATTCTTGTCTCCGGTTGCGGCACTGGAGCGGCCGCGACCATTGCCAATCAGGGCTGTGGCCGAGGCGATAGTCTGCTCTTCGCGGGTCGGACGTTCGTTAAAGACATCGCGGTTCTCGCTAGCACCGCTGCCCGATGCTCCGTCTGTGGAAGGTGCACTCATCGCATCCGGGTCGACTCTTGCGAACATGTAGAACCGCGCGCGTCCGTGGGCAGTGGCGAACAACGTTGGGTCCACCAGGCCCTGCTTTGCAAGCAGAGGATTCTCGGAGGCAGCCGCTGCGAGGGAGCTCACCTTTTTGTCCGGTGCGCCTTGGAACAGGGCAAGATGCATGAAGCGAACGTTCTCGTCCTTTCCGAGCAGACGGACGCAGCGATCAGTTACCAAGTTGACGAATTTGATCCCTTGGAGGGATGCATAGATGATGAAATGTCCCGACTCGTCGAACAACACATTCCACAGCGCAGCAGAAGAGGCGTTGGCAAGTCCTGAGAGCGGGCCTGAGGCGCTTGAGGCCGTGATCTCTCGCTCCAATGCGATCCTGCGTCCAAAGTCCATCTGATCCACCTTGAAATCGACTCGAGGCTGCGGGGCATCGACGGCCATGTTTGTTGCCTCCTGCTCACCGAGCGGCGTGCCAGGAGCATCCTCTGGCGGCGGCAAAGCTTGAAGAGCTTGGACAGCTTCGAGGCTCTCGTCGTACCGCCGAACGATCTTTGCCGAGCGGAAGTCGAAGATACGGATTTGACGATCCAAGATGGAAAAAACGGCAAACTTCTCGCCATCTCTCGAGAATGTAAGGGTGGTCGGAACCGTTTTGGTCTTCTTGAACTCGAAAAGATCCGTTGCCGACTTGAACTCGAAAATGCCAGCGATTTTGGACGACGAAGGGATGGAGAAAGGCTCTTCCGGAGTCCAATACTCGACAAAGCCAGTGACGTCGCATGAAACAACAACGTTGTGATGCGCGTTGAAGGAAAGGATGTGGACGGGAGCACGGTGCACCTTGGACACTGTAAGGATTGGTTGATGGGTTGTGCTGGTAGAGCCGAAGGGTGTCGTTGAAGAGGCGGGGTTGTCCTGCTTCGAGTCGTCTGCGCCGTTATTGTTAGTCTGGGACGGAGCGCTTCTGCCATCGTAGATGCGAATCTGGCTCGAGCTTTCGTCTGTTATCGCGAGCAGTGTACGCGCATTGCCTGGACGATGAACCCACGCCAAGGTCCGTGCCTTGTAAGGCAATTTGATCATGTTGATCAGATCGAAGTTGTCCACATCAAATACTTTGACGTTGGCCTCAGCGTCGAGTGTTGCGTAGGATGCACCATCGGCCGAACAGCTCCAGGCGATGATGGGAGCAAGATGAGCACGGTATTGCTTGACGAATTCCACGACAGAGGACCCGCTGAAGAGCGTAGACGCTGACGAAACGACGTTGCTGGGTCTGGATGACGTTGAAGCCGCAGTAGCCGAAGGGGCAAGCGAGGACTTTTTCCAGAACTTGACCCATCCGTCGACGCTGGTGGTGATGACAAAGTTGGAGCGCGGAGTAACAGTGACCGAGTTGACCGTATCCCGATGCATCAGCGACTTGAAGTAGCGATCAGAGGACGGCAACGCCGCGAGATAAGTTGCCTCGTGTGCAAGAGTGGTTGCCCTTCTCTTCTTGTGTGCCGGTTGCAAGGTGTCTGGGCCGGGATCGTTGACCCTTTTGGTTGTGAGACCATCGAGAGAGGCAGAGGCTGGTTCTGCAGTAGGAGGTGGCGGTGGTCCAACATCTTCATCGTCGTCACTCGTACCTTCAGCGCCTATTGGTGGCGCGAGCTGAGGACCTAGAGTGTCTTCTCCTGCGGAATCAGAGTCCAAATCGTCCGTGTCGAAGGACTGTGATCGCCGCCTTTTCTGGGTCGGTGGCTGGCGCGAGCTAGATGGCTCTTGCCCTGGCATATATGGACCAGGCGTGGCAGAATTCGAAGACGCTCCAGAGCCTGACGCATCCGGAGATGCTGCTGCGGACATGGTCAGGGTGTGGTCAAATGCGGAGGATGATGACGGGGTGCAAGATGAGAGGCAAGGTGGAGAGTAAGAACGACTTTCCTTGGCCTCCACGTCCGAGGTCCGGATGCTCGAAAAGAATGCCAATTGTTAGAGCTACGTTTGTGCCACCCCCAAGTCAGATTCTACTTTCGCCATCAATGCTGAGACTGTCTACAACAGTAACAACATATACGGAACAACATATACGGACGACAGCTGATCCTTGTTGAGCCCAGCAATGGGGGTTAAGGGGGCCGAGGCTCGAAGAGGTGCGACGCAGACCATCAGTTCAGTGAGCTATCATCGAAAGCGTGAATTATGCGACCTCATTTTTGCCACGGCTTTATGCGCTTCACAGATTTGCAGCTGTCAGCCCAAAGACCAGGCACGTACACCTCATATCACACCAGCAGAGGTGTCAGCCTTGTGTACGCACGCAAAGAGGCCATGTAAGAAATGCGACAACGACTCTTTTCTTAATTCTGATACAGGATGCAATGCTACGAGACGGACAAGGGCGGGACAGCAAGATAAAGGGCTTTCTAGCAGGTATTTAGTAAGGAACGAGACCGGCGAGCTTCTTGATCTGCTCGGTGACGATGGGCTTCTCGATCGGTTCATCTCGCTCGAGCGGACATACTTCGGTCGACTCGCGCTTGCCATCCTTCTTGGCCTTGCCTTGCCCGAACATGTTGCAATTGGGCCAGTGCGTGGTTCCTTCGAAGCGATGGAATAGCGCCTGCTTCTTCTCCAGGTCTTCGGCAGAGCACTGCGATGCAGGTGCAAAGCACGTGTAGATGACGGTGCGAATCTCGTTGCCCATGGGGAACGCAGCGTGGTGCATGGTCCTCGAATCCCACAGAATGAGATCGCCAGGCTTGGCCTCTACCTTGTACTGCGTGCAGCCGCGATCTTCAAACCACTTGACCTGCTCCTCGTTGAAGAGGTAGAAGTCGCTGTGGACGTGGGGCGACGAAAAGCGCTTCTCCTTGGGCAGCTGCTCGAAGAACTCCTCGAAAAGGGGCGCAGATCCCTTCATGACGATCAGACCGCCGTCCTGAGGTCCAGAGTTGTACAGGTTGAGGATGCCTTGCACACAGGCCAGGCCAACTCGATCCGGGCTCTGGTCGCAGTGAGGCCATGGCTGGAAGGTGAGATCCTTGCGTCGTGGAAGACCAATGTTGAACGAGTCGAAGCTGACCAACAGCTCGTCTGTGCCGTACAGTTTGGCGAAGGGGTCCATGACGCCAGGCTCGCAGCGCGCTTCCCACATGAATCGCTCGTGAGGCGCACAGTAGTTGAGGAACATCGACTTGAAGCTGACAGGCAAGTGTTCAGCCGTCCAGGTAGACTCGTCCTCAAGATCCAGACCAAGGTTGAAGCCCGTGATCCAGTTGAGCAACTTGCCTCGGTAGTAGTCGGCCTTCTCGGCAGACAAGACATTGGGAAGCACGACAAAGCCATCGCGGAAGAAGTCGTCGCGCCAGTCGCCATAGACGGTCTTGGTGGGCTTGATGATGCTTTCAGAGTGCACCTTGGGCAAAGCCGCCTTGAAAGCTGACTTTGGTGCCTCTGGGACCACGACGTTGGGAGTAGTAGCAGTCGGAGCCATCTTGAATGTTGTTGCGAGGGTTGTGCTGGGTATTGAGAGATTGTAGGACTGAGTGCTTGTCACGAGATATCGTCGGAGTGCCTGGCATGTCTTTATACCTCGCATCGTCCTGAACCTTGTGGCTCACCCGGTCTGGCGCAATGCTCCTCGACGATTTGGGACGGGCTGCCTTTACGCTCTCACTGTGCTGGTGGAGTGAATCAGCTGTCTCCGCCGCCATGGTGGAGCAGCAAAGGTCTATATTCTTCCTCGTGCAATCCCAGCAAATGGATGCGGGGCCTAGTTGGGATTCATGGGCGAGAGACGCCACCGCAATGCGTGTATCGCTGAACGGTGCATGATGCATGTAGGCTCCACCACAACAAAACAGGGCTCGTTTGACGGTAACAAATGCAATTAGGACGGTGCTGACTCCACCGAAATTCGCTGCTTGCTAGCCCCCCGCAAAAAACAACGCCGGTGGAGCCGACCCCTGCTCGACCACGACCCTCGCCCGAGTCCATGCGGGGTCCTCGAACAGCATATGGCACTGTAAAGGCGCTTCACGGGTGGAGCCGATTCCATGTCAGCCGACAATCCGCCTCCAGCCGCAAAGCGAGCTCCTTTCCTCATCGAAAGAGTGGACCCTGAGCTCATTGACCACCCGACGAGACCAACATCGATCCTTCTAGCGGCTGAGGCAGAAGCTTCAATATAAACAAGACTCCGGTCGTCAGCGCCTTGACAAGCTACCACTTCTACGACGGAATCTTCTTCCTTTCGGCAGAATCAGTTCTCACCTGGCCAACATACGCACATCTTCATTGCTGTCCATCAGCGGGAGGCGAACCGGAATCGCCTCGAGGTCCCTGCCGAAATTTGCGAGCTACAGCGTCTCATCTGCACTCTTGTTCCTTCACCGAGGACCAGCTAGAATGCCGCCTCCGGTTCAGACATACTACAAGCCGATTCAGGCTCCCAAGATTGGCGAAAATGGCTATGCTGGTTTCAATCCAGGCAAGGTCGAAAGGCTTCCGAAGGGATGGAAGATGTACGAAGACTCTCGACCGCTGCCTTGCGACATCATCGTAGAGCACGACGTCGGGGTTCAAGTCCGCGACGGTTGCACCCTGTACTGTGACGTATACCGTCCCGCCACCACAGAGTCGATTCAGAACGAGGCCGATCGCGTACCGGCCATCCTTGCATGGAGTCCCTACGGAAAGAAGTACAGCGGGATTGTCTCGATGAAGCCCATGCCTTTCGGTCTTGGCGTCCCAAAAGGAGCGATCAGCGGTCTCGAAAAGTTCGAAGGACCCGATCCGGCCGAGTACTGTTCTCGTGGCTATGCCGTGGTCAACGTCGACTCGAGAGGCGGCGGAGATTCCGAAGGCTACATCTGCATCATGGGCAAACAAGAGGGCGAGGATGGATACGATGTCATCGAAGAGATCGCCAAGAAGCCGTGGTGCAGCGGCAGCGTGGCACTCGCTGGCAACAGCCATCTCGCCATCTGCCAATGGTTCATCGCGGCGGAACAGCCTCCTTCGCTCAAGTGCATCGCGCCGTGGGAGGCCTGCTCCGATCTCTTCCGCGAACAATTCGTCCGAGGCGGGATCTGGGACTATGGCTTGTTCGGCTTCATCGAGAAGACCACGCACCGAAGTCGCTACGGCCTGGAAAATTTCCCAGAGATGTATCGCCGCAACCCTCTCTCCAACCCGTATTGGGAGGACAAGCGCGCGGACTTTTCCAAAATCAAGATCCCAGCCTACATTACCAGCTCCTACTCGGCGCTCGTGCATACGGTCGGAAGCGTTCGAGGATTCTTGGAGCTGCCCACCGATCAGAAGTGGCTTCGATGGGATCCCTACCAAGAATGGTACGATCTTTGGGCTGTGCAAGAGTCGATCGACGATCTTGCCAACTTCTTTGACCGATTCCTGAAAGGAGTCGACAATGGCTGGGAGAGGGAGACGCCCAAGGTGCGCTTGTCGCTGCTCAAGTACGGCGAAGGCGTCGAACCAATCCACTACATCGATGCCACCGACTACCCCTTGCCCAATACGGACTACCGCAAGCTCTACCTGCAAGATGACAAGACGCTCTCAACATCAGCGCCGCAAACCAGAGGCGTCGTCAGCTACGACTCGGAAAGCAGCAAGGACTTTGCCGGCTTCACTTATACCTTCGACAAGGATCAGGCGCTCGCCGGTCTCGTGCGTGCCAACCTGTATCTGTCATGCGACGACATGGACGACATGGAAGTGTACGTCATCATCCGAAAGCTGGACAAGGATGGCAAGGAGATGCTCAACCTGAATCTGCCTTGGTCGTCCGTACCAGTCAACTCCTTCAAAGAGATGTCTCCGCGCGAGATGTCCAACTTGACCGTCTACCTCGGGCCGGTCGGAATGCTCAAGGCATCGCATCGGAGCATCGACGAGAGCCGAAGCATGCACGAGCTCTACCCGTTCCATCCTCACGATCGCGAAGACAAGATTCAACCGGGCACAGTCGTCGAAGTTCCCATCTCAATTTGGCCAATGGGTATCCAGTTCGAAAAAGGCGAGTCTCTGAGAGTGCAGGTCTCTGGGCAAAAGGTCAGGATCCAAGAGTTCGCCCAGGACGGCGACAAGGGCATCAACAGAGGCAAGCACCATATCCACCTGTCTAGTGAGCACCCGAGCCACATCATCTTGCCCTTCATTTAGAGTAGTGTCGTGCGTTGCAATCCAACTCGTCCGTGTTAACACCACTCTGCTGCCTGCCTCGACGCCCTCATTGGCACGCTCTGATTGATCCTGAGGTCAGTGCCAGCAGCATCGAGCTGGCGGTGCAAAGGCCAGAACTTCCACAACATTCGGTGCACTACCTTTCCGGCTGCGTCGTTGTGCTGTAGAACCATGCTCCATCGAGCCGAGCCGGGAAGGGTGGGGGCTGCGCAGTGCAAGGTGTCTGTGGACGGTGGAGCGCTTACCGGAACGCGGTGAAAATGAACACGGGGGCTCCACCATTTTTGATGCATCTCAGCGCCTCTTCCACGTGGTGAAACGTTGTAGGCAGCGGCAAGACGCTAAGCTGTTGGTAGACAGGTAAAATTACAGTCTGCCTCATGATGCTACAGCAGTCTGCCTTGGCATCGTCGTCGTTCTAAACGAGCTGTACGCGTTTCTTTGTACAGCAGCGAAATTGAATCCGCGGGAAGGGCGGGCGTTTCAGCACTCACCTCACTTTCTCATCTCTTCGCCGCTCGTCACGACCAAGAGTTAACCCGCAAAACACTGTGCCACATCGCGGAGCGTTCCTTTCCTATATCCACCAACCTGCCTGAATGTGGTGCACGGCTCCAAGCAGCCCATCCTTGCCGTCGCACCACCACCAGAGCCCAGGCTCCGGCAGGCGTCCCGAGAATCCGGGGTGAGACACAACCCGACACCGAGACCGTTGCCCGTAGCGGCTCCACCCTCATCGTCTTTCCCCCACACGACCCCACATACGTTCTGCACCACCACATGGTGTGTTGTCGTTGTCGTTATTGGCAAGCAAGTCTCTCTGCATGTCTCCGCTCGACGCTCGGAAGACTGCCGAACCCCATCGACACAAGCAACTCTTGCTGGATCTGCTGATGCAGTGAGTCGGTTCGCAGCCAGCGCCTGAGAGAAGGGGCCCCGCGTTCTCGTTGGCCCTGACGCTTGCCACCGCACGCCGCGAGCGGGGAAGGTCTGGAGCCTGGCAGACTTGTACCGTCCATCCGCATTTTGTCGCTGCACTCTTACGGACACGAAGCGCTTCGACTTCACGTCGAGAGAGAGCCTCGGTTCCTGGATTCTCCGTCGCCCTGGGAGCTGCAGTCTTGCCTCTCCCCTGGAAGCTGCACGGACATCCACCAACAGATTGTAGTACATCACCGCTGCACCTGCGCGTCTTGCGCAGAGGTGCAAGTGACATATAACCTTCGACCAAACCTTGCCAACGATATCCTCTGCCTCCCATTCTCAGCACATCGCTCTTCACTTTGACACACGCTCACACGTCCCTTTATCCACAGCAACCCAGAGCGTATACATCATCGGACCCGAGTCGGCCCACTTCGGTATGTCGCTTCACGATCGCTCGGACGACAAGATGGACGTCAAAGGCGACGGCGTCACCAACGACGTGGTGGATGTAGACTCGATGGAGTACGGCTCGCAAAAGTTCAAGGACAATGAGAAGGCAGTCGCCACCGAGACCACGCTCATTCGAGGCAACGAGGTTGTGCTGATCCCGCAGCCAACCAACGACCCTCATGACCCACTCAACATGCCCGAGTGGCGCAAGTGGGCGACGTTGGCGGTGTTGGGTCTCTTTTCGATCTTCAGTGTGCTTCTTTCGTCTGGCATGGGTGCCTTTGTCGGCCTCATGTTCAAAGAGTACCGCGGCAGTCCACGCGTCTCGGATCTGCTTGTCTACCCGACCCTCTTCATGGGTCTTGGAAACGTGATTGGTATCCCAGCCGCCATCGCAATCGGTCGTCGCCCAGTGCTCATCTTCTCGTCGCTACTGCTGGCCTTCACTTCGCTGGGCTGTGGTCTCAGTCAATCCTTCAACACGCACTTCATCGTTCGTGCGTTCATGTCCCTCGCTGCAGGACAGTCCGAAGCGCTGTGCCCCATGATCATTCAAGAGATCAACTTCCTCCACGTTCGCGGCAACCGTATGGCCGTCTTCTCCGGCATGCAGACCATCGGCTTCTCCGTCATGATGATTGCCACAGGCCACATCACCGACAATCTCGGATGGAGGTGGTGGTACTATATCACCGCCATCGTTTCGCTCGTGGTCGCCATCCTGTGCATTGCGCTTGTTCCCGAATCGAGATACGAGCGTGCTGAAGGAGCAATGGTGCCATCCGAAGACATCAACGCCAGCGTCTCCATCTTTTACACCGACAAGCGCAAGCCCGTACTCGATACCGCCACCTACGGCGAATACACCTACTGGTCGACACTGCGCGTCTTCACGGGACGGACCAAGTTTGGCGAAGCCGCGCGGTGCCTGTGGTCGGCGGTGCGCGTGTTGCTCTACCCCAACATCTTCTGGTTGATGCTCATGAACTCGCTCTCGCTCTCTGCGTACATCGTCATGACCACCGAGTTTGCTAGCGCACTCGGAGCGCCACCCTACAGGTTCAGCTACGAGGCCATCGGCTACGTTCTGTCCGCCCAGCTCATCACCGCGCTCTTCTTTGTTCCTCTGCAGGGCTTGGGAGGAGACTGGCTGGTCAAGAAGCTCGCCAAGCGGAACAATGGACAGACGCGGCCCGAACACCGTCTCATCCCGCTCATCATGCCCGTTGGACTGGCGGTCGCGTGCTGCATCATCTTTGGCCGCACCTTGGCAGACCCCAACTCGTGGCACTGGACTGGCATTGCCATTCCTATGAACGCCATCTACTTTACCTTTACGGCGGTCATCCTCAGCTCGTACACGTACTCGATCGACGCTTACCCGGAGCGTGCCGGAGCCATTCTGCTTCTGTACTGCTCGTCGCGAGGCATTGTCAGCTTCGGTGTATCGCTCTCCACCGTCGACTTCCTCCAAAAGGCCGGACCGCGTGGTGCGTTCAACGTGCTCGCAATTCTCTTTGGTGTGGTCTCTGCGTTTGGCATCCCCTTCTACTTTTTCGGACCCGCAGTGCGCCGCCTCACTGCACGCTACTAGCCAGCTCGCCTGGATTGACTAAGTCACTGCACACGTTTCTGCTCTGATCCTCTTGTGCTTTGTCTCGTCACGCTCCTGTCACGCTTCACCTCTGTACGGCCCGGGTTTTCTTGCAAACATGTGTTCCTCATCACGATCTGGCCTGCTCGTGTCTGTGCTCCTGCTTGAAACCGCGACACAAAAGACACTACTGTTTGTCTTGAAACAATTCAGTCGGTGGACCAAATCGACCTTCACCAGGCCGAATGAAAATTTGAGTGAAATTCCGGCGTCCGCTTGACGCGGAACAAAAGCCTCAACGACGCCTGTTCCGTTGGTGGAGCCGTTCTTTGAGCTGGCGGGTCCTCGAATTGAGTCAACCGGCTCCGCCATCTTCCCCGTACCCCGCACTCCAATGAGGCCGGAACGGGTCAATTCTGGTCAGTCTCTACCTCTCCACCATTGCTTCCAACATACCCATCAAGTCTACCATACCGTCGTCGTCTCCACCACTCATCTGCTTTGAAATTGAGAGACATCCATCGGCGGCCTGCATCGGCAAGGATCATCGTGCATTACGAAGGCTTGCACTCGTCTCGTTCGAGCGAGCAAGTCATGTAGTCGGCGATGGATACCGAGTCGGTCAAAGAGTCGGGCAAAGTACATGCATGCCCAAAATGCGACAAGACGTTCTCGAGAGCGGTCAACCGGGACCGGCACCTGGCCACGCACAACAAAGTGCCGTCGCTAGTTTGCTCGATCTGCGAAAGACGCTTCCATCGTCCCGATGTGCTTGCTAAGCACGTGCAAAGGCATCGACTGCCCGAGACAGTCGGAGGTGCCGCGCATTCTGCATCTGGCGACGTCTTCCACGGCGCCTCTTCGTCTCAGCTCGGCAGCTTAAAGATCGTACAATCAAGGTCCGGATCTGCGGCCACGCACACCAACGAAGCGTCCGCCAATTTGCTGTCGTCTCGATCTCTTGCAGCCAGCCGCCGAGTGGCTCGAGCATGCTCTCGGTGCAGCAAGGCAAAAGCGCGCTGCGATGGTACTCTGCCAGCCTGCAGCAGATGCATTCGTCTTGACAAAGCTTCCATGTGCGACTACGACGCTTCCGCACATGACCCGGCGCGGTCAAGCCCACGCGCATCTGCGTCCGGAGCTACAATACGGCAGCCTGACTGGTTTCAGGTCGAGCTTGTCGAATCCGAAACGCACGCAGATTCCGTCGGACGGAGCCACCTCGAGCAGTCGCTGCACCTGTCCAGCACACCAACCTCGAACCATCTGTTTAAATCTCCTCGACTCAAAGATGCACCGCCAGCACCCGACGGAGTCTCGATGCCCAGAGCTGACAGTGTCTTCGATGCGACGCCACAGTACAGGCTGAGCGAGCAAGTCGATCTCGAAAGTTGGAGGCAGTCTCAGGTGCAATTCGCCAACGCAAATACCTGGACTGATGCCGTCTCGCCTCTACCGATGGACTGGCTCCTCCAACAGGAGATTCCGGATGACGGCTGGACAGCCTACCTCGGTGATCCAGGCGTACCTCTTCTGACCAATTTTTTCAATCATGCCGATCCGACAGCGACTGGAATGCGAGGCGAGCCTCATCTCGATGCGGCGTCGATCGTTCATCACCATCAACAAGGTCTACATCATGCTGCGGCAGGGGCGAGCTCGTCGCGTCGACCGTCGCATTATCACAGTCAGAGCAGGAGAGATACGAACTCTTCGCACACGTCTCCGAATGGACACACGGCGCGAGCATTCCCGCGTGCTGCCGCTTCACGTCTGGCTTCAAACGCCGCATCGCCTGCTACGACGGATGCTGCCGATGCCGCTGCCACGCTGGCGCGTATCCGAAGCGAGGCAGTTACTAACGGCTTTATGAGGTCTGGTACACCATCCGACGAAGGCAGCAGAACCGGCTCGGAGCCCGACGCAGTCGGACCAAGCCTTCACCAGAATCGACCTCCGGCGAAGCGACCAAGGCTGTCGGAAGCTACCCACGGACGATCGGTAGCTGCACGGCCGACGAGAGCTTCCTCGCCCGACTCGTCGTCAGAGTCATCCGACCTTGATCCCATGGAGCGCGCAAATAGAGATGTAGCCGCCCAGTCACGGCATCAGCGAGTGAGCTACAGGCACCCTGATCCATCGGCTCGCGTCATGTCCCACCTCGCCGTATCAGCGCAATCGCCAGAGGACATTGCGAGGCAGGAGATTGCAGCCGAAGAGATGGCACAGCTTGCACAACACGGTAGCGCCGCTTCTCCCCGCGCACCCTCGGACCTTTCGAGCAAACGTCGCAAGCGTCGACAGAAGCAGTGGCCCAGCGTCTATCGTCCCAAAGCTACCGACGGTGGCAGACATCTGAGTCTGCACAAGGTGCCTCTGGCATCCGAGGAAGTCACGGCGCTGGAAAACAGCTTTCAGGTGGCGCCGATGACTGATCTGGCCAAGGAACGCATGATCGACGAGTTTCGATATTGTGAGGTCGAAGCGGAAGATCTGCAACGTATTCAAGACACGCTACGATCCATCAAGACGTCCACGTTGAACCTCTTCGTGCAACTTTACTTTGAGCACTATGATCCCATCCTGCCAATCCTGCATCGAGCAACTTTCGACCCTGACACCTGCGATCCACTTTTGCTGGCTGCCATCACCTGTTTAGGCGCCCTCTGTTCCAAGGCGGAGAACGCGTTCTCCTACTGCCTCTTGACCAGCTCTCTGGTGCACGCCGTGTCTTACAAGCTGTTTGGCATCAATCATCTACGCCACCGTTACCTCCCCTCCATGCAAACCTTGTTCCTCACGTACGCACTCTGGCGCAACCTGGGCGATCCCGCCAAACTCGAGTACCTCGAGGGTTTCCGCAACACCATTCTTACCATGGCTCGCCGATGCCGGCTGTTTGAGCTCGAAGCTTTCGAGGTAGACCGCGATTGTCTCACCATCAGTGCATCTTCGTCGCCGGCCCACAGCAACCCAAGCATGGACAAGCGAGAGCAAGAATGGCTCAAGTGGGTCCGCAACCAAGAGATGGTACGTTTCAACTGGGCGTTGCTCATCCTTGACAGCGATCTGAGCCTTGCCTGGGATCTTCCTTGCACCGTCACAATAAGCGAGCTTCGCTCGCCATTGCCATGCACAGAATCTTTATGGCTGGCCGAATCACCCGAGGACTGGGCCCTCTTAGCTCGTGTCCAGCTCGCGTCTGTAGGGAAATGCACACTTCGGCATCTCTTGTCCACACGAGGCTCGGCGGGCCAGCGCAGCACAGTCGAGGCCATTGTGCCGCGTCTTCATACCTCGCCTCTCACCAGGCTCGTACTCAGCGCGGCAGTGTTCAACGTCGCTGTCAGTCGATGGAATGTCGACGCAGCTCTCACTCAGCTCGCTGAGCTGCACGACGATGACGAAGGCGATGATGCGCCGAACGTCGCGATGGTGCCGCGAAAAGACACGGAGCTGGAAGCCTGGACCGACGCAATGGCTTTACGATCCCAAGAGCTCACACTGAATCGCATCGACACACAAAGCAAGGACGATGCTCAGCTCATGCTCTACGGTGCGAGACTGCGCATGCTGGTCAGCTTCAAAGCCGTGCAGATCATGTCTGGTCGCAAAGGCCAGCGACGCTCGAAACTGCAAATGAAGAAGTGGATGCAAGGACCGTTGCGGCAGGAGCAATACCGCGACGACGTCTTCAGAGCGGCAAGCAAGATCTTCGCGTTGAGTCTTGCGGCACGCAGAGACATTGCTCCGATCAATCTGGAACCTGCCAATCGCCCCATCTCGGGTTTCGACCCTCGTGCAAGGAGCAGCAGCCGTGGCAGTGCACATCCGTCCAGTCAAAGTCGGTTCAATACCGATCCTGGATTGTCCAACATGGCTCATGCCACCGTTTCGGGCACAGGCGCTGAAAACTCCATCCTCTTTTATGCGACGGTATGTCTGACGCTTCTCTGCCAGTATCTCGTGCTCGAGCAGTCTGCATCGCAGCTCAGCGAGTTGAACAAGCAGAACCTTAGTGCAGATGACGCCGCGGCGGTCCGTATAGACAGACCCACGCCCGAGCGCGCAGTGAGCGCGTCCAGGAAGGCACGCAAGAAGGAGGTTTACTTTGTGCAAGGCGTCGGCGCATTAACGAACTCGGTGTCGCTCGACCGTCTCATCCACGTGGCAATTCATCAGGGCCTGAACCGCAGCGCGTGGCCTTTAGGTCATGTTCTCGGCAAAGTTTTGCAGCAATGGGCCCGCACGCTCGTTCGATGAGTAGTCTCGCAACTGTCTCAGCAACTCTTTGCCCCTTTCATCTCATTTGTTGGGCGAGCCAATTGCTTCAAGGCGCTGTCTCTCGGTCGACCACTACACACGGACCCTTGGTGCGAACCAATTGCGGAGGGCACAGCACGACAATTTCATCGCCAGATCTCACAACCTGAACACTCCCGCACGATCTGTGTTATTTGATCAACGGAACCATTACTGTGATTTGCCAGCGCTTGCACAATGAGATTTTACAACCAAGAGTGCTATATCGCCCGACTTTGACACGAGCTGTCGAGCCATTGCATGAGCCCCTTAGGCTTAAGCAAGGGTGAGGAGACCGGGACGGTAAGGGAGGGCATCGTAGTTGCTGGACGAAGCGCTGGGGTTTCGGCCCTGGTAGAGCATCTGCAGGTTGCAAGGGTCGATGGTCATCGTCTGGTCTGGGCTGGATCGGATAATGTCACCGTGGCTGATGTCGTTGGTCCACGAGGCACCGCTGTTGGCCTTGCCGGCGAAGGGAGCGCTTTCAGAGCCAGCCTGGACGGACCAAGGGCCATCGAGGCTGCTCGAGGTGAACGAGCGGAAGTATCGGCCGTTGTTGCCCTGAGCCTCGACAATCATGAGGTACTGGTTCTGACCCGAGACCTTGTAAACCTGAACGGCCTCAAAGATCTTTTGAGGAGTGTCGCTGAGGACGACCTGGGATGCGGTGCCAAAGCTTCCGGGGAAGCTGCCGATGGCCATCTTGGAGTGGTAGATCTTGCCGTTGTCACCGGCGAAGAAGAGGTGCATGTTCGAGCTGTCACCGATGAGCGTCTGGTCGATGGGACCGGTGTTGGAGCCAGAAATGTCACCGTTGAAGAGCTGTTGGGGCGAGGACCAGCCGTTAGGGTTGGAAGGGTTGCTGCTGGTCCTGTAGGTGAACTTGCTGGCACCCCACTGCGAAGCGAGGATCCAGACGGACTTGGGAGCAAAGTAGAAGATGGTAGGTGCAACGGCAGCGCTGCTCATACCGGTTTGGGTGGCCGAGGCCATGTTGGACCAGCTAGAGAAGGGAGCGAAGCCCATCGAACCGTACTTGCCATTGCCGTAGTAGGAAGCATAAACCAGATGCTGTCCGTTGTAAGGAACGTGGGTGAAGTCCTTGAGGTTAGACCAGCCGTTGGCGGGCGAAGCGAGGGGGCCCGAAGAGGTCCACTTGTAGGACGAAGGCAGAGAACAGGCTCGCTTCTCACCCTGGGGGGCGGCTTCGGCCATCGAGGCAACCAGGCCTGCAAGGGCGACGAAGGTGGAGGTGAACTTCATAATGGCAACGAGGGAGAAAGGGGCTTCCGTAGGCGAGAGGAGTTGAAGGATGAGGAAGGATCGATGCGACGCCGTCCTGCGGCCCTATTTATGCCTTTTGAGTTCGCAGGTATCAGCTCCGCTCAGACGGACATGGTGCGAGCTTGACGCATAGAACTGACTGCAGATAGGAGAGTAGAGGGCGCGAAGGATCAAAGCCCACAACCGTTTCGTTGGGCGTCTCCTGCCATTCAACGGTAGTCAGCGGTCATATTCATCCGCGCCACAAGTGCAGCGAAATGAGATTCCCGCAAGGGTGGGCGTCGATTCGTTGCCTCCGTTCCCTCGTTGCGAAGCGATCGTTGCATTGCCGAGCTCCGTTGTGGGTCGTGTGCGACGCATTGTCCGGCCATCTTGCCACTGTGATGCGAAATGGAGTTGTTGTCACCCATCCGATCTTGGGTGAGTCTGTGTAGGTGACGGAGCCATCACACCTCTACTTCGGACGAAGGTCACCGGTGCCAAACACGCAAATCTCTTGTCTGCCATTTGGCGTTGGTGGACAGCTCGTGGCGGTGGAAGCGTCGGAAAAGTCGGAATACAGCTGCAGCTGATTGCTTCTACAAGCGCGCTAGCGCAAATTTGGCGCTCACACTACTGTAGTTGCTGCCGAACCACACCAAATGCATGAGCAGAATTGTTTCGCCGGTGGAAGACTGACAGCACTGCCAAAACTTGTGTCGTCGCACTATTTGATCATGTTTCAGGATCCTACACTGTGACAGTGCCGGTGCAGCGAATTCTCGTGCGACCATCAGCTGCACGTGGCCGACGACCGCACCCGTCATGCAAACTCTCTATTTGGGTCACGCATCAATCAGCCCCAAGCACAGTCATCCCGAACAATCGCCTATCGGCGGTAACAACACATCTTTTACGGTGTGCCACACAGCAACGCCTTCCTGTGACCATCACCTGAATGGTGCATGCAGTGCGTCGCGTGCCACTTAAGAGAGTGAACGAGGTGCCCAGCATATTGTTTTGTGAGTGTCACGGCGGAACAGTGTGTATCATCGTTACAACGGTGGCCGGTCAGCGACGCTACTGCGCCTCTACTGCGCCTCTAGCGCCGCTGCCAGATGTAAAGCCAACTTCGGGTCTCGTCAAGCCGAGACGCTGGGTTGCGGCTCAGCAAAGCGCCGAATCGACCGTGTTTCCCGAGAAAACGACCAGAAGTCCTGCTGTCAACGAAAAGAGTTCACCATAGCCGAGCTCTCAACCTTGTTCTAATCGGGAAAGACGTCTGTAAGCGAACGTCATGCATGGCATCAGGTGCGGGGCGGATGACCGGTCGGTTATCTTGTACATTCAACGTGGTGAGGTTCAGGAACACTGTTTCTCATGTGACCCTGCCTTCTCTTGATCGCGTCCGCAACAGCTCGCCGTTTTGCGGACGAGATGTCCGACGATCGCAGGTGCAGAGCCACCACTTCGCAACCTTTCGATCATGTATAGACGCCGGTTGCGACCGCGGAAATGCATTTTGTGTGACGCGGTCTTCGAGCTCGAGCTGAGGCGGCTATCTCCTTCTTTCTTCGCCGTCTGCGTGCAAGAACAACTGCCGGGCTCGAAAGACTGTCAATAACAACCGAAGCATGATCCTCGAAAGCTGGCAACACTGACAACGTATCGCCTTGATCTGCCGAAGCGATTTGTTGTGTGCAACCGGTCTTGATTCAGAAGACGCCTCGTTTGTTCGAGCGGGCCAACGGGGCCCCATGTTCTGTCAGCCCATTGCGCGATACTGATCCCTGCTCGACGACGGCACTGTCATGTCTTTGAAGCCTCAGCGACCTCATACAGAACACGACGGGAAGATTCAACACTAGCCCTCGGAGTGGCTCGAAAAGACCCGAGAGAACTTCCTTTGTACAGTCGCAGCAAGGAAGAAAGTCAGCCGCTCGCGACTGGAATATGATATTCACCCCTGACATGCTTGGTACTCGCCACAGAAACATAGCTGTCAAGGTCTTCAAGGGTTGAAAAGAAGAAGCCGGCCAACGTTTCCACCACACGCTTGCGCCGATCACAGTCCGCTCTACCTTGCATTGAGCAGCAAGGATCTCACTTGGAGCATGCAGTGCCCGCTGACTTGCTATCGACGCTGCTGGGTGATTCAAGCTTGCAAGATCGGCAAAGGTGGTTGTGATCATGGCGAAGCGCGACAGAACTCATTGATGCTTAGTCAGCGTGAATAAGCGAAACAGAAGTATAGAAATTAGTAGCTTAAGGCCTAATCGGTCTTGGGAACAGATTGTGCGTCCGCGGAGAAGCTGTGCTGCAACCTGAAACAATCACGGTGCGAGTCATCGATGCGAGTCAAACTACGCAATTTCGCGATCTTCTACACTACTAGCTTCTAGAGGCTGCCAGCCTTTGTCCGTCCCGATACTTTGTACATCTGCGCAGCATCGTTGTACGCTCCCCGAGGCTGGCCATGGTGTTCCAATTTGGCTGAGGAAGAGAGCTTCAAATTGTTATCATCTAAGACAATGTTGTGGATCTAGCTTTCTCACGCCCGCCGGCTCAACTCCGGACTGAGTTATCCACATCTCCGTTTGTAACGCTGTCTGCGATACCAACCAATCATCAACTTCTTCGACAACTCCCATCATGCAGGCAGCTCTTCAAGCGCTGGAAAACACTCCATTAATGACATCAAGCAAAGCTCGAGCCTTTGCTGTGCGCTGCTTTCCAGGGGAGTGGCCCAGCGTTGAGGACGAACAAATCGAGGTCAGTCGTCTCTCTGGTGGAACACAGAATCTTCTGACGGTGGTGAGAAGACGTCACACAGCTTCCGGCAGCCAAGAGCCTGATGTACTGTTGATCCGCAAGTATCCTCCCGAACGCGAAGAATGCCCTCAAGTGTATCAAGCAACCAGAATCGAGGAAACCCTCGTTGCTTTCGAGGCTGGGCGAAAAGGATGGGGACCCAAGCTTTACGGCACCTTTAAGGGCGGCAGAGTCGAGGAATACGTGGAAGCGCATCCACTAACCCCCGTTGAAGCCTCGAGTAAGCTCATCAGTGAGGAGATCGCTCGAATGTACGCCCGCTTTGCCTCGCTGGAAGTGCCTCTTTACGCCGGAAAAGTTTTAGATATCCTGGACGCCGCAGCACGGGACCTCAAGGCACTCCGCACTTGCCAGTCAGAGCTGCAGGAAAACTTCTCAGCGTTCGCCCATCCAAGCGCTGGAAACATCGTCAGCATTGTCTTTGAAACAGACTGAGAGGCTGAGACTCGGTGGGTCCGATCGCTTTTTGCCAAGTATGACTGTCAATCTGCTGTCACGCACTTTGACAGCAACTTTATGAACATTCTCGTTCGCGAGGATGAGCAAGCCGGCAAGACAATGCTGATCGATTACGAGACTACCATGTCTGGCTTTCGAGGCATCGACATTGGCAGTCATTTCGCTGAACACATGTTCAGCTGGACGCACCCAGAGAATCAGCTGAATGGCAGTCCATTTCCTGCCTTGGAGGCGCGAAAGCAATTTTGCAAGACCTACCTGGAAGAGAGCGTGCAGCTCGGCACAAGTGATGATAGCGGGGCTGAGCAAGTCAAGCACTTGCTAACGGAATCACAGATCGGAACCTTGTTCTTTGTAGTGCGAACGCTGGCAGACGTTCTCAAGTATCCCGAACCATCTTCGTTGGATGCTACCATGGCTATTGTCGATGTCTACCATCAGACAAAAGCCGAATTCCTCTCTGTTCCCAGTTTGGCATAGCAGGATTTGGTGCTTCCGAATGATACTGCTAGCCCCCCTGAACGGTGATCGTAACTGATTGTGAAGACTGAATCAGAACTTCAATGACATAACGTGTTCTGAGTAGCACCGACAAATGTGTAGTACCTACGCGGTTTTGAGCTTCATTTCAAAGATGATGTCGATACTCTGTTTTGCAATTGATTTCGCTGTTTCACCATCTGCTAGGACCTCCACACGCCCATGTCTGATCAGGCTGATGGGTGATCGGTTCCCCAGCACCGTGTTACGCCCCAAGGGTCTGACAACCTTGACGCGTGGCGTAGTTCTGGCACAGGGGGGGGGGG